>BSBK01002973.1:0-600000 GCA_027943335.1 Chamaecyparis obtusa | reverse complement strand
GAGGGCTTTGTGGGACCTAGTGGTTGTTCACCCACTCACTAATTTTAGATACACTTAGGGTTTTGGAGTTGGAGAAGGAAGTAAAAGAAAAGGGAAAAATGGCTCTTCTCAAACCACATTTTCCATTTGCATTGGACCAAGGTTGGTGTTCTTTCCATGAAGAAGATATCTCTTGTAATTTTAGTCTTGAATGTTGTTGTGTAGAATGAACATATAGATTTTGTATGCTATCCTTGTTATGTAAATTTTTATTGGTGTTGTTGGGTTTGGGTGGAAATAGATTTTTGCATCATTTTCTTGTTGTTTTTCTTTGGGTATGTTGTTCATGGGTGTACAAGGCATCACTCACCCTTGGGAGAGAAGTAGTGGCCTTGGGTGAAGCAGTTACTTGGGCTTCCCATTGAAGTTGAGAGCTTCTTCTCTTGGAGAAGAAGGGAAATCTCATGGAGTATGGGCTCCATGAAGCCATATTTGTGATCTTGCATTTGGAGGTGATAAGGAGAAGATATGTGGATGGAGAATGTAAAAATATAGCCTTTGGAAGGCATGAATATCTCTTGGTCGTATATTTTCTTTTGTAATGACAATCTCCTCCTTGATAAGCCCACCTTCACCTTATTTCAATGGGTTTATAGGTGACCCATTCATGAAGCCAATTATTTTGAGGGAGTTCAATGTTTTATGTTTTATGAATGCATTTGTGAGAGTTGTTGTTTGTGTATACCTGATTAGCCTTGGTTCTCCAAGCTCGAGGGTGGTCTCTTTGAGACCTTGGATGGGAGGTGAGATCTCCATGGTATTCTCTCTTTATTTGTAAGTTTTGGTGGCCATGTTCTTGTGGAAAAATCTTTGGGATATTTTTCATTTTGGTGTCATTGTGGAAGCAAAAATATGTTGTTGCATTGTTGTAATCTTGTAATGGGAAATACTCCATTTTGTTAATGTATAGTTGTATTATTGAATGCATATCAAAAGTAGAAAGGAGTGACCTTTGTTCATTTTAGAATCACTTTATTGTTGATATGAGGAAATGTATCTTTCTCTAAAATAAATGTAAAGATATTTGTTGAAATTAATAAAGGAAGATGAAATTATGTTACATTCTCTTGTTTTTTTTTTATCGGTAATAGGTAATTTTATTAATCTTAATCGAGATGGAACCTGGCCCAAACTAGGGATAGCTACACTCATGATATTTATCTCCCCAAACACAAAGATAACCCACAACAACCATCACACAAGCATCAAAAGAAAGAAAGAAAAAACCATAACAAAATACACTAAACTCCACCCTTTTTTTGAGAATGAAGGATCATGTTAAATTATTCCTTTACATTTTTCCTTTTTCTCCCTTTCACAGTTTCCCAACCCTCCTCCAACTTGGCTACCTCATTTTTCCAATCCTCACGAAGATCCCCTGAACTATAGCCCTCACCCAATCCTGACTTACCATGAAGATGTAGATGTACATCTGATAGATCATCATCCTCCTTGTCTCGAGACCCTACAAGTCTTTTCTTTTCTCTACCCTATGGTGTGGCAGCCACCTTTCTAGCATTCTTCTCTTTAGCTAGACCTTCCACTCCATTTGTAATATTGGTTACTTTACATAAATTCTCTCTCTCTTGATTCTATGTCTCATCATGCATAACTTGAGAATAACTCTTCTGCTACTTCACCATCTTCTCCACCATATAATGATGGTGTGAAACATCATTCCACCAGGATGCGGCCTTGGTAATTATTTGCTTGGAACATTAGGCTACTTTATGCCCTAACTGGAAACATCTCCTATATCAAAATGGAATCCCTTCATAATCCAAAGGCTGTTCCCAACACCCTTTACAAGTTTAAAGAATTTTTTTTTGGAGAAGACCTTTAGACATATCCATTTCCACCAAGATACGTGCAAAGGTAGAATACAAAAGATTCAAAGAGATTTCATTGATCAATAAAAATGTTCCTATAGAATCACCTATAACTTCAAGACAATAATCAAACCAATAATGTAAAGGTAGATTTGGAAGATGGACCCAGAGTGGAATCATGTAAAAAGTCTTAGTAGCATGGCAAAAAGTAGGGTGCCAAGGTTTCAGCATCAAAATTTGTTTTTGCTCCCAACTCTAGATGCTGTCACATAAAATTTTTGCCTTATCTTGTGCATGTTAAAAGACCACAATAAAAAGGCCTCCAGCGCATAGGTAAATCTTGACATACCCCTCCAAAATAGGCTCACAGTTTACTAAAATCCATGTGTGAAGCTCATCAAGACTCAGACATAAACCCCTAAAATGGCCAATCAAGCCTAGGTTAGAGAAAAATTATGTGTTATGAATCACTTCCTCCTCCACTGCATCCACCATGTCCACCATAATGGGCTGATCCTCCTGGGGTTTGAAGGAAACCCCATCCCCACCCCTCTGCATGTCATGAAGATCTAAAACCCATACACACTCCATATTCATCCAATTTTTTAGGGCATCCTATGGCATTCTCCCATCATTAGCATGTAGAAGCCCCTGTTCTTTACCATACCCAAGAGCATCCTTACCTGAACCCTCATTCATCATGTCCTTAAATGAAAGATCTAGTGGTGGTTTCTGCAAACACCTCCTGTGTGATGCCAAAAAAATCTTGGCATTATTTTTCCTGTCACAACCACCATTCATTTGGGGTGACACACCTTTTGCAGTGCCCTTCATACCATCCATGCCCACCACACTCTATGACGCCTATCCAAACACACATCACCCAATCATCTGCAAATTACTAGATAGATTATCGTGAACCTGCGCAGGGGAAGAAACCCTAAACACGGTAGAAGACAAGAGTGATTCCATAGCAAATGCTAATTCCTCTCGGTTGTAATTACATTCTCTTGTTGTTGTTGCATTGTATTGTTCCTTTTTACTAAAGAAAGATTATAGTAGTATCCTTTCAATAGCAATTTCAAATTGATACTATTTGTGAATTCATTTCATGTTGAAAACAATAGAGAGTTTGAAGTTTTAGATAATTTAGTTGTTCTATTATGCTACTCAATTTATTTAAAAAATTCATTTGGGCATTCTATAGACTATGGGAGTCTTACTAAGTCTTAGTGTGCATCTAGATCAAAAATAAAATCTTGTTGTTATCTAGCAAACAAAATAATAACCAAGTGTTTAACAAAAAGTTTTTAAAAAATTCGCACAATAGAGACCTATAGGTCTCTAGAAAATGTATGGGGGAAAAAAATTAATTCCCCATACACTTTCCAAGTTGCCACAGTCATTAAAAAATTCATATCTTATCAACTAGGCAAAAAAACTATATTTTAGCTAGATGTAAAGAAAGGTGGGACCCACCTGGGTAGCAACCCCAAAAGCCATAAAAAGGCTTGTAAAAAAATATATAATTTCAACGTTTTAAAAATATATATATATATATATATATATAAAATATATAAATAAAAAAAACTATTACTAACCCACCCATCGAAAAGGTGGACTAGGTACACCTTTTAATAAAATAAAATATTTCATAAAAAATATATATATATAAAAAATGATTTGATTGGGGGTGGGGTTTGACCCCACACACCCGACCCTTGCCACACGACAGAGGGATCTGTCATAGCAGGGTACCTTCTGTCGTGGCAGCGGACCCTGCTACAACATGGTACTGTTGCCGTGGGGTAGGCAATCCCTGTAGTGGTAGGGTACCCGCTGCCATTGGCAGTCGAGCCTTGCCACGACAGGGTACTGTTGCCGACAGCGGGCCCCACCATCAACCCCTTTAAAAGGGGAAGTCGACGAGTTAAGATTTAAAAAAAAAAATTAATTAAAGTTTTTGTTTAATTATTATTATAATTAAATTTCATTTTTAGTTAATTTTATTTATACAAATAGATTAATACAAAATGAAAGTATATTATTATTATATATTATTTTAAATAATTTTAAAAAAATAAATTAATATACATTATTTTTATATATATGATTTTTTATAAAATTAGCATATATGGTTATTCGAAAATAACCCCTCTTAGAATGTATTAACTGGTATATAATCAACTAGAGATTAATAACTTAGTCTTTATTTTCTAATGAATATATTTATTCATTTTAGTAAAACATTACTTGGTGAAATATAATTTGTTTATGAATTAAATCAATTCATAGTTTATAGGTATTCCTTCATACAAAATTAGATAATCAACTTATTATTTGATTGAAAATTATTTGTCTTCTTTCTAATTTTGAACTAAATGTATAATTTTTCTTATAGCACGAGTTGCTTGAATATACTTTTATTTAATGAAATAACATAAATTCATATAGGTGTTGTATACACATAATACTATCATGGATTTAATTAACCCTCTGGTAATGTCTAAATCTACATTTACATTTTATGTATCGAAGTAAACTTAATTGTTAATAGTCAAAATGGCAGATTAAATAATTTGTTGGTAGTCCTTAACTTTAAGGGTTTAGCCTAGTATTATTTTTATCGCCTCTTACTTAATTTAGTTGGGGACTCTCCCTCTCCATTCTCAGACTATGCTAAATTGCTAATAAATGGAGCACCTAGGAGATTCACCTTTTTCTCTTTTGCAACTTTTCTTATCCCTTAGGTTGGGTTAATTCCTAATTAAACAATCAGGCAATAAACCCATGTTCCTGCACCCGCCATTATAGTTGCTTTAGGTGTAAATTATTTTTGTGTAGTTAGTAGCTATTGTTTAGGAGTTCACTGACCAACTCTAGTTAGTATTTGAATTTTGCCTATGTTCCTCCCATGATTGACAAAAAGTTGTATAGGACTTCGAATAACCCCTTTCCTAAATTTAGTTTTATTAGTACCCTCAAATATCTTGTTCTGATGTATCATTTGGGGTTAGTCAACCCTAACCATGTTGTTGAGGGAGGTTGGCCAACCCGGTTATGTGTGTGGGATCACCACATGACCTTGTTGGCCATGATACCCCTCGCATGTCAACACTAATGTCCTAACCAATATGTTCTCTTTACTATATTATCTTAGGTGTTTAAAAAAAAATGTGCTTTTTTTTGGCATAGTTTATTTCGGGCATGACATTTGGTATCATAGCACAGTTTTCAACACTAGGACCTTAAACCCTTCACATTTAACTTATAAATTTGCACTATTGTGTATAATTCCCACCATCACACGTAATAATCATAGGCATGGATGAGGCTGTAGGCATACCCCTTCAGATTGTATGGATATGGAGTAGGAGGCAGAGGTCCCCAAGGAAAATTAGAATCCCCCACCCGAGCCACCTCCTAATCCAAATCGGGACATCTTAGCTACATTGCAAAACCTTGTAGGTATCATACAACAGAGGTTACCACCAGTAGTATAATAGACAGAGAAATATCCCTCAGAGGGCCATAGGACAGTCATTAGGGAATGGAGTAGGATTCTTTGACCTAGATAGATTGAGGTTCAGGCAGACCATGAGGCTGAGTCAGTATACCAGTTAGAGCACCCATGTGATTTGGGGGCTCCTACAGTTAAGAGAGATGCCTGTGATATGAGGGATCAAATTAGGGAGTTACTACTACTCAAACCTCCTTTATTCTTTAGAGCTACTGATGGAGCCAGTGTAGAGGCATGGTTATTGATCTTACACTAATACTTGGGGTTGCATTCCTATAGGATCAATTTGAAGGCAAGACTTGCTATTCATCTCCTTTGAGAGGGAGCCTTTGCTTGGTGGAAATAGGAGGAGGCCATAGGTGGCATGAGTATAGATACACTCACTTAGGAGACCTTTCTCAGCAGGTTCAGAGATAGATACCTTTCAGAACACTTTAGACAGCAACAGATAGAGGAGTTTCATGACCTTCAGTAGAGAGGCCTTAGCGTGATGCAGTATGAGAGTAGATTTATCAAGCTCCTTCTTTATGTTTATTACATAAAGGACAAGAAGCTACACATTCATCATTTCATTAATGGTCTTATTAGTTTCTCTTCAGGGTCTAGTCTTACTAGCATTCCCTACCAATTTTAGAGAGGTAGTTGAGAGGGCACTAGTTGTCGATGACATTATTGATAGGACACAAGATTCTAGGGATCGGTCTCATAACCAAAACCACTCTACCTAGTCATTAGGAAAGCAAAGACCCCCTTGGAAGGGGAATCAAGGACATCCAATAGGCTCCTTTAAGGGCCAACAGTCTCAGCAGCAACCCCAACAAGATTCTAGGCATAAAACATCACAGGGACAATAGGGCTCTAAGCCCAAGAAAGGGTAGTTGTAGGGTCCTAGGTGGGAGAAGAGGTCACATGACCCTTATAAACAACCAGATAGGACTTAGCATTCCTCTAGGGGCAGTTACAGTGGGTCTAGCAGGACTGAAGGTCATCAATAGTCTAGGTCTCAGAGAGTACAGGCACATACACGTGGGCCATGTTGCACATGTGGTGGTATGGGACATCTAGCAAGAGAGTTCCCATAAGGACATTAAGTAGGAAATCAAAGAGGAGATACTTTAGAGATGATAGTAGGTGATATGGGTAGGTCTCACAGAGTATATGCAATCATTAATAACCACTAAGCAGAGCATCAAGCCATGGTCATTGAGGCCATAGGTATGATTCAGGGCACCAGTGTTACTATTATATTTGATTTGGGAGCCACAAAATCCTTTGTATCTCCATTTGTAGTGGAGTGTTGCAGGTTGGTGGCAGTTAGAAAAAATGTCAGTTGGGAAGTCGAGTTAGCCTTAGGAGCTAGAGTGTCTCTTAGTTGTTTGGTTTGTGATCGTCAAAAATAGATTGGTGACATCATCATAATGTTCGATCTCCACATTACCCCTCTAGGTTCTTATGATGTATTCCTTGGGATGGATTGGTTATATGCCCACAACACCAAGATGGCTTGTTGACAAAAGAGGGTTGAGTGTGTTGATGATTAGAGTACTTCTATGGTGATAATTGGGGTATAGAGACCCTTATGTCTTCACATGATTTATGCTATGAAGCTTAAGTGGTGCATGTGGAAGGGATGCCAATTATTTTCCATCACCATTAATGATAGAGAGGAGGATTCAGAGAGAGAACCCTCACTTAAGGATTATCCTATCCTAAAAGAGTTTGTATACGTGTTTCCTTCTAAGCTACCTAGTATGCCACCACCTAGGGAAGTTGATTTTTATATAGAACTTATGCTAGGAGCTAGGCCTATATCTAGAGAACCTTACATGATGACCACACATGAGCTCAATGAGCTCAAGATTTAGTTAGAAGAGCTTTTGGAGAAAGGGCATATTCGACCTAGTGTATCATCTTAGGGTGAACTAGAGATTTTTGTGAAGGAGGATGGATCACTTAGGTTGTGAATTGATTATCGGTAGCTGAATAAAGTAACTATTAGGAACTGATACCCACTCCCTAGGATCGATGATTTATTTGATCAATTGTAGGGTGCCTAAGTATTCTTGAAGATAGATCTGAAGCCAGGGTACCAACAGTTGTGGATTGTGGAGAGTGATATCCATGAGACTAGTTTTTATACAAGGTATGGTCACTACAAGTTCACCGTGGTGCTATTTGGCCTCATGAATGCTCTAATTGTGTTCATGAGCCTCATGAATAGAGTATTTTATACATTCTTAGATAAGTTTTTGGTAGTGTTCATTGAAAACATTTTGATATATTCTCACAATCAAGAGGAACACGAGGAGCACCTGAGGTAGGTTTTGTAGTGCTTGAGAGAGAATCAGTTATATGGTAGCATATTGAAGTGTTATTTATTTAGACTAGAGGTTCATTATCTTGGACACATTATATTAGGTGATGGGATCTTATTGGACCCATCAAAGATTAGAGCCATTATGGATTGGTCGGCACCCACCAGTGTCACTGAGGTCAGGAGTTTTATGGGCTTAACAGGGTATTATAGATGATTTGTGGTAGGATTCTCTAGAGTATCTCATCCCATCACTTCCCTTTAGAGAAAGGGGAAGAGGTATGAGTGGATAGAGAAGTGTGAGAGAGCTTTTTAGGATCTCAAGAGAACCCTCACTAGTGCACCAATTTTAGCATTGCCAAATCCTTCGACAGATTTTTTTGTATGTACAGATGCTTCCTTAGATGGTTTAGGAGCAGTCCTTATGTAGGATGGTCAACCTATAGCTTTTGAGTCTAGGAAGATAAAGACTCATGAGCTTAATTACCCTACTCATGACCTAGAGCTCGTAGTAGTGGTTCATGCCTTAGTGAGATGGTGACACTTTATTCTTGGTCACCGATTTTCAGCTTCATTCAGATCACCAAAGCTTGAAACATCTTTACACAACCCAATCTTAACGCTAGATAGAGTAGATGGATGGAGTTCTTATGCAAGTATGATTTTTCTGTTCATTACATGAAGGGGAAGGAGAACATAGTTGTAGATGCCTTGAGTAGGAGGCACACGAGCTCTCATCTATGACTACTAGTATAGATTTGAGAGGGTGCATTTTGCATCATTTGCTAGAGGATGGGGTGTATATAGAGGTTTGTTAGTTTATCCATTCTTAGAGACCTCTTAAGGGGAGATTTATAGAGTATTCAGTGGAGTTTGATGGACCACTACATCATAGGGGATACATCTATGTACTGTGTACTAGTGATTTGCAAGAGTTTATTGTGCTAGAGGCTCATAGAGAACCTTATGCAGCTCATCTGGGAGTTAAGAAGTTTCATATTGATTTGAGATAGTTGTATCATTGCCTAGGCATGGGATTGCAGATTGCTAGCATAGTTGCTAGATGCCTAGAGTGTCAGAGGGTGAAGGTAGAGAACAGTTACCCAGGTGAGCTTCTACAAACACATGGAATACCTGAGTGGAAGTGGGATACTATTTCCATGGAATTTATTGTTGGCCTTCCTATGTCCTCTCATCATCATGATGCCATCATGGTGATAGTCAACACATTGACCAAAGTTGACCACTTCTCACCTATTCATACCACCTTCACAATACCAATAGTGGCACAAGTGTTCTTATGAGACATTGTCAAAATTCATGGCATTCCTTGTAATATCATCTCAGATAGAGACTCTCTTTTTACATCCTTCTTTTGGAGAGAGCTTCAGATAGCATTGGGCACTAGGCTCAATTTTAGTATAGCATACCACCCTTAGATAGATGGACAAACTGAGAGAGTTAACTAGGTTTTAGAGGACATTTTTCATATGTATGTGATGGACCATCAGGTCAAGTGGGAGGAGTATCTTCATCTAGTCGAGTTTTCCTATAATAATGGGCATCATTCCTCTATAGGTATGTTTCCATATCAGGTGTTGTATGGTAGACCTTGAAAGACACCATTGAGTTGGGATAGGATTGAGAATAGAGTATCTATTGGACCTCAGTTGGTCAAAGATATGAAACATGTGATTTTGATTAGACAACATCTTAGAGAGGCTTAGGATAGACATAGAAATATGCTGACGCAAAGAGAGTTGATCAAGAGTATATGGTTGGAGAAATATTTTTCCTGAGAGTGTACCCACACAAGAGTCCAATCCATTTTGGAAAAGGCTCTAAGATAACACCTTGCTTGGTTGGACCTTTCGAGATCTTGGATAGGATATGACTAGTTGCTTATCGACTAGCTTTTCCACCTAGCCTATCATGCATCCACAATGTGTTTCATGTTTCTGTGTTATGAAAATATATATATGATGAGTCTCACATTATATATAGGGATGCCTTGTAGGTGGAGTCAAACATGCATCTAGGCTTGGAGCCCATTCCCATTTTAGCCTTGCAGACCCTAGCACTTTGAGGTAGAGAGATGGACCACATTAGGATCTAGTGGGATTGTTATGATGATGTCATGGCTTCATGGGAGGATGCAACATAGATGAGATCATAGTACCCATACCTTTTTGATGAACTCCAGGAGGAAATTCATTCAAAAAGGGGGAGAATGCGAGGCCTCACCCCGACCCCTCATAGCACTGCTGATTCATTCGTATTTTGATACTTTATAATTTGAGATTTTGATGCACTTTTGGTCAATTTGATAGTGACTCATGTTATTTATTTCTTATGATGATGATTATACTATGTGGATTCTATTTATGATGATGATTAGAACCTAGATCATATTTTTTGATTATGTTATATATGCTCAAATATGTATTTTGATGAGGAAGAATTAATCATGTTTAGATTTAATTATTACATGGATTATGCTTTAAGTTTAACAAATAGTATTGATGATATGTCTTGATGTTAGAATTCTACAAGTACTATGTATGAGAATTACCTTAATGGAAATTGTAACTAGAAATTGAATTATGCATATTGAATAATGTCTACAATTAGGTAATATTAAATTGTATATATATTTATATGTGATTTTGTTTCCTTGGAATACTGATGCTCAAGTTTAGTGCTGAGGAAAGAGAACCATGGAACTATTCAGAGAATCAGGGCTAAACCTAGGTGTAATTTTGAAAGCCAAGGTTCAATCTATTGAAGAGAATGAAACCTAGTTGTAATGTCATTTTATTTGTAAATGCAATTTGTATGTATGTTACTATATTAAATTCATTTTGTTATTTGGATATGTTACTTGTAAATATGAAGTGTATTTTATGGTGTCACTTGACACTTGTGATGTCTATGTGGATAGTGACATGTCAATTAGGGTTTGTCAAGAGTTACCCAACCTAATAGGATACCTAATTAAAATCACTTGCATGTAGATGTTATGTAGGGTTCACATCAAGTTGAAATTCGGATTCAAACTCAAATTGAACATTATAGGGGTTAAAAGTGACCCTAGGGTACATTTTTTGTCAAAATTAGCTAACCATGTGGGGGTACCTTGAGTTAGGGGCTAGATTTTGCCTATGGGAAGACCTAGATCACAATTATGGCACTCCAAAAAGGCTACTCTTCAAGAGTGGCGAAAATGGAGAAGGCCACATGCATTTGAATTGTTCCACACTCCTTGCTAAACTCACCATTAAGAGGAGGAGGACAAGAGGTAAGGCCAAGGAGTAGTGGTCAAATCACATTTAATGCTAGATAATGAGTAGGATTTGGAGGCCTTTTTAGAGGGCTTTGTGGGACTTAGTGGTTGTTCACCCACTCACTAATTTTAGAGACACTTAGGGTTTTGGAGTTGGAGAAGGAAGTAAAAGAAAAGGGAAAAATGGCTCTTCTCAAACCACATTTGCCATTTGCATTGGACCAAGGTTGGTGTTCTTTCCATGAAGAAGATATCTCTTGTAATTTTAGTCTTGAATGTTGTTGTGTAGAATGACCATATAGATTTTGTATGCTATCCTTGTTATGTAAATTTTTATTGGTGTTGTTGGGTTTGGGTGGAAATAGATTTTTGCATCATTTTCTTGTTGTTTTTCTTTGGGTATGTTGTTCATGGGTGTACAAGGCATCACTCACCCTTGGGAGAGAAGTAGTGGCCTTGGGTGAAGCAGTTACTTGGGCTTCCCATTGAAGTTGAGAGCTTCTTCTCTTGGAGAAGAAGGGAAATCTCATGGAGTATGGGCTCCATGAAGCCATATTTGTGATGCATTTGGGGGTGATAAGGAGAAGATATGTGGATGAAGAATGTAAAAATGTATCATTTGGAAGGCATGAATATCTCTTGGTTGTATATTTTATTTTGTAATGGCAATCTCCTCCTTGATAAGCCCACCTTCACCCTATTTCAATGGGTTTATAGGTGACCCATTTGTGAAGCCAAGTCTTTTGAGGGAGTTCAATGTTGTATGTTTTATGAATGCATTTGTGAGAGTTTTTATTTGTGTGTACCCATTTAGCCTTGGTTCTCCAAGCTCGGGGGTGGTCTCTTTGAGACCTTGGATGGGAGGTGAGCTCTCAATGTTATGCTCTCTTTATTTGCAAGGTTTGGTGGCCATGCTCTTGTGGAAAAAGCTTTGGGAGAGTTTTCATTTTTGTGTCATTGTGGAAGCAAAAATATGTTGTTGCATTGTTGTAATCTTGTAATGGGAAATACTCCATTTTTTTAATGTAGAATTGTATTATTGAATGCATATTAGATGTAGAAAGGAGTTACCTTTGTTCATTTTAGAATAACTTTATTGTTGATATGAGGAAATGTATCTTGCTCTAAAAAAAATTGTAAAGATCTTTGTTGAAATCAATAGAAGATGAAATTATGTTACATTCTCTTGTTGTTGTTGTTGCATTGTATTGTTCCTTTTTACTAAAGAAAGATTATAGTAGTATCCTTTCAATAGAAATTTCAAATTGATACTATGTGTGAATTCATTTCATATTGAAAATAATAGAGAGTTTAAAGTTTTAGATAATCTAGTTATTTTATTATGATATTAAATTTATTTAAAAATTTCATTTGGGCATTCTATAGACTATGGGAGTCTTACTAAGTCTTAGTGTGCATCTAGATCAAAAATAAAATCTTGTTGTTATCTAGCAAACAAAATAATAACTAAGTGTTTAACAAAAAGTTTCAAAACAATTCTCACAGTAGAGACCTACAAGTCTCTGGAAAATGTATGGGGAAAAATAATAATTCCCCATACACTTTCCAAGTTGCCACAATCATTAAAAAATTCTTATATTATCAACTAGGCAAAAAAAACTATATTTTAGCTAGATGTAAAGAAAGGTGGGACCCACCTGGGTCACCACCCCAAAAGCCATAAAAAATCTTGTAAAAAAATATATAATTTCAACATTTTAAATAAATAAATATATATATAAATATAAATTAAAAAACTATTACTAACCCACCCATCGAAAAGGTGGACTGGGTACACCTTTTAATAAAATAAAATATTTAATAAAAATAAAATATATAAAAAAATGATTTGATTGGGGGTGGGGTTTGACCCCACATCCCCGACCCTTGCTAGATGACAGAGGGACTTTCCGCAATAGGGTGCCTGTTGTCATGGCAGGTGGGCCCTGCTACGATAGGGTACCACTATTTTGGGGTAGGTAGGCCCTGCAGTGGCAGGGTACCCGCTGCCACAGGTAGGCAGGCCTTGCCATGACAGGGTATCATTGCCGACAATGACCCCCACCACCAACCCCTTTAAAATGGGAAGTCAATGAGTTAATTATTATTATAATTAAATTTCATTTTTTTGATAATTTACTTTATAAAATTTTTTATTTTATTTTTTGATAAAAATGGACAAAGCCATTATATTTTATTAATATTTAAGAACTACTTCAGTGAGGCTCCAGGAGGAAAGAAGTAGGAAGAAACTCCCTTCTCAGCCAAGAATATACATAGTTTTGATTATTTACAAAATGTATATCACCTTTACAACCAAAAGCCAAAAGCAGACATGCCCACATTTGGAGACCTATAGCCCAAGAGCATACAAAAATCATGCAAAAAGGCTTACAATCATGCATCAGAAGATCCGACCCAGCAAACATATAAGGACACTTTATACTACATCACCCAAATTTTTTTAAAAATGTGATACATCCCAAAATATCAAAACATAAATTTTTATTGGGGGCCGTGGACATGGCATGGACATTTGCATGTGGAAGATGAGGAGGCCGAAGCCAACCCTATGGACAAAGCCAGAGGGACCCCCAGAGCTACATGACCATGCGAAGAAGGACCACCCAAGGCTTCGTTGTGGGTGAAAGCTAGTAGCACCATGCAAGAATCGAAAGTATTAAAAGCATGAGCCCGAACTGAAACCAGAATGAAGTCAACCAATGATGCCATGGTAGAAGAGAAAGCCTGTCTATCCTTGCGAAGGATGTCAATTTTGAACGCGTCAAACATTTTAATGATCCCTACATCCTGATCAAGATTGGATGGAGAGAAAATCCCCCCTACCCATGCCATTGAGCCCCTAAGGTTGTAGCACACCACCGCATTGTGGATGTCCTCTGAGGAAGCAAAATTTTCCCTAACTAGCTTTGAAATCACATGCATGAACTGAACATAATCTTGGCAAACATCGTAGAAATTAGATAGGAAAGTTGATAACACCTGAGAATGAAAAATGCACTGTGGAGAGGCGGGAAGCAACACATTTTCCCCAATAATCTATCGAACCACCATGAAAACCTCTACAGGCAATGGCTTGAAGACCACCCTAAAATTCCATTGGAGATAATCCCCCATCATAGGACACTCCCAATTTTGGATTGGCATATTGATGCAAAGATTAAGCACCCTGTATTCTAAGGATGACATAACTCGCAACTGAGAGAGCAGTGAGGACACAAAGAGAAAAAACTCAACCTAAAATGTGAGGAAATGAGGAACAAAGCCAAGGCCGATAAATAGGACAAAACTGGAGAGATGACAACATCCACCCATGTCAAATCTTGTGTGGTAGATAACAATCTGTACTTCAAAGCCAAAACTAAAATATCCCTAATCAATTCACAAGAAATATAAGGGAAAACCATACATGAAAGGAGCAAGAGTGAGCCCTTGATGAAACACTTCGCTCACTTGAGGGGATGTGAAAAGACCCCCCAACTGTCAATTGATGAAAAAAATGCTGTCCTCAAACCACAAAAACACCCCATATTGATTAATGATTCCTATTTGGTGTTTACGACATCTGAATTTGTACTTCCTTAAGAACCTAAGGTTCCCCTTTAGAGTTTAATAGGGAAGATATAAGGCATTCTTTCTACCAACAAATGTCTCCTGATGGGAGATCTACCCCCTTATTTGCCAACCAATCTGCCAAATTGTTTGCTTCCCTATAGCAGTGAGATACCATAAAATCCTCAAAAGATGGGTCGAGGAGGGCCCAGACCTCCTTGATGATGTATTGAATTTGCCAATTTGAGATTGAATATTTGTTGAGAGCTGCGGTGATGACTTGGGAGTCCCCTTCTATGTGAATATTCTTAATCCCCTGGGATACAACCATACGAATGCCCATGAGCAAAGCCTTGGCCTCAGCAATATTGTTAGACCCACAAGGAATTCTCAAGCTTTTGGCACCGATAAGGGCCAAGTTTGAATCCCTAAGAACACATCCTGCATGTGAGATACCTGGGTTACCTCTAGAGGCCCCATCAAAATTTAATTTTATAAAGGATTCCTCTGGAGGAAACCCCTTTACATATTTTCTCTTCTCTTTACTTGATACTTTACCTATCAAAGCCCCATTAAACGGGATAACAATGGAGGGCCACAAATTTAAAATTTTTGAATCATGAGAAGTAAAGAGAGAAGAAACTAACTTTGACCTCAAGGTGTAAGCATTTAACATTTCAGATATTGATTTCTCCACCTCCCCACACACCTGATTAATTGAGCTCTTAACCTTTCTAAAGATTCTTTTATTTCTTTCCCACCAAATGGACCAAACAACTGCTGCAGGAATGACTCTCCAGATTTGTGCCAAAAAGGAATCCAAATTAAGAAGGGGCCATTGGTTAAGGAGGTCCATCAAAAGAGCCAACAAAGGACCATGCCACCCAAATCTATTTAGAGTCCAGTACCAGATTTTTTGAGCAAAGGGACAAGTCAGTAAGAGGTGATTCAAATCTTCCAATAAAGATTCACACAACACACAATTAAAGTTTGCTGCAATCCCTAGTCTTTGAAGTCAGTCCCCTATGAGAATACACTTCTGAATTGCCAACCACAAAAATGAACTTGCCTTAGGAAGGATAGTAGAATGCCAACAAAAACCAAAAAGATGCTTGTTAACAGATTGGGGGTTATTTGATAATTGAGAGTAGCCAAGCTTTACCAAGTAACTCCCATCTGATGCAGAGGCCCAAATGAGCTTATCCCACTCTAAATTAAGGAACAAGGGCCTATTGATAACAATATCTTGAAGGGCCTTCACTTGGTCCTTGGAGAGACCCACCTAGGACAGATCCTTCCAATCTGATCTGAGACCATTGCCATTCAAGCTAGGGGATATATAATCTTTCACCTTGGAACCCCAATTTGTTTTAAGAACTTGGATAGTTAAAGGATTAATGGAAGAGGAAGAAGAAATGGGAGGGAGACCATTCCACGAGTCATCCCAAAAATTAGCTTGGTCCCCTAAGTGTATGATCCAAGATAGTTTAGGTAGAATAATTTGTCTACATTTGATCACAAAATTCCACATTGCCGAGCCAAGTGGGGGGTCCAAAATAGTGAAAATATGACCACGATCATCTGAGTCTAAATACTTATGTCTAACAATCCTGGCCCAAAGTGAAGATGGATTTTCATATAGTTTCCAAGATAATTTAGCCCCCAAACTGATATTCCTTTCATATAAGTTGTGTAGGCCAAGGCCTCCATAAAATTTGGGACATGTCATCTTATCCCAAGCCACCAGGGGGATCTTCGAGACGTTATCCATGTTACCTTTCCAGATGAAATCCATAATAAGTTTTCTGATTTTTTTGATAACTGCCTTTGGAGAAAATAATACTGACATAACATAGTTTGGTATAGAAGATAAGATCGATTTGGCAAGAAAAATTCTTCCCGCAAAAGACAACCAACGAGCCTTCCAAGAGGAGATCCTATCAGCAATTTCTTGACAAATCTTATCCCAGAAAAATGACTTGCAAGGCCCTTGAAAGAATGGGATACCTAGGTATGAACTAGGTGGGAGAACTACTTGGAAACCCAGCAAGTTACCAATTGCAGCTTGAATCCTCGGAGGAGTGTTGACGAAAAAAACTTTAGACTTTGGGATGCTAACCTTCTAACCCGACAACAAGCAATATTCTTCTAAAGTATCCTTAATTATCCTTGCTTTAGCTATAAAACTGTAACCAAATAACAAAGAATCATCAGCGAACAAGGTGTGGGTAACTAAGATGCTAGATTGGTGAAGAGAAATACCAGCCCATAAACCTTGGGAGTTCTTAAAGGTAATCAGTCTGCTGAGACCCTCCACCATGATAATAAATAAGAAAAGAGACAGGGAGTCTCCCTGCCTTACTCCTTGAGAGGCCAAAAAAAAACCACATGGAGATCCATTAATTAGAACTGAGAATTTGGCCCCCCGGACACATGCAAGGATCCATTTAATCCATTTTTTATGAAAACCCATCTTACTCATAATCAACCAAAGAAAAGACTAGCTGACCCTGTCGTAGGCCTTCATCATATCCAGCTTAAGAACCACTGATTGAAGACTTTGAGATTTCACTAAATGTAAGACTTCATGTGAAATTAGTGCCCCTTTAACCGTATCCTTTCCCGGAATGAAGCCTTCTTGCTAATCAGAGATAATCTTAGGGATGATCTTTCCCAACCGTGATGCCATGGATTTAGTGATGATTTTGTAGATAGTATTACACAGCAAAATTGGTCTATAATCTATGAAAGTGGTTGGATAAGAACATTTTGGGATAAGGGTGAGGAAGGTATTGTTAAAAGGTTTAAACATACAAGAGTGGATCCTCGACTCTTCAGCTGCTTGGAGAATATCCTGACCCATAAACTCCCAACATTTTGGAAGAAAAAAGGAGTAAGGCCATCCAAGCTTGGAGCCTTATCAAGACCCATAGAAAAAAATGTTGTTTTAATCTCCTCTAAAGTAAATGGTTGTAATAGGTGTTCATTATCATTTGAAGACACTAAAGAAGGAATGAAATGCAAAGAGTCAGGTTGATAAGAATCATGATTGGCCCCTAACAGCTTGGCCAAAAGGTCTTGGAAAAAATGAACTACCTCATTTTGAATGTCCTCTTCTGATTTTTGCAAGTAACCTTTGGCATCTTGGACCTGAAAGATGGAATTTTTTTGCCTCCTTATTTTAGCCGAGTTGTGAAAAAAGCTAGTATTTATGTCCCCCTCTCTAAGCCAGAGTTCCCTAGAACGCTGTCTCCAGTATGCCTCCTCCCTAAGAAGGACCTCTTCAAGTCTTTCCTTTAAATTTTTTTGAATCTCATAAACCTACTGTGAGAGCCCATTGTGAAGGATGTGATCATTCCACTCCTCCAACTGGCCCTGGATAGAAGCTTTTTCTGTAAAAATATTTCCAAAATAGTGATGGTTCCATTCTTTGATCTTAATTTTCAGAAAACATAATTTTTTGAAGAGCTGAAACATTTTATAGCCCTCCTGTTGTGGACATTCCAACCACCATTGTGAAAGTAACGATAGGAAATTCTTATCCTGAAACCACATCCTCTCAATTTTAAAGTAGGATTTAGGTTTGAATTTGCTTGAAGGTAAATTAAAGTCAAGTGAGATTGTATAATGATCTGACCCAGAAAGAGTGAGAATGGAAGAAGTGCAACAACCTTGAGAGAGAATCTATGTTGGATTTAGAAGGAAATGGTCTAGCCTAGCTCCCACAAAAGAAGAACCTTTCCTCCTATTAGACCATGCTATAATTCCATTTTGAGGAAGACAATCAAATAAGGCTAAACCTTCAATAAAATTTTTGAAATCCTGAGTAACCTTAAAAGATGTTCCAACTCCTCCCATTTTTTCCTCATCACCTAAAGTTGCATTGAAATCCCCACCAATAATAATCTTTGATTTATCTAGGTTAAGAATAACTTGAGAAAGCTGATCCCATAGCCTTTGTTTAGAAGAGATTGAAACTAGACCATAAACATTCAAAAGATAAAAGGAGAGAGAAAAGATTGTTACCTTTGCTAGTAACCAGTTTGCCCCAGCTGAAACTGATTGAATTTTATAATTGGAGGACTTCCAAAGGATAGCTATGCCACCTAAGGCCCCCTCATAAGGTGAATGGATATAGTCCCATCCCCGCCAAAATTTTAATAGATCTTTCCCTTTATCCAAAGACAATTTTGTTTCCTGTAGTAAAACTACATCTGAACGACTCACCAAGATTTGATCCTTGATGAGACATGCTTTGTTAGAGGCATTTAAGCCTCTAACATTCCAAGATATAATCCTCATTGGCACTTTGGAGAGAAAACTACTCTCCTCCCCTACTTCATTTGTTTGGCTATTGAAGCTGTAGCCTCCTCCTTAGACTTCCTCGGAATCTTAGAGAAGGAAATTATTGATTGAACTCCTACCACAATCTCCTCTTGAATTTTCCTTCCCTTAGGGGGATGACCCCTAACTTTCTTAGTTGATAAAAAAACTTTGATATTTGATAGGTCAACTTTCATTTGGAGAATTCCACACACTGGAGAAGGATGTGACTGGGCTGACAGATCCAAATTAACCAACTCATTATCATTTGGGTTATTGACAGGCTCAACCTGAGCATAATCTGAGTTTATTAACTTATCATCATAAATTGCCCCCCCCTCAAATTTCTCTTCAGCCACATCTAATAGCAATTTGTCTGCAAAATCTGCCAAATCTATCTCAGTAATTGGGTTTATATTTGGATTGGGCAGGACCAAGTCAGAGTGTTCATGAGGGGTGTTGAGAGCCATAGGGTCAATTTCTTATAGGAAGGAGTGTTGTAGATTTTTCCTTACAGATTATACATGAGGGGAAACCTTCTGATTCCCTAGAGACAAAGGAGAATTATCCACAGGCCATTTAGGTTCATAATCTAGATGCTTTCCTACAATTCCCTGATTCTGTAAAGAGAAAGAGATGGGGGGGGAGCTGAAATGTCTGTCATTGCCAAAGGAGATAGAGGCAAATCAAAAGATGACCTCTTAGGAGAAAAATAGTTTTCTCGGTGGGGGATAATGGGCGAAACAAGAGTGGGCTTTGTCAATTGAAGAAGGTTGGTTGGCTGTGGACTATGTGCACCATCCTTAAGAGAATCCTGAGACTGATTACTCACCATTTCTTGCACCCCCTCTGATTGAGTAGGAGAGAGGAGAGTCTGATTTGGGATCTGCAACGATTCCATGAAAATAAGCACTTTTGTTGGAGAAAGTGGGTTAAGTGAAGAGTCATTGCACTCTCTCTGAAAAAACTCACCCCCTAAATTGGATTCAGCTCTTCGCATTTCCTAGGGAGAGAGGAAGTGTCTTTGCACACCCTATTACCAAATTAGAATGTATTAACTTGTATATAATCGACTAGAGATTAATAACTTAGTCTTTATTTTCTAATGAATATATTTATTCATTTTAGTAAAATATTACTTGGCAAAATGTAATTTGTTTATGAATTAAATAAATTCATAGTTTATAGGTATTCCTTTATACGAAATTAGATAATCAACTTATTATTTGATTGAAATTTTTTTGTCTTCTATCTAATTATGGACTAAATGTATATTTTTGCTTATAGCACGGGTTGCTTATGTAGACACCTAAAAATCCTTTAGAAAATAAAAATATTTTTATTTTTTTGAAAACCCCTGATGACATCATCATTTATTAATTAATTAATTAATTAATTTTTATGCCATTAAATCCTCCTATTTTAATTAAACATCTTTAATTAAAGAATCCCTCCCCAAATCATCTAAATCAAGTTTGAGTGATTTTCCCTTCAAACTTTGACTTTGGGTCAAAAACCTTCATAAATGAGCCTTACATGCTCATAAATGCTTCTTACATCCTCATTAATGACTCTTATAAGTCATTAATGAAGCTCATGTCTCCTCTTCCACTCTTGTTCCCCTTGCACACTTCCCTAGTGTTGCTCACACATGTGTGAGAAACTTTGACCAAGGTTAAACCTTACCATACCCCAAACTATACCCCAAACCTTACCTGTGACCCTAACTCTCCTTCCTAACCCAAGTGTAGTACCCACCCATAGGATGCTCTTAGTTTTCTTTATGTTTCAGATGTATGACCAAATTCTTTTAGGTCACTTTTCATGTGATCAATTATTGTTTCATTAAATGATGATTATGGATTATTGATTATCATATGTTTATCACGTGTAAGCATAGATTAGATAATGATGTTTCATGATGATAGATTACATATTTTATATTGATTATGAAGTACTTACCCCATAATCACATGTGTATGGTGATTATGTGTTTGTATATGTTTGACGTGTTTGTGTGGTAGAGGACGGAGGAATAGTTACTTGCATAGTTGAGATCCACACGTCTGATCGTACCCTATCATTGTCTGCAATATTATTGTATGTACATGCTTCATCTTGTGATGATAGGTTTGCAGGTATAGGGAAACGTCTTCCTTGAATTGGCAAGAGTGAGTGTGTCCATAATCATTCATCTCAATGGTAAAGAGGGGAGATAATAGACAGACCCAAAACCCTAACCTAAGCCTAATTTGTCCTAGGTTTGGACAAGCACCAGTATGACTACCTTACCCGAATTCACCTAGTTGGCATGAATTCGTGGATCCCGTTCTTGAGTGTGTGCTTGGTCTTAGTTTGCTTGATTTTATTGTTCTTGATTCAATTGATTTATGATTATTTAGGTGATTTTATATGATTATCAATGTTAGGATTAGAGTTGTATTTATTGATGTAAGTTGTTATTGTATCATTTATGTTATGGAATCTTTTGTTATCTTTCTTTAGTTGTGTTTTGTTCTTAAGTAATTCTATGTCAAGGAACCCTCGAGATTTGTAATCTGTGTGGGATGTTGATCCAATGTGAGTAAATGGTAATTGCTTCTGCACTGTTGTTTATCTTGTTTGTTAACTTTTAAAAAAAAATGTTCACCAAACTTAGTAGCAAGTTATAGGTTAATCTCTCCTGGGTTCCCTGGCAGGGTGTTACACCAAGCCTTTCCTCAAATCCTATAAATACCCTCCTCTTCCAAGAGAAATACACCAATTCACATATTTTACATTGAGTAGTGTTATAATGTTATATTATTGCTAGATCATAAGCTTTCTAATCATATTTGTTAGATTTCATGCTTTTTAAACACATCCTATAATAAGCTTAATTGATTGAACTTAGATTTTATTCAAGCCTTTCTAATCATTTATGCATCATATCAAATCCTTTCTAAAATAAAATAGGGACAAAGCTCCTAGTGCTTAGATAGCACACTCACATCCCTTTTATTGGAGCAAATCAAACAATGCTTGAATGCATTTGTTTTGGCTCAATTTGAGGTGGCTTGGTTTTTATGTTTATGCTTTTGAACTGATATAAATATTTGGATTAGTCTAACATTTTCTTGTTTACGTCTTTCAAAATAGATACAAATAAACCGTAGTCTACATTCTGACACATCCGGTGGGACCCACTTCATGGGTTCTTTGCAAACATTCTGATGGGTTTTGGAGTGTTTTCTAATTTTTCAAGCTTGTAGGTGGAGGGAGCACTTCAAATTATTCTTTCTCTTCT
This sequence comes from Chamaecyparis obtusa, assembly GCA_027943335.1. Taxonomy (NCBI): domain Eukaryota; kingdom Viridiplantae; phylum Streptophyta; class Pinopsida; order Cupressales; family Cupressaceae; genus Chamaecyparis; species Chamaecyparis obtusa. Next base: position 577,833 of record BSBK01002973.1, on the reverse strand, counting down.
TATCTTTATTTTTCTTCTATTCCATCTTCTTCTTCTTCTTGCAGGATCTTGGCTTATTTTCCAGAAAGAAACCATAAAGAGGCACTTTCACGAAAACCTTTGTAACTTTTGCACACGAGCTTGATTTTGATGATTCAAAAAGCACTGGAAAGATAGTTCAGAGGACTATCCAAATATGTAGACAAATTTACCAGATTCTATCCCAAAAATTAGGAAGAGTCAGCAGGATTGCAAATTAATTTTAAAAAATAGAATTAACACACTTAATCCTAAGGTATTAAAATGAACATTGTATGAACTCACAACAGGGTATGTGCAAGATCATGAGGGGCCAAACTATGCCCTTAAGTGGCAATGAAAAATCAGCAAATCAGGGTTAGTCAACTTGACGTGAAAATTTAAACTAGCTATCAACCTAATACCAAAAAGTTGTAAGAATAGAATATGTAGGAAATTGAATGTAGTTTCTAAACTACTAGGCCTTTTCTAAAAAAAAAATTAATATAATTGGTGAAAAATATAGATTTCAATACAACAGTACAAAAATTTTAGGAAAAAAATAAGAAGTAGGTGTATGTCTGACCACCTTAATCATAATCAAATGATAATATTTTTTTATAAGATTTCATATATAAGTAGTAAACTCATGCTCGGATGTGACGCATATTTTTTTGTAATTTTATTCCAAAAAAAAATTAATTATGAATTTTCTGCTACAACATTTTTAGAATTAAAAAACTCCTGTGTCTGACCACCTTAACTCATTCAAAACTTTACAAAATTTAATTTTTTTTTTCCTTATAGTAGGTGAAGCATAGAATGTGATGCATTTTTTAGATTTCAAAAATGTTATACCGTCTGAAAGTTATAGTCATTTTTCAATCAATATATAAATAAGCACTTTAGAGGTAGCTCAATTAGAAAATAACTAATAATTACTTACTGAATTCAAAATTTGACGACAATTAAATCGATAGAAAGCTGATAATCTCCTTAAGATACCCTTTTCATTTTATCAAATTCGAGTGAAAAAAAAGTCATCAGCTACATTGTCAAAGTCTGGAACTCAGAGAAACAGGGGAAAAACACATATTTGAGACATTTCAATAGTTGACCATGTAGGTTTGGTGCACAAAGCAATACCGAGCCTAATCGGGTACCCGAATATGACTGCAAAATTTTGAATTTTCACTTTCCCTTCCGTCCACTTTCTCCCTCCCATTTCTCCATCCTTCATATGATATATTATATATAAAAAACTATATATTAGATATATTAAATATTATATAATATCAATTATATATTAAATATTATATAATATACATTTTAAATTAAATATTATTTAATATATATTAATATTAAAAACTATATATATATATATATATTAATATTATTTAATATATTATTTAAACTATATATATATATAAATTAATATTATTTAATATATATTAATATTAAAAACCATATATATATATTTAATATATATTAATATTAAAAACTATATATTTGATCCATACTTCCCTTTCATTTTACTTGCTTTGCTCCTTTTGACGTCATAGGCCAGGATTTGACAGTGGGTATGACCTTGGTACTACCGGCGTTAATGATAAATTTTACCTTTTAGCTATTAATTTTTTGTCATTTTTCTTATATGATGCTTTTGTATATGAATTGTGGATATTCTCTGGGAAACTTTTCATTTTTCTCTATAGGATGTCTTTGTATACAAATTTTGGAGAATCTCTATTAAAGAGTAGGTAAGGATGGCTAAGTTGAGTGCAATGGAGAGGGAGATGACTAAATTGAGAGAGCAGAGGCAGAGAGTGATAACGATTTTTTTTTTATAGGGCTTGTAGAAATATGGAAATTATAATCTTCCTCCTAGAGCAGACATTAATGAAGTTCTTCATGCCTTAGCAGAGGAAGCTGACTGGATTGTTGAAGCTAACGGTACTACATACATAAATGCGGTATGTACTTTTGGCCTAATTTTTATTTTTCATTTCTTCTAGGTCTTTAAAGGCGGCTGGCTAAATCTTTGTATTAAATATTAGGGAATGCATGAAAATAATATGATTCTGAGCATGAGCACAAGTCCCTATAGGGGCATAGTTGTGCCTTTTACAGGCGTCATAAACCCTAGCTATGCAGAAATGGAGGCTTTGAAAAATAGTTCACACTTGGAATGCTCAAGTGTGTCCTAGGGGTCCTAGTACACCTTATCATGCGTTAGGACCCCTAGGAAGTCCCCATGACCCCTTTTGACACATTGGAATGCTCAAGTGTGTCCTAAGGGGTCCTACGATGCCTTCGGACACACTAGAGTGTTCAAATGTGTCAAAAGGGGTCATGGGGACTTCCTAGGGGTCCTAGTACACCTTATCATGCGTTAGGACCCCTAGGAAGTCCCCTTGACCCCTTTTGACACATTAGAATGCTCAAGTGTGTCCTAAGGGATCCTACGACCCCTTCAAACAAACTTGAGCATTCAAATGTGTCAAAAGGGGTCATGGGGACTTCCTAGGGGTCCTAGTACACCTTATCACGCGTTAGGACCTCTAGGAAGTCCCCATGACCCCTTTGGACACATTGGAACCCTCAAGTGTGTCCTAAGGGGTCCTATGATGCCTTCAGACACACTTGAGTGTTCAAATGTGTCAAAAGGGGTCATGGGGACTTCCTAGCGTTCCTAGTACACCTTATCCCATGTTAGGACCCCTAGGAAGTCCCCATGACCCCTTTTGACACATTGGAATGCTCAAATGTGTCATAAGGGGTCTTAGGACCCCTTATGACACATTTGAGCATTCCAATGTATCAAAAAGAGGTCACGGGGACTTCCTAGGGGTCCTAGTACTCCTTATGACACATTTGAGCATTCCAATGTGTCAAAAGGGGTCATGGGGACTTCCTAGGGGTCCTAGTACACCTTATCCCGCATTCAGACCCCTAAGAAAATATTTACAAAAACTGACATGTACTTGCATGAGGACATTATATATTATAGAAATCCCACATAGAAGTAGTTGGAAAGCTACTCAAAAAGTAGTAACTGATAGCAAGTGGGATAATGCAGATGCTTTAATAAACCACTATCTTCTTTACTCAAGCAACATCTGGTTCATCTACTCGATTGGGGCATGTTTGGGAACAAACAGTCTCCATTTAAACTCAAGTCTCTAGAAATGCAGTTATATTATTTAATGGAGAAGATACACCCATTAGATCTACAATAACTTTATGCTCACTGGAATTTCCATTTCTCTTCAATTGGGATACTCTTTCCAAAATTGCATCTACCCTTTTACCAATTTGGGAAATCAATGGGTCTATTTGTGGACCTCGAAGGAGTTGGTCACCTAAACAAGAACCTTGAGATGAATCAGGAACTTCTCTATGAAAGAGATCAGTACCTTGAGAAGCTCTCAATTTTTCAGCTAAATTAAAACCTTGGACCATAGATGGCTGCCCTTTGTTGTAAAATGAGGAGTGAGACTACCTTGCCAAAGGTGGCAATGAACTTACATTTGAGGGATATTGCCCAACATGAGTAACCTGGTTTCCAAAGTCCCGTAAATGCAAGGCAATTGACAAATAGGCATTTCTAATAGAAATATTTGTGGTGCTAGAATGAAGTGCATGACCAAATTCTTTGCCTGCTAATGAACCAATTTGAGGCTTCATTTCACATTGCTCTGTGGATAATTCCACAACACTTGTTACTTCTCTATCTAAATTTTTTGTGATAGTGTACATGTGCACTAAATAGCTTTTATCACTAATTGAGCTACTAGCAGATGGTGAGTACTCATCATCATCATCAGATATAGGCTCACATGCATATCTTACTTCTTTCCTTTGTCACTTTCCCCTTCCTAGCTCTTCCTCCTTATCTGTAACTTCTATCATGAGTCCAAGAATCTCGTCCCACTCTTTCCCATTAACTATGGGATTTTACTCTTCATCCAGAGTAATTGGCATACCTTGGATGGCACCAAAATAACCATTTTCTTCTGAAATGTCCTTTTCTCTCACTTTAAAATTTCTCTATTAAGAAGATTTTCTATATCTTCCTTTGTATATTGAACAGATGTAACTATAATCCCATGTTCATCAAGAATATTCCTTGCACCATTGAGTAATATATCATGCAATTCCTTAATAGTTTCATTCTTAATAGAATTCATAACTAGATTTTCCATAGCCAATTTTCTTCTTAATCGTTGCAATATTTTCTCCTCAACTTGACATTTTGTAATCAGCTGATATACAATAACATTTTTCTCTTGGCCAATCCTGTGGGCTTGCGATTGAGCCTATAGATCCACAAAAGGGTTGAAATCTGGATCTGGTGGAAGAGTAGTATTAGCAAGAAGTCATTCACTAACATCTCATCTTTATAAGAACTAAATTTGGATTCACTATAAGCATTAAAGAATCTAGATTGGACTCTTAAAGAATTCTTTCTAGTATTCTGGACTTAATTGCCTATGCATTTTAGCAAAACATAGTTCAAAGAAACAGAATCAAACTATTTGAGAAAGAAATAGTAGCTGATCATGGGGACTTCCTAGGGGTCCTAACGTGTGATAAGGCATACTTGGACCCCTAGGGAGTCCCCATGACCCCTTTTGACACATTTCAATGCTCAAGTGTGTCCGAAGGGGTCCTATTTCAATGCTCAAAAGGGGTCATGGGGACTCCCTAGGGGTCCAAGTATGCCTTATCATGTGTTAGGACCCCTAGGAAGTCCCCATGACCCCTTTTGACACATTAGAACACTCAAGCATGTCTTAAGGGGTCCTAGGACCCCTTCAGACACACTTGAGTGTTCAAATGTGTCAAAAGGGGTCATGGGGACTCCCTAGGGGTCCTAGTACACCTTATCACACGTTAGGACCCCTAGGAAGTTCCCATGACCCCTTTTGACACATTGGAATGCTCAAGTGTGTCTTAAGTGGTCCTAGGACCCTTTCAGACACACTTGAGCATTGAAATGTGTCAAAAGGGGTCATGGGGACTTCCTAGGGGTCCTAGTATGCCTTATCACATGTTAGGACCCCTAGGAAGTCCCCATGACCCCTTTTTACACATTGGAATGCTCCAGTGTGTCTTAAGGGGCCCTAGGACCCCTTTGGACACACTTAAGTATTGAAATGTGTCAAAAGGAGTCATGGAGACTTCCTAGGGGTCCTAGTATGCCTTATCACATGTTAGGACCCCTAGGAAGTCCCCATGACCCCTTTTGACATATTTGAATGCTCAAGTGTGTCTTAAGGGGTCCTAGTACACCTTATCACATGTTAGGACCCCTAGGAAGTCCCCAGGACCCCTTTTGACACATTTGAATGCTCAAGTGTGTCTTAAGGGGTCCTAGGACCCCTTAAGACACACTTGAGCATTCAAATGTGTCAAAAGGGGTCTTGGGGACTTCCTAGGCATCCTAACACATGATAAGGCATACTAGGACCCCTAGGGAGTCCCCATGACCCCTTTTGAAACATTTCAATACTCAAGTGTGTCCAAAGGGGTCATGGGGACTCCCTAGGGGTCCTAGTACACCTTATCATGCATTACGACCCCTCAAGACACACTTTAGCATTCAAATGTGTCAAAAGGGGTCATGGGGACTTCCTAGGGGTCCTAACGAATGATAAGGCATACTAGGACCCCTAGGGAGTCCTCATGACCCCTTTTGAAACATTTAAATGCTCAAGTGTGTCTGAAGGGGTCCTAGGACCCCTTAAGACACACTTGAGCATTCAAATGTGTCTGAAGGGGTCCTAGGACCACTTAAGACACACTTGAGCGTTCAAATGTGTCAAAAGGGGTGATGGATGACCCCTTTTGACACATTTGAATGCTCAAGTGTGTCTTAAGGGGTCCTAGGACCCCTTAAGACACACTTGAGTATTCAAATGTGTCAAAAGGGGTCATGGGGACTTCTTAGGGGTCATGGATGACCCCTTTTGACATATTTGAATGCTCAAGTGTGTCTTAAGGGGTCAGTCATGGGGACTTCTTAGGGGTCATGGATGACCCCTTTTGACACATTTGAATGCTCAAGTGTGTCTTAAGGGGTCCTAGGACCCCTTAAGATACACTTGAGTATTCAAATATGTCAAAAGGGATAATGGAGACTTCCTAGGGGTCCTAATGTGTGATAAGGCATACTAGGACCCCTAGAGAGTCCCCATGACCTCTTTTGACATGTTTCAATGCTCAAGTGTGTCCAAAGGGGTCATGGGGATGCCCTAGGGGTCCAAGTACACCTTATCATGTGTTAGGACCCCTAGAAAGTCCCCATGACCCCTTTTGACATATTTAAACACTCAAGTGTGTCCAAAGGGGTCCTAGGACCCCTTAAGACACACTTGAGCATTCAAATGTGTCAAAAGGTGTCATGGGGACTTCCTAGGGGTCCTAACATGTGATAAGGGGTACTAGGACCTCTAGGGACTCCCCATGACCCCTTTTGACACATTTCAATGCTCAAGTGTGTCTGAAGCAGTCCTAGGATCCCTTAAGACACACTTGAGCATTCAAATGTGTCAAAAGGGTTCATGGATGACCCCTTTTCACACATTTGAATGGTCAAGTGTGTCTGAAGGGGTCCTAGGACCCCTTAAGACACACTTGAGCATTCAAATGTGTCAAAAGGGGTCATGGGGACTTCCTAGGGGTCCTAACGCATGATAAGGCATACTAGGACCCCTAGGGGGTCCCCATGACCCTTTTTGACACATTTCAATGCTCAAGTGTGTCTGAAGAGGTCATGGGGACTTCCTATGGGTTGTAGTATGCCTTATCACATGTTAGGACCCATAAGAAGTCCCCATGACCCCTTTTGACACATTTGAATGCTCAAGTGTGTCCGAAGGGGTCTGCATTAGGACCCCTAGGAAGTCCCCATGACCCCTTTTGACACATTTGAATGCTCAAGTGTGTCCAAGGGGGTCCTAGGACCCCCTCAAACACACTTGAGCATTCAAATGTGTCAAAAGGGGTCATGGGGACTTCCTAGGGGTCCTATCACTTGATAAGGCATACTAGGACCCCTAGGGAGTCCCCATGACCCCTTTTGACACATTTCAATGCTCAAGGTGTCTGAAGGGGTCATGGGGACTCCCTAGGGGTCCTAGTATGCCTTATCATGCGTTAGTACCCCTAAGAAGTCCCCATGACCCCTTTTAACACATTTCAACACTCAAGTGTGTCTTAAGGGGTCCTAGGACCCCTTAAGAAACACTTGAGCATTCAAATGTGTCAAAATGGGTCATGGGGACTTCCTAGGGGTCCTAATGCATGATAAGACATTCTAGGACCCCTAGGGAGTCCCCATGACCCCTTTTGACACATTTCAACACTCAATTGTGTCTAAAGGGGGCCTCATACCCCTTAAGATACACTTGAGCATTCAAATATGTCAAAAGGGGTCATCCATGACCCCTTTTGACACATTTGAATGCTCAAGTGTGTCCGAATGGATCCTAGGACCCCTTAAGACACACTTGAGTGTTCAAATGTGTCAAAAGGGGTCATGGGGATTTCCTAGGGGTCCTAACATGTGATAAGGCATACTAGGACCCCTAGGGAGTCCCCATGACCCCTTTGACACATTTCAATGCTCAAGTGTGTTTGAAGGTGTCATGGGGACTCCCTAGGGGTCCTAGTATGCCTTATCACATGTTAGGACCCCTAGGAATCTGCATGACCCCTTTTGAAACATTTGAATGCTCAAGTGTGTCCGAAGGGGTCCTAGGACCCCTTAAGACACACTTGAGCATTCAAATATGTCAAAAGGGGTCATGGGGACTTCCTACAGGTCCAAACACATGATAAGGCATACTAGGACCCCTAGGGAGTCCCCATGACCCCTTTTGACACATTTGAATGCTCAAGTGTGTCTGAAGGGGTCCTAGGACCCCTTAAGACACACTTGAGCATTCAAATGTGTCAAAAGGGGTCATCCATGACCCCTTTTGACACATTTGAATGCTCAAGTGTGTCTTAAGGGGTCCTAGGACCCCTTCAGACACACTTGAGCATTGAAATGTGTCAAAAGGGGTCATGGGGACTTCCTAGGGGTCTTAACATGTGATAAGGCTTACTAGGACCCCTAGGGAGTCCCCATGACCCCTTTTGACACATTTCAATGCTCAAGTGTGTCCGAAGGGGTCATGGGGACTCCCCAGGGGTCCTAGTATGCCTTATCACATGTTAGGACCCCTGAGAAGTCCCCATGACCCTGTTTGACACATTTGAACACTCAAGTGTGTCTTAAGGGGTCCTAGGGACTTCCCAGGGGTCCTAGTATGCCTTATCACATGTTAGGACCCCTTCGGACACACTTGAGTGTTCAAATGTGTCAAAAGGTGTCATGGGGACTTCCTAGGGATCTTAATGCATGATAAGGCATACTAGGACCCCTGGGGAGTCCCCATTACCCCTTCGGACTCACTTGAGCATTGAAATGTGTGAAAAGGGGTCATGGGGACTCCCTAGGGGTCCTAATGCGTGATAAGGCATACTAGGACCCCTGGGGAGTTTCCATGACCCCTTCAGACACACTTGAGTATTGAAATGCCAACTTCCTCTACTAAGGCATGAAGAACTTCATTAATGTATGCTCTAGGAGGAAGATTATAATTTCCATATTTCTACAAGAGATTCTCCAAAATTTGTATACAAAGGCATCCTATAGTAAAAAATGAAAAGTTTCACACAAAATATCCACAATTCGTATACAAAAGCATCATACAGGAAAAATGACAAAAAAATAATAGCTAAAAGGTAAAATTTATCATTAACACCGGTAGTACCAAGGTCATATCCATTGTCAAATCCTAGCCTATGATGTGCAAAATGAGCAAACCAAGTGAAATGAAAGGGAAGGGATTGATCAAATAGCGAAGGTGCATCAAATCAGATCAATATCATAATAAATGCAAAAAATAATGTTACGGACAAAAATATTTGCATATTAATTTGTTACACCTTTCTCAAGCTTCTGTACCTTGCTACATGATTAGACATTTTTGTTAGCAGAATTGAATTTTTAGGTTAAGTTTTACAGATCATCTTTTTGATCCAAAGAACGTAGATCAGCTACTGTATCTTCCTCAAATAGTTTCCCAGAGAATATCCACAATTCGTATACAAAAGCATCATACATGAGAAATGAGAAAAAAATAATAGCTAAAAGGTAATATTATATATAATATATTAGTATACATTAGTATATGTATTATATAGATTAGTATATATAATATATTATATATATTATATACATTAGTATATAATACATTAGTACATTAATATATATATATATATATAATATACATTAATATATATATAATATACATTTTATACCTTATATACCCCATTTTATATGTAAAAGTTCAATTTTTTTCATTTGCTCCCGCCCTTTTTTCATCTGCTTCAGAATATCAGGTACTCGATATGGAATCGGATACCCAATTTTGGACAAGTAATATTTCACCAAAATATTCCTTGTCCCCATAGACCAGACAAGGATGAGATTTTATACTTTTTTCATGCGTTGCAGAAAAAAAAACATGATTTGGGGCCCATTGTTTGATTTTTGTCGACTTGTGGTCTCACCATGGGAAGCAGTAGTCGTCAAAAGGCTAAATGCAAGAGGAAGTTGATGGATGAAGAAATTCAAGCATATAGGGAAAAAGATAAGGAAGATCACCGAAGAAGGAGAGAAGGTATGTTAAACATTAATCAAGGTGACCCTGTAAATGTAGTTGTAAGTGAAGAGGATGTTGAATTTGAAAATGTACAAATGGAGATTGAAAATGTAGACTTGGGGAATGAAAATGTTGCACAAGAACCACATGAATGTTAAACATCTCCAAATTATATGCGAAATGAATTCCCTTGCAATAAATATGTTAAATGGTTAATTGAAATTGAGAACATTATGAATAATTGGGAAGGAAAGAGGTCACATAGAATTGTTAGGTTTTGGGCTTCAAGACTTTATGATCAATTTTTTGGAAACAAGACATTGGTTGAGCAATGTCAAATTTTTGTATAGTTGTTAAAGATGCAAAAGATGAAACCTATGCTTGTGAAATTGAAGATTCATGTGAACAAGAAAATGGAGAGAAATGCCATTGTTGTGAAGAATATTTTCAATGCTCTCACTAGCATTGGGAAGACTAGCAGAGAAAAATACAAGAGAGTTGCTTGGAGGATTATTACAACCTCCTTAGTAAGTCATCAGTTGAAAAAGGCTCGTTTGATGAGACAAACTTGTGTTGACTTCAATATAGACCGTAAAACTTTGGGTAGAGCACTTGCAAGAAGAGAAAGACTTGATGATCCACTTAAAATTGATACATGGGCCTATGGTGGGAGACTTCCACATTTTGATAAGAAGCTAACAGATGTTGTCAAGGATGAAATTCAATAATTTTGGGATGCTAACTCAAGAGTGTCACCAAATGTGAAGGATGTCTTGAAGTTGAGAGTTGGCAATCGAGACTGCACTCCACATCCTAAAAATTATGTGGAGGTAAGTCAAACAATGTTGTATAAAATTTTTTGTGAGACACATCCAACATTGAAAATATCACAAAGGTCTTTTGAATCCATGAAGCCATTTTATTGTGTACCCCTTAAGATTCAGAATACATGTTGCAAATATCATGTTGAGTTTTCAATGCATCATGAATTATTATGGTCCATTCGTTCTACTTTGCATACTAATGAAATGCTAGAGGATTGTGGTGCAAGTGGTCTTCCCAAATCATCAAGAGACTTGCTAGATCAATTTTTATGTCATAGAGATAATGATTGTTTATTTTATAAAAAAGATTGCTTAAATGCCAAGTGCTCAGAATGTGGTGGCTTGTCCAAGTTTAGAACATGTTTTCATGAGGGTTTGGAACATAATTTTGGAAAGACACTCATCCAAAAAAAGGTATATGAAATGGTGAAATATACATTGAAGAGTGGAGGTGAAGGCTCTAGATGTGAGTTAGTTGCAAAAGAATACAATGTTGCTGATTTTATCTCAAATTTCAAGACAAATATTTTTTACAAGTATGCAAGGCATAGTCACAGGTCTCAATGGTTGGATCAACAATTCAGGACATGTAAGGACACTTTCCCCATTGGAACTATTATATCCATTGTAGACTTTGCGGAGAACTATACATTGCAGCCCCAAAATGAGACTCAAGCTCAATATTACAATTCCATTCAAGTTGCTATTTTTGTACACATCACATATAGACATTCCATTGATAGCACAAAAGATGAGTGAAAGATAATCAGAGAGTACCATTTTTATATGAGAGAAGATAGGTCTCAGTCTCATGAGTTTGTTCAACATTGTTTCTAGAACTATTTTGACTTCTTGCAGGAAAATGGTATTGCTATGGATAGGCATCTCATTTGGTTGGATAATTGCACTGGTCAATTTAAGAATGCTAGAATGTTTTATTGGTTATGTAGAATGCATGTGGAGAGAGGTGTACCTCATGTTTGGAGTTTTTTTGAGTCAGGGCATGGGAAAGGGGAGCATGATGGAGCAGGTGCATGTGTGAAGAGAGCTCTAGTTAAGGAGCAATTGAGGATTTTAGGTGTTGTACTTCTTGATGCTCATTCTATTGTTGATTGGTGTACTTTAGCATTTTCACAAGGGGGGACTCTTGATTCTATAGTGCGTAGATTCTTTTGGTTGGCTGAGGAGTGAAATATAGGAGATAGATTGGATTGTCAAATAGTGAAATATTCTTAAAAAATGAATTCATTCTGAAGCTCCAATAGTAGTACATGGACCATTTGGACATGAGAGTTGGCTTTTTTTTTCCCCATGTGTTTTCAGTATGATTGGGATCATTGTGAGTCAAGTGAGTGGGTGGGTACATGGGTTCCACAGTATCTAACTCCTTTATCTTTGACACTCTCTATAAGAAATGATGACATGGACACTTCATTTGACTATGACCATCTTTTAGATCTTCTAAAGCCAGGAAATGTTTTTGCATTGGTTGCACCATAGGGGAATGATGAGAGGTCAGATTATTGGTTAGCACATTATGTACAAGGTAAAAAAAAGCTTGTACAACTGATGATAGATGGTGATGGGTTCACATATCCTACTAGTTCAGTTGTTGTTGTGCAAACATGGCTGCGAACATACATGATTAGAAAGAATGGAATTCCCGCATTTGAAGACTATGAGAAGCACAAAACTATTCTCATGTATTCACACCTTGTTATAGCAACAAATTTCAAGTTGTCAAAGCATCAAGGAAGACCAAAGACAAAAGAACTTTGGACTATTAGTACTGTTGATCATGAAGCACTATTGGAGACCCTGAAGCAAAGAGATTACCCTTCAAGAACACTTGACTAGGTAATAAGTTAACTTAGTGCATTATTTTCTAAGTTCGTTAAGCTTAATTTCACCTTTCTTAGATTGTATTTTGAGTCAATAAACTTGGTTTTGTATGTGGATTGTAACTTGTGCAGGAGCACCTATGAAGATGCCTACGGTCACCATGGATCCAATCAGAGATAGAAGGACAGAAGGATCCTTAATGGTTAATTGAGATCTTTTGAAGCCTATAATGGAAATTTGTAACAATCAATTTGATTTAAAAGTTAAATGTCCTAAAACTCTTGATAAGGACTTATGACCAAAATCATGTATGGGTGGCCAATAGTGCCAAGAAGGGATCTTACATGTCATTTACTTGTGTCATTTGCATGGTTTGAATTCTTACATGTTTGATTGTTGGTTATAATGCTTTAAGGATATTATTTTTTATCATTTCAAACAATCTATAAAAGTTAAACCTCAAACATAATAAGCTTCACAGTTCAAATTTCACAAGCTTAATCATGATTAGTTTCATAGTTCAAATTTCAAACATACCACTAACAATCAGTTGAAAGCAGCTCAGCAACGTATCTTTCAAACCATTTGACCTGGCATCAAACCATCTACTCCATCAGCTCTGGTTGGCTAGGTAAATGCCAGTGACAACCCTATTCGACCCATGGAGTCACAGGAATGCTCGCGACCACATTCGACCCAAGTGACCCTAAGGTGCACTAAGCATGATTGGGCAGTGATCTTCTAGGGCTTGTATCTGGGAGCTCATGAGAGGTATTGACAAACCATCAGGGGCTATGGGATCATGTTTTTGAGGTCTACAATAACCTCTCTCAGTTTTGGCTGATTCAACTTCGTTTGCATTTGGCAAGATGATCTCAGTCGATGCCAAAACTTTTAGTGAGGGTCAGTTGAAAGTGGCTCAATAGTATATCTTTCAAACCGTCTAACCTAGCATCAAACCATTTGCTCCAATGGCTCTAGTTGGCTGGTTAAACACTAGTGACAACCTCGTTCTGCCCATAGAGTCACAGGAACGCTCGTGACCACGCTCAACCCAAGTGACCCCAAGGTGCACTAAGCACGATTAGGTAGTGATCTTCTGTGGCTCATATCTCAGAGCTTGTGATAGGTATCAACAAATCATCAAGTGATACAAGATTATGTTTCTAAGGTCTACAATAACCTCTCTTAGTTTTGGGTGATTCGACTTCATTTGCATTTGGTAAGGCAATCTCAGTCGATGCCAAAACTTGTAGTGAGGGTTAGTTGAAAGTGGCTCAGCAGCGTATCTTTCAAACCATCTAACATTGCATCAAACTGTCTACTCCATCAGCTCTAGTTGGCTAGGTAAACACCAGTGACAACCCTGTTCTACCCATGGAGTCATCGGAATGCTCGTGACCACGCTTGACCCAAGTGACCCCAAGGTGCACTAAGCACGATTGGGAAATGATCTTTCGTGGCTCATATCTTGGACCTCATGAGAGGTATCTACAAACCATTAGGTGCTTCAAGATTTTGTTTGAGAGGTCTACAATAACCTCTCTCGATTTTGGGTGATTCAACTTCATTTTCATTTGGCAAGATGATCTCAGTTGATGCCAAAACTTGTAGTGAGGGTCAGTTGAAAGTGGCTCAATAGCATATCTTTCAAACCATCTAACTCGGAATTGAACCATCTACTCCATTAGCTCTAGTTGACTGGGTAAATGCTAGTGACAACCCTATTTTTCCCATAGAGTCACTGGAACACTCGCGACCATGCTCAACCCAAGTGACCCCAAGGTGCACTAAGCATGATTGGGCAGAAATCTTTTAGGGCTCGTATCTTAGATAATGTGAGAGGTATCAACAAACCATTAGGTTCTATGAGATCATGTTTTTGAGGTCTATAATAACCTCTCTTATTTTTGGGTGATTCAAATTCATTTGCATTTGGCAAGGCGATATTAGTCGATGCTTAAACTTGTAGTGAGGGTTAGTTGAAAGTGGCTCAGCAGCATATCTTTCAAACCATCTGACCTGGCATTGAACTATCTACTCCATCAGCTATGGTTGGCTAGGTAAATGCTAGTAACAACCCCATTCCACCCATAGAGTCATGGGAACACTCACAACCACGCTTGACCCAAGTGACCCCAAGGTGCACTAAGCACGATTGGGCAGTGATCTTTCATGGCTCATATCTCGGAGCTTGTGAGAGGTATCAAAAAACCATCAAGTGCTACATGATCATGTTTTTGAGGTCTACAATAACCTCTCTCAGTTTTGGGTGATTCAACTTTGTTTGCATTTGGTAAGGTGATCTCAGTCAATGCCAAAACTTGTAGTAAGGGTCAGTTGAAAGCGGCTCATCAGCATATATTTCAAACCGTCTAACATTGCATCAAACCATCTACTCCATCAGCTCTGATTGGCTAAGTAAACACTAGTGACAACCCCATTCCACCCACGGAGTCACCAGAATGCTCGCGACCACGCTTGACCCAAGTGACCCCAAGGTGCACTAAGCACGATTGGGTAGCGATCTTTTGGGGATTGTATCTCAGAGCTCATGAGAGGTATCAAAAAACTATCATGGGATAAAGGATCATGTTTCTGAGGTCTACAATAACCTCTCTCAGTTTTGGGTGATTCGACTTCATTTGCATTTGGCAAGGTGATCTTAGTCGATGCCAAAACTTGCAGTGAGGGTTAGTTGAAAGTGGCTCAGCAGCGTATCTTTCACACCGTCTAACCTGGCATCGAACCATCTACTCCATTAGCTTTGGTTGGCTAGGTAAACACTAGTGACAACCCCATTCCATCTACGGAGTCACCAAAACACTCGTGACCATGCTCGACCCAAGTGACCCCAAGGTGCACTAAGCATGATTGGGCAGTGATCTTTCATGGCTCGTATCTCAGAGCTCATGAGAGGTATTGAAAAACTATTAGGGGCTATGAGATTATGTTTTTAAGGTCTACAATAACCTCTCTCCATTTTGGGTGATTCGAATTTGTTTGCATTTGGCAAGGCAATCTTAGTTGATGCCAAAACTTGCAGTGAGGGTCAGTTTAAAGTAGCTCAACAGCGTATCTTTCAAATCGTCTGACCTGGCATCAAACCATTTTCTCCATCAGCTCTATTTGGCTGGGAAAATGCCAATGACAACCTTGTTCCACCCACGGAGTCACTAGAATGCTCGCAACCACGCTCAACCCAAGTGACCCCAAGGTGCACTACGCATGATTGGGCAATGATCTTCCAGGGCTCATATCTCAGACCTCGTTAGAGGTATCAACAAATTGTTAGGTGCTACAAGATCATGTTTTCAAGGTATACAATAACCTCTCTCGGTTTTGGGTGATTCAACTTCGTTTGCATTTGGCAAGATGATCTCAGTCGATGCCAAAACTTGTAGTGAGGGTCAGTTGAAAGAGGTTCAGCAACGTATCTTTCAAACCATCTGACCTACCATTGAACTATCTACTCCATTAGCTCTGGTTGGTCAAGTAAATGCTAGTGACAACCTTGTTCTTCCCACAGAGTCACGGGAATGCTCGCGACCATGCTCGACCCAAGTGAGCCCAAGGTGCACTAAGCACAATAGGGTAGTGATCTTCCGTGGCTCATATCTTAGACCTTGTTAGAGGTATTGACAAATCATTAGGTGCTACAGGATCATGTTTCCAAGGTCTACAATAACCTCTCTTAGTTTTTGGCGATTCGATTTCATTTTCATTTGGAAAGGCGATCTTAGTCGATGCCAAAACTTGTAGTGAGGGTCAGTTGAAAGTGGCTCAGTAGCATATCTTTCAAACCATCTAACATTCCATCAAACCATCTACTACATCAGCTCTGGTTGGTTGGGTAAATGCTAGTGACAACCCCGTTCTGCCCACGAAAACACGGGAACGCTCACGACCACGCTCGACCCAAGTGACCCCAAGATGCACTAAGCACAATTGGGCAGCGATCTTCCATGGCTCATCTCTTGGATGTCATGAGAGGTATCAAGAAACCATCAAGGGCTACGGGATCATCTTTCTAAGGTCTACAATAACCTCTCTCAGTTTTGGGCAATTTAATTTCATTTGCATTTGGAAAGGCGATCTCAGTTGATGCCAAAACTTGTAGTGAGGGTCAGTTGAAAGTGGCTCAGTAGCGTATCTTTCAAACCATCCGACATTGCATCGAACCATCTACTCCATCAGCTTTGGTTGGCTGGGTAAACACCAGTGACAACCTCGTTTCACCCACGGAGTCACTGGAATGCTCGCGACCTCGCTCGATCCAAGTGACCCCAAGGTGCACTAAGCATGATTGGGCAATGATCTTCCATGGCTCAAGTCACCCCAATATGATGAGTTATATACATATTGAGTATATACATAGTATTGAAACAATGTAGTACTAAGTGGCTCAAGTGAGTATATATAATGGTATGAAACATAAGAACATAGGAAATCTATAGAAGTTAAACCTCAAACATAATAAGCTCCGTGAACAAGGTATTCCAGAGTAAAGAAAAACAAATGTAACTTCAACAAGATATAATTTAAATCATAATGATAATCATAGTCAAAATATAACTTCACCATTCAATTCTATAAACATGAATAATAAATATGTATATACAAAAGATGATGAAAATATAACATATAAATGAACATGTTCTATATATACAAAGTATCAAATGTATCAAAATTATCTCCATATAAAAATATGGCACACACCATTTCAAAATGTCTACAAAATCAATGATTTAAGGTGTATAATGTGGCATATATGCCATCTCAAAATGCACCAAGTGGCATCTCTAAATGGCCACGAAACTAAAACTACATCCTATGTCGTAGGGGGATCATAAAAATGTAGCCTCTTTGAAGAAGTGTTGGGCTCTGATTGAACTTGCATAAAAAATGAGTTCAAACCCAAGTTAGATTGCTTACTTTATATGATTTGTACATATATATATATAGTTCATAATTAAAATACTAATTTAATTAAAATTATAACTAAATACAAATATATGTACCTGGTCTCTCGATCACCTACCATGATCAGGTGTCCTAGCATAAGTCTTGGGTAGCGAAGGGACCATGCCAACAATACCAACTATGACCTATAAATATATGTTTGCAATAATGAGATTAGTAGAGTGGTGCAACATAGAGTAATAAATCTACAAAATAGGATGATAGCATAATAAAATTACAAATTTATTGAACTAAAATTAAAACTTACATCTGGTGATCCCTCCTCTGGAATAGTGGGCTGGGTCAACAAAGATACAAAAGATTCTTGTGGGCCCTCCCTCACTCTCGGAGTAACCTATGAGAGTAAAAAGATTGTCAATTATATATAAATGTACTTCATCATAGCAACCCTAGTTACAAAATACAAATAACAATATGTAAAAGTCTACGTACAATCAGGCTATCACTCTGAATCGAGATGCTTGTAACCCTACGCTGTCGAACTTCTTTCGAGACATCATTAATAGCCACACCCTATACAATAAAGTGCAAGTAAAATATTTATTACTACACACAAGTGGCATACATATGCATGCATAATTAATCTTAAATAATCAACTACATTTCCTTTGTTGACCCCTGATGAAGGAACCCCCTCATACCCCCCACTGACATTGGCTATAGCCTGCAAGAACATAATAAGATGACAATATATAAGTAAATGTATGAATTTTATTGCTCTAATTGATATAGATTTAAGCATCTACACCAAATGATATAAAAAATAACTAATGGGTACATAATTTATAATATACCGTATAGTCATCAAGGCCAAATGAAATAGCCGAAAGTGTGGACTCATCCACCTGTCTCACCTCCTCCTGTGTCATCAACTGAACATAAATGGAAAACATATATATACATAAGTGCATGTAATCATTAAAACTAATCTAAATAAATAAATTATTTTTAAATTAAATAAGTGATGTGACAAATTTATTTATAATGTTTACTCTTACCATATCAATAGGAGTCAATGGCTCTGCATACACCTCCTGAGCACTCTCATGAGATGCAGATGCTCCATGAGGTGTTGTAGCCTCTGCAGCTGCATCTCCTCTATCATCCTCATCAATAAAATATTGATATGTATTAGCATTAGTAAGTGGTCTGAGGCACATATTCTTGCATATAATGCAAATATGGGGCTTGCATAGATGTGAACTCCGATAAGATGTCGATGCAGGAGCATCATCCACACCAGGAGGCAATACTGACCTGGTCTGCATGATCAACTAATCACTCAGTAAATGAATGGCCCTAATAGTCTATGAGGCAGCCTCTGTAATGATATCGGGATGCTGCACTTGAGGAGGGGGTGCGCCATTAGTGGGGGGGACAAAGGTAGTGGCCTTTTTGCACTGGGAAAATGGCCTAGTTTGAGGAGCTCCTCCGCTTACACCCATGTTGGGCCTCATACTCCAATAATCAACATGGTGACCAAGCACAAACTCAACATACAATTTTTTTATAAAATAAAATGGGACCTCCAAATTTCTATGGGGTGGTTTATCAAAAACCATCCACCAACGATCCCAAAAGTTTGTGCGCATTGCTTCATTTGTGCACCATTTTATTGATAATTTAGGCTTTTTTGGGTCAACTGGTATTCTAGTTTTAGGATTGACAAAAAGGGTAGCTATATCTTCCTTACTTATATTAAGGGCCACAATTCCATCATGGTCAAGCCCGCCATCAAATTGGGTGTGCATATCATCACGCCAATGAAGAGTAGCATTATGTTGCTGCGTGAGTGTGTCAATATTTTCAACAATTGTATTTAGTGTGGCAAGCATGGGACCTAATGTAGGTATATTTTGATATGTGTTTTGGAAACCTCGTATTGTGTTCAAATTATCCTATATCAAATCTTCTAAAGAACGAGGGTTTTGACATGGGGGATTGTTTTCGGGATCGTTATTTGGTGTGGGAGGGTTATTTTCTTCATTGTTGTCAGCCATGCCTGATTAAATAAAAAATAAATCTAAATTTCAATCTAATTTCATATATTATTACAAATATAAATACAAAACCCTATTTCAACAAAAAAAATGATATTTGGCATGAAAATTAAATAAAATAATCAAAATAAACAAAAAAATTACTTACCGAATACGCTGGGAGTCAAATTTGTTGTTGCCAAAATTAGATACCCAAAAATATATCATGTATCTGATATATCAAGCCATTTTCCCAAGCAAAACCGTGAAAAGAAATGAGGAAAAGGGCTCACGAGTTTTAGATTTATACCATAGGTATCGGGTACCTGATATCATATCGGGTACCCAATATGGTATCAGGTACCCAATTAGGCTTGTGCTTTGGTGTCAAGTTTCCCAGGTGTACTGACACCCAGGCCTACTCCAAAGTCAACAAGCATTTTCATGCGCGTTTGGATGAGTGAAAAGTGAATATTTTTCACATCGCCACTTTTTGGCCCCTCATGATCTTACACATACCCAACACCTCATAATTTCAATTTGGGCTTAAAATTAACAAAGAATAAAATTGAACAAGGAAAATCTTACACACTTTGTCTAAATGTTTGAAATGAACCTCAAAAATCACTCTTGAATGCCTAAAAAAAAAAACTGACAAATCAACTCAAATCATTCCTAAATTTTATTCTTGCAAAAACCAAGGTTTTCTAAAGTGCATCCATGCAAATTAGGAACATTTAAAACTTTGGGAAGCTTAAAAAGAACCATAAAATTGCATATCATTTCTATTTTGGTTCCTAAAAATCAGTCCTAAATCATTCTAAAAGCATTTTCAAAATCAATCTTGAATCATTAAAAGTTGGTTTCATTTACATTGTCTTAAAATATCTTTCAAATCTCATGCAAACTAGGAACAAAGTCTACAAATCTTTTTTGATTCCTAAAGAGTCCTAATCTTTTCAGTCCTAAAAGCATTGATCTTGATAAAAAAAATGTTATGTTGTAAAAATCCTTAAAGTTTCTAAAGTTTTCATGCATGAGATCAAGCTAGGAATATTCATTTTGGTTCTAAAAATAGATTAAGACATCAAATCTTGAGTGCCCTTTAAAGAAAAATTGAATTCAAATCAAAGAAGTCATTTACTTCAAAAAATCACTCTCAAATGCCTTAGTTAGAATCAAAAGCATTCCCTCTTTTCAAATCAGGTTCAAAGCAAAAAACACAATACTTGAATGCCAGTATAAACATTACAAATATTTTTTTTCAAGCTTGTTTGTCCTCAAAGAAAAATTCAAAGCTTAAACACTTGCGTCTTCAAATTCCATTTCAAAAACATTAAAGTTAACATTGGGAAATCAAATCTGCTTGGAGTGCATGTCAAAATTTTCCATTTTTCTATAAATCCTTGTTAGAATTAAGTGACGTAAAAGTGAATTAAACTCAGACTAGTTCATTCACTTTACTTCTAAAGAGGCTCGACCAGAGAGAAAAGAACTTCCTCTTTGTAGAACAACCTCAAACTAGTACCTTCCCTAACTGGTATAGAAATAAAGCACTGATAAAACTCTTGCTTCATCCCCTCAAGCTCAGGCGATGTGTGTTGATAGTAGCTTGAGGTAGGTGAATATCCCTATTATTTTAGCATGGTCAACTAGGCTCTTAAGTGAGTCATGCATGTACAAATTGATTGGGAGGACTCCACAGATCAAATACAAACCTATTAATCAGAAGCTACCTGATTCACCCTCGAAGGTATCAAAATCTTTGTGCAAGGACCGATCCCTATGGTTTCCCAGATCACCTTAAGACACTCACCACATATATCCACTTTTAGGGGGTATCAACCCATGGGTAAAGATTCTAATACTCACCTTCCCTTAGCTAGATCTACTTGAAGTGATTACACAATCAAAAGCTTAGTAAAAACACTTGTTGGAATATACACCTTTCAAAGCTTTCTTTTAGATTCAGTGGCTAAATCATTACTTGTATCCCACAAGGTTTCCTTGTCCTTTGTCGGGATTGTTTTCAGAGTGTCTGTTGTCAAGTTAGCCCTTTTCCATCTAGAAATCACAAAATTGAGCCAAAAATATTCAAACCAATCTTGCAACAAATCTTTCAAAATATCAGATATCCAAAAGCTTCAAAACAAATCCCAAAGTCTCCCCAAGCTATGTTAGATTTGACCCAACACAAGAAAGAAAAGCTTCCAAATCCCCAAGTTTACCCAAGAGAAAAAAGATTGTAAAAAGAGCTCTAAAAGATTGTCAACCCATCATAAAAGCAATCCAAGTAGAAGAGAAGTATCAAGGGAAACTAGATAGCATGGGTTATAATGCCAAAGTAAAGTAATTTACCTCCCAGTTCCAGGTTAATCGACGCTATGTCAATCTAGAGAGAGAAGACTAGCTTGTCCTATCGCATATCCTTCATTCGTTCAAAATCACATAGATCTTATCTCGACATCCTTTTCATCCTAGACCATTCTTAGATTCATCTTTTCATCGCCATCCATCCTTAGTTGCATTCCACATCAGTTATAGTTGCATCATTGCATATCATCTTCCTAGTTGCATCATAAGGCATCCTTTCCAACTGCATCTAGCTCATCCTCTTATGGGTGGCATCATTTAAAGTCATCCTTCATCATCCTTCCATCAGAAAATTTGCAATCCTTATTCCATTATCCTTGATCCAAATCCAACATCCATCATCCAAGTCAGAAATCACCATCCTTGCACCAAATCCAGTGATCCAAAACCTACAAACTTATTGTTCAAATCCTTTGAGTTGCTTCCAATCCTTATCCAAAATTATAAATCTCCCCCCTATGATAGAGCATTGTCAATGGAATCCTCACTTTTGCTTGCAAAGCCTCATCATCTCGAGAAAGATATTGGCCTACATTGATAAGAATCATGTTAACCGAAGATCATCAGTCTATCCTAGGTTGACAAATCCTACCATTGATCCTACATCAAGAAGCAACAGCTCATTTTGACCAACACTTAGTAAATCTTCCACAATCCCCCACCAATCCTCCATCATCCTTGTTAACCCATATTAGAGCATCCCACCAATCCTCCATCATCCTCATTGACCCATATCAGAGCATCTCACCAAATCTATCATCATCCTACCATCTTTTAGTTGTACCAAATTCTTGCATCCCATCTTAGAAATCCACCATCCTTAGAAGTTTCTTGGACTTGCATCCATCATTTTTAGAGTTTTTTAGGAACATCTTGCATCCATCCATCCTTTGCATTTTCATCTTCTAGATCTCCGCTCCATGCCTATCAAGACAAGATCTAGGAAAGGAAGGAATATGGATCCTTATTTGACCACCATCTCATCTGATCCCAACATTTCTACCAGCACAATGGTATCTTACAATCCCCAGATCCAAAAAATAGGTAATATGTGGGATGATCCCAATATCCCCCCCATTTCTTTTGAAATGGAAATATTCATGAATCATCCGGGGAATGCACAAATAGTTAGTGCAATCATTGCTCAGAATCAAAAAAACATATTGGCTAACTTCACATAGGAGGGTACTCCCATTCCACCATATCTTTGACCTCACATTCTCGTAAACACCATCCAAATCCTAGCAGAGGCATACACTCCCATCATCCAAAAAATGTCTGATCCTACCTTGAAAATGTCTCAAGAAACCTCCACCATTCCCCTATTTTTGCAAAGCAATTTCATGAGCCCTACAACACAAGCGACATGATCCATTCCATTTCCTGTCATAGGCACACCATCATCCTCCACAGTAGCTCAAACCATCATTCATACCCAAATATTTTTGCAAAACCAACTGCCACTTCCCACACAAACCTTTACACAAACAATTCCTCTACCTCCCATGGGGCAAGCAACATCATCATTTCCAAGGGAAAAATAATCATTTCCCTCTTTCTCCTAGCAAGCCTCTACCTCAATACCATCATTCCCAGGGGTAACACAATCATCCTTCCCATTCACTCCACAAGCTTCTACACCCATGCCATCATTTCGGAGGGCAACACAATCATTTTCCTCCTTCTCCCAGAAATCTTCCACAGCAACACCACCCTTCTCGTGGGAAACATAAGCATCTTCATCCACAACCCAATAAACATTTTCCCAAGAACAAGCCCAAAAAATTGCATTCACAATAGGTATGCCTTCCATAGGATTTCCAAATCCATCATTTATGTCCCAAACTCCCATCTCATCTACATTGCTAGTATCCTCCATATCATAATTCCCACCACACACTGGGTCTCATTGGGGCCTTACTCATGAAGAGATGCAAGCTTTGGGAATACCAAACCACTCTCCCACATCCATTCCTACAAACCAACAAGCCACATTCCCTCAAGCAGCGCAACATCAACAATCACATCCTCTTCTAGCTTCATCCTTTCCTTCATATGCCAACTTTCTATCCACAACACCTACCACTTCGCATATAGTTCCACCTCCCCAACAATAGAGTTCTTCCCATCTTGCAAGCTACCTAGCACAACTGACCCCTTCTTAAAGATTCCCAACATTTGTTCCACCCTTAAGAAATGCAGGAATGCATCCATCCTACATCAACCAAGTACAAAGTCAAGTGCATCAAGGCCAAGCCAAGCAATAAGATGCACTATTCCACAAGCCTCCTCCACAACAACAGTACTTCCCAACATAATAAAAACAACATCCCATCATCCCACAACAACAAGCATCATCCTACCCATTGCAACAACAACATCCCATCATCCCCCAACAAAAACACAAAGTTCCATATCCTCCACAACAATACACCCCCATGCCTCAACATCAGTATCATCCCCAGCAATCATCACCCCAACATCCATTCCAATCTTCCTATCTTGTTGAGAAATATCCATATCCCACTCCACAATATCCACCTCAAAATCACTCTTATTCACCAGTACCATTAGACCCTTTCCAAATGGGAATACCTGCTCCAACGCCAATTAGTGCAGAGTGGGAAGAAATGAAAAATTCTATTAAAGAGCTCAGAGCTAGCACAAACAACAAGACCTTTAAGTTTGAAGAGGTGTGTTCCTATCCATTTGATCGATCAATCATAGTTGTTCCTTTCCCTAAGCACTTTGAGACACCCAAATTTGATAAATATCGAGGAAAAGGAGACCTTGTAAACCATATCAAAGAGTTCTATATGGCATGCCAAGAAGTGGCTTACAATAATACTAACCTTTTATGCCTATTCCCCAAAATATTGGGAGGAAATGCTATTGAGTGGTTTTACAAGATATCCTGTGGGACCATCACAACTTTTGCTGAGCTCTCTGAGAAGTTTGTGGCCCAATATGCCCACAATGTTGAGAATGAGTTGACCATGCTAGACCTTCGCAACTCAAAATAGAAAGAAGGAGAAATCCTAGCAGATTACTTGCAATGATGGCAGAACCTCACTACCAGGTTATCATATCAACCCTTTGAGAAGCATCTCACAAAGATCTTCTTCAATAACCTACATCCCAAACTATCCCACTTTATGAGGATGAACTACATCCAAATGTATCAAGCTATCAAAGGCAAGGGGATAGATATCGAAAGAGGTCTCTTAGACGAAGGCACAATCTGACATCAAAAAGATGATTCCCACAACAAATCTAGCAATGAAAAACCTTGTTATTGGAATTGAAATAAAAAACTATCACTGATGGAGCCAAAGACACTAAGCATGTCCAAATCATTGTGGCTGGTCCTACACCTACTTCTGCATATCAGAAACAACAACCTTAGATCCATCAACAATCCATGTAGAACTATCAACAACAAGTGCATCAAGTAAATCAAGGCAATCTGACCAATCAGGCTAATGCCATCTCCAATACTCTCAATTAGAATAGACCTAGAGCCCAGAATTACTAGAAGAGAACCTTCACTTAACTTGGTGAACCTCTAGATGTTATCTTTCCTAGAATGGCCAAGGCCAACCTAATCACATACCCACCAATTCCACAATTTGATGATGCCACTCCCAAACCCAACTAGTACAATGATCATGAGTACTGTGATTACCATCACGTCAAAGGACACACTACCTTAAGGTATATGAAACTCAAGCATTATATCAAAGATCTCATTGATAGAAAGGAGATCCAAGTGGACACACCAACCCAAGCTTCACTTAATGCTAACTTGTAGATCTACCAAAACATGTTCCCGCAACACAATGTTGGGAAGAACCAAATCAATCCCAATCATCCTCCCTAGAACCAAGGAAAAGGCAAGAAAGGAGACCATGCTAACCAAGAAGACTATACTATAGCCCATATCAACTATGACAAGTTTTTTGGATGTATAACCCAAGCCAAGTCCACAGTCAATGTTGTCCACATCAAAGGAGCAGATAGTCAGTGTGTTGTTACTACCTGCAGAGGCTAGATAACTATCACCAGAAACCTATCCAAGGCCAACACATAATGAATAATATAACCTCATAGAAAATCTTGGGAACACACCTGCCCAAATCTCCATCCTTGACCTCCTCCATACTTCACCCCTCCATCAGGAAATCCTCACCCAAGCCCTTCATGAGGAACATTTTTCCACAGACATAAATGCTATCTAGTTTGAAAACCTTGTGGGGCATTTATCTACATCTTATGCTTTATCCTTCAAACCATTTAATATATCAACTCTTGCACCTGACCATAATCTCCCTCTTCGCATCACCGTCATGGTTAGAGAATTTTCCATAAAAAGGGTCATGATAGATAATGGATCAACCCTAAACCTATGCACTTTGAAATTCATTCAGCAGATAGGGTTCATGGAAGCTAATATATCACATGAAGTCATCACCATCAAGGCATATGA
Organism: Chamaecyparis obtusa; assembly: GCA_027943335.1. NCBI lineage: Eukaryota > Viridiplantae > Streptophyta > Pinopsida > Cupressales > Cupressaceae > Chamaecyparis > Chamaecyparis obtusa. Next base: position 551,630 of record BSBK01002973.1, on the reverse strand, counting down.
CAACTTGGAGTGTACCTTTGAAGGTACCATTCTCTTGCCTATCAAGCTAGGCCTAGCAACGCAAGAAACCATCTGCCATGTTGTTGATCTTGACTTACCATTCAACATCCTCCTGGGCCGACCATGGATCCATTCCATCAAGGTTGTACCATCTACTTACCATCAGTGCATCAAATTTCTACACCAAGGCATTGAGGTTACCATCCATGCAAATCCCCAAGCCTTTGCATATTTCTGTGAGATGGAAGCATCATTCCCTCACTCCACCCATTGTCTTGGAACTGACATTGGCACTTCTATTGCTAGCTCTTCATGATCCCATTGTGATCCAGAGACTATCCTCACCTCCACTCTCTCTTCCATCAAGATCAACAACTAGGACTGTGGCAAATACATCCTGAATGATGCATTCATAGTAGGGGCCCTCCTGCTTGATCCACATACACAAGGGAGTCCAAACCATCAAAGAAAGCCCACTGAAGCAAATCATGAAATCAAGAAAATGGGACCTATGAATTTTGTCTCCCATGGCAACATAGATAGTCAAGAGATGGACCTTAACCTCAATCAGTGGTTGTACAGGGATGCCCCACCACCTAAAACTCAACTCCTTGGATACTTGAAAGATAAATATCCACAATCACACAAGTATGCCATTGAACAATAGAAATATCAAGGTAGTGGTCTAGGAACACAAGAAGGCAGAAACAAAGACCCCATCACAACATCAAAGAATCCAAAACATCAAGGTCTTGGCTTTAATACCCCTTGCCTGCATATACAAGAGCCTAATACAGCAACTGGGGGCACCAACATGACCAATGTTCCCTTCTTGAATAGATAGGATGACCTCGTAGAGATCAAAGACATCCCCAAAGAGGAAGAAGAGAAATCATATGATGACATCTTTGATGATGATACCCTCCTAGATGCTTCTGTCCTCCACCAACTCGCCATTAACATCATAGAACTTCCCCTCACCCATCCTGCACTCATAGAATGGGACCAACCAACTATCACACATATCAATGAGTTCCAAAGCACACAAGCACTCCTAAGGTTCATGGGAGCATCAGGCCAACAAACAGATCAAGATCTAGAAGCAACCCATGTCTGCAAGGTCGACCCCAAAGGATATTTTGGGGAGGACGCAAGCTTTAGTCGCAAAATTGAAATAGAAAAAGAAAAGAATGATTCCTTATGTGAAAACCCCTTTGGCGAACATTCTAATTCCAAAAAAGAGAAAATAAAGGGTGTATCTTTTGGTGAAAACCTCTCTGAGGCACTAGAAGATGAAGACTTGCCTCTTCCTCCTTTCCAAGATTATAGACCTGAGCAGTCCCCTATGATCATTGAGGAAATCAAGCCAGTCAACTTGGGCACAAAAGAATGTTCAAGGATCACCTACATTGTGACATCTCTAATAGAAGGTGAAGAAATGGGTTTCACTGCACTTCTCAGAGAATCAATTATAAATTTTGAATGGTCATACACACACATGCTAGGGCTTGATCTAGATCTAGTTGTGCATAATCTTGTAGTCAACCCTAATGCCAAACCAGTAAAGTAGAAGCTACGTAAAATGCATCCAAAGGTAGCCTTATTGGTAAAAAAAGAATTGGATAATATCCTCCAAGAAAAGATAATCAGAGCCATTGATTATTCTGAGTGGATCTCCAACGTGGTGCCTGTCACTAAGCCTTTCAGAGAGATAAGAATATGTATAGATTTTAGGGACCTAAAAAAAGCATGTCGAAAAGATGATTTCCCACCACCCAACATAGACATGATCGTAGATCTTACAATGGGCCACGAGATGTTGTCACTCATGGATGGTTTCTTCGGATACAATAAGATCCAAATAGAAAAAGAAGATCAACATAAAACAACATTCACCACTCCATGGGGTACCTTCTACTGTAACATGATGCCATTTGGAATAAAAAATGTAGGGGCTACTTATCAATGAGAAATGCCAGCAATCTTCCATGACATGATCCACAAAATCCTAGAAGACAATGTGGACGACATTCTTGCAAAATCTAAAACATGATGTGAACACCTAGATATCCTTGAAAGTGTTTTCAATCATCTTCATCATTATGGCTTGAAGCCAAATCCAAAGAAGTGTGTCTTTGGTTTTACATCCGAAAAGCTATTGGGCTTCATTATATCCTGATGTGGCATAGAGATCGACCCTAAGAAGGTCAAAGCTATAATAGAAATGCCTCCACCAAGAACACTCAAGTAGCTTAGGAGTCTACAAGGAAAGCTTCAATCAGTGTGATGCTTCATATCATAACTGGCAGACAAGTGCCAACCATTCACGCACCTACTCCACAAAGACACAAGCTTCAAATGGGATCCCATTTGTCAGAGAAGCTTTGAGAAGCTCAAGGAATATCTAGCTAACTCTCCCATCCTTGTACTACCAATTTTATGATGCCCTCTCATATCTACATCTTGGTGACCACTACTACACTGGGGGCACTCTTAGCACAACATGGTGATGAAAATAAAGAGAGAGCCATTTACTATATCAGTCAAACTCTTATCAGCTATGAGCTTAATTAGTCACCAATGGAGAAAGCATGCCTTACAGTGGTCTTTGCCACTCAAAAGCTTAGACATTACATGCTTATCCACATGATCAAGCTCATCTCAAAGGTGGACCCACTCAAGTATCTATTATCAAGAACAACTCTCACAGGTCGTATGGAAAAATGGGTCATGCTACTCAGTGAATTTGACATCCAGTGCATAGATTGGAAAGCAATCAAAGGGAAAGTAATTTTTGATCAGCTAGCAGAAGCACCACTAATGGATGCATATCCACTAATCATGGAATTCCCAGATGAGAACCTATGCATGATCGAAGAACAACTAGTATGGAAAATCTACTTTGATGGTTCATACACATCACATGGGTTAGGGGCAAGAATCTTATTTGTCACACCTCAAGGTGACTATATTCTAAAGTCATTCAAATTGAGATTCCCATGTACTAATAACATTGCAGAATATGAGGCACTCATCTCAAGCCTCAAAATAGCTATCTAGTGGAATATCACATAATTGAAAGTGTTTGGAGACTCACAACTAATTATCAAGTAGGTCCTAGATGAATTTCAGACAAAGGATGACAAACTTCTACCTTACAAAAAACTAGTGGACAAATTAAAAGAGCATTTCTTGAATCTACAGTTCACATAGATACCAAGGCTTTAGAACAAAGTGGTTGATGCAATGTCAACCATTAGATCCTTATTAGAGATCCCTCGTGACTCAACATAATATGAATTATTAGTCAAGAAGCTACACATGCCATCTTATGAGAATGTCGATGCTGAAATGGTGTGTGTCTTGGTTGGTCCTCAGTCCCCATGGTACCATGATATCCATGCATATCTTAAAAATGGTATCATATCTCCCCATCTCACCAAAAAAAAATGCCAAAACTTAATTCATAGAGCTTTCCGCTACACACTTGTAGCCAACACCCTTTATCATTGAGGATATCACAATATCCTCTCTAGGTGTTTAGGTTCAAATGAGGCCATCATGGCTTTACAAGAGGTCCACACTAGAATTTGTGATGCCCACATAAGTGGCATGGTTCTAGAAAAGTAGTTGCTTTGAGCCAGGTACTATTGGCCAACCATGGAACATGATGCTTGTGAATTCATCATAAAATGTCTACCATGTCAACAACAAGAAAATCTGATTCATGCACCAGCACAAGACTTGCAACCCATTGCGCCACTGTGGCCATTTTCATGTTGGGGCTTTGAGCTCATTAGGTTAATCATCCCTCTTTCCTCAGATGGACATAAGTACATAATAACAGCCACATAGTACTTCACCAAATGGGTTGAAGCGATCCCACTCACCCTCACTACTAGCATCCAAATATCCAAGTTCATCTTATGCCATATCATTTTCCACTTCGGCATACCATCTACCACCTTCACAAACCATGGAACACCTTTTGAAAACTAGCATGTGGATGATCTTTGTGCCAAACTTCACATCCATCACCATTTCTCCAATCTATACTTCCCTCAAGGAAATGACCAAGCTGAGGCAACCAATAAAACCATCTTCAAAATCCTCAAGAAGGTTGTCAATGATTCTATTCGTGATTGGCACCTCCAAATAAATCATGCCCTTTGGGCCTATCATACTTCTTATCACACTCCCATAGGCACCACCCCATATTCCCTTGTATATGGTGTCGAATCTATTCTACCCATTGAGGTTGAGCTCCCATCATTGCATATCTCCATGAAGAACTATACCACTGATGAAGACTATCGCATGACACATCTCACATAGTTGGATCTACTAGATGAAAAGAGACAACAAGTATATGATCACCTAGTTGCATACCAAAATTGAATCAAAAGGATTTATAACAAAAAGGTCCTCCTAGACAGTTCCAGGTTGGCGGCATGGTCCTAAAGGAAAATCAGAAAGTGCAAGCACACTGAGAGAAGAAAGGCAAGTTCAAGCCTACTTGGTTGGGCCCATACATTGTCATAGCATGCTTTGGCTCTAGAGCCTATCAGTTATCTACACCAAAAGGTGAGCCTTTGAATGATCCTATCAACATCATACATCTGAAGAGGTTCTATGCCTGAACTAGATCCTACATATTCAAAAAATCTATAAAATTTGGAAAAACTAGAAAATACAAAAAAAACAAAAAAACAAAAAAGCAAAGAAAAATAATCGTCCAATGGTGAAAACTTGGTAATTCAAGCACCTTAGACAAGAATGTTGGTGAAAACCTAGAAATAGGCACCATACATAGTGGATTGAGTCATTATTTATCAAACTCCCATCCTCCCCATCCCAAATCTCAATCCTCTTTATCTAATCCCCATCCCCACCACCAGCCCATCTGTCCCAAGGTGTTCTATCCTCAAGCCTATCCAATGCAACAATCAGATCCTATCCCCAATCCTAAGCTTCCTGTATATAATCATGTACATAATCCTGTAAATATCCCATATAGAGAGATCTTCCTATCTCAAATCTTGAGCTTCTGTACATATCCATTGCAAATCTCTTCCCATCCATTGTACATATCGCCCCATCTTATTGTACATATCTTTGTTAGTCCTACAACAACATTTGATCAAATCTCTTATCCTACCCAGTCTTGCACTTCAAAAACATCAATTATCACCTATCCTCAATTCCATTGATTATTCTTTGCCTCATCATTTTCCAATGAAAAACAACACTCATTCTCCCCATCAACATGGGTACGCACAGATGTATGCTTTTGTATTGTCTGGCCTAAGCCTAATCATGGGTCCACATAGATGTATCCTTCCTATCAAACCTAATTTTCCACTAATCACATCAGGTCCATGACGATGTATCCTTCCTCGCGGTCAGACCAATCTTTCCACCATCAATCAAATCAAATCTCTCTCCTTGGCAAAGGATGTCGTTTGGAGTAATCATTTTGGTATTGGAGTTTGTCCTTTGGATCTTGTTAATCTTTTATGGCTTCTCATTGTTCTCTACTCAATGTCACCATGATCCTTTATATCATGGTGCACTACAAATGAGGACAATCTGGGGCAGGGTCTTTTGATCTTTTTCTTCTACCTGTGAGTTAGTCAGACATGACCCTTGCATGGTTCACATGTGATCTTCTGGGTTACATGGTGCACTTGGGAAATGTTGTTTCTTTGTGGTTTCTCCAGTATCGTTTCTACCATGCTTCCTCTTGGGTTCATGCATGATGCTAGGGAAACCTTGTGTGTCTTTTTCATGTCAGTCCTATGCAATGCTTGTAACAAGGCCTTGTGATCCTAGTATCCTTGGCAGGTCTCTAATGTTGTTATATCAAACTAGGTTGTACTCTCCACATTTACACTTGGAGCTCCCCAAAATCCCCCATCTTGCATCATCTTGCATCTTTGCATATAGCTCCATCTTGCATTCTTCATTCCATCTCATATTGCATTCCTTCATCTTTTCTCTTGGAAGTATGGCTATTATCCTCCCGTCTTCCTTCCTTCCTTCCCCTTCCTTTCTATTTCATTTTGAGAAAATTCCACAATGTTTCCTCTTTGTGTTATTTTCTCGAGGAGGCACAACCCCTTATTCCTCTAAATCCTATCCCAGGGCATCTTATTTTATTGTCTTTGATGCCATGCCACTTGTGGCATCACATCAAATAGGGGCAAAATGTAGACACCTAAAAATCCTTTAGAAAATAAAAATATTTTTATTTTTCTGAAAACCCCTGATGACATCATCATTTATTAATTAATTATTTATTAATTTAAATAATTTATTTTTATGCCATTAAATCCTCCTATTTTAATTAAACATCTTTAATTAAAGAATCCCTCCCCAAATCATTTAAATCAAGTTTGAGTGATTTTCCTCTATTTATTAATTATTAATTGATAAATTGACCAAAAATCCTTTAAATAAATAAAATATTTATTTAAATCCTAAAACCTTAGAAATGTTCTAGAACTCCCTAACCTCTTCTAGAATTTCCTAATCTCACCCTAAACTTAATTAAAAAGTGATTCCTACCCTTTTTAGCCTAAACCCTTCAAACTTTGACTTTGGGTCAAAAACCCTCATAAATGAGCCTTACGTGCTCATAAATGCTTCTTACATCCTCATTAACGACTCTTACAAGTCATTAATGAAGCCCAGTCTCCTCTTCCACTCTTGTTCCCCTTGCACACTTCCCTAGTGTTGCTCACACATGTGTGAGCAACTTTGACCAAGGTTAAACCTTACCATACCCCAAACTATACCCCAAACTCTACCCCAAACCTTACCTCTAACCCTAACTCTCCTTCCTAACCCAAGCCTTTTCTCAAATCCTATTAATACCCTCCTCTTCCAAGAGCAATACACCAATTCACATCTTTTACATTGAGTAGTGTTATAATGTTAGATTATTACTAGATCATAAGCTTTTTAATCATATTTGTTAGATTTCATGCTTTTTAAACACATCCTAGAATAATCTTAATGGATTGAACTTAGATTTTATTCAATCTATTCTAATCATTTATGCATCATATAAAATGTATCAGGGAGAAAGCTCCAAGTGCTTAGAGAGCACACCCACATCCCTTTTATTGGAGCAAATAAAAAAATGCTTGAATGCATCTGTTTTGGCTCAATTTGAGGTGGCTTGGTTTTTATGTTTATGATTTTGAACTAATATAAATGTTTAGATTAGTCTAACATTTTCTTGTTTATGCCTTTCAAAATAGATAGAGATAAACCGTAGTCTACAACTTGAATATACTTTTATTTAATGAAATAACGTAAATTCATATAGGTGTTGTATACACATAATACTATCATGGATGTAATTAATGTAGGATTTGAGAGATACAAATCCATAGAACCCAAGAATCCCTACATGCAAACGCCTATTATAGAAAGAAAAAAATCTATGGAGGCATGTAATCACAGATCTGAGAAATAGAAGCCATGATTGAGCAAAATAAATGAGAGAGAATCTCAATACAATAATCTATTCTCCATTATGATCCAAATAAGTGAATGAATAAAATACAAAGAGGGAATCCTTATAAAAGGATACCGAAACCCTAAAGGTGAAAACCCTAAAGAATAATAAGATGCCTAAGTTTAACTTAAATGTAGAGTATAATAGACTAATAATTAAATAAATTAATTATTAGCTATAATATGACAACTCTAACACCCCCCCTTAAGTGTAACTTAGGGAGAAGCTAAACAACTAAGGACTAAAAGATGCATGAAAACAAAATGCATGAAAGAACTATGGGTCCTGGCAACTAGGCTTGATCAGGTACCCAAATACAAGAAATAAACTAGATGAAGGAAACAAAGCCTCCAATCTAGGGAAAGTCCCAAAGAAAGGAACAAGAAAGAGCATGTATAGCATCTCTGAAGCATGAAGCTGTAAACAGGCCTCCAAAAGCAGGAATAAATGAGTGTCTATATAGTAGATGATCCATCTCATCGAAATGCATAGGTGCCTAGCCACTGCATTCGCCTAGTACATAGGAACAAAAACTGTATACGTAGATCACTCAAATGAACCAAGGGAGCAATAGAACCAACATGTTAACCCCCCCATAATGCTGAACAAAGAGAGGTGTGATAGGAACAATGAAATGCAATGTTAGAAAAAAATGCAAGAAGAAGAATCAGGAACACCAACAGTGCAAAAGAGGGTACAAGCACAGGATAAAGGGAGGTGTCGAAGAAGAAGAATTGATCTTCTGGACATGCAACATGAGGCTAATGTCATGGAAGGGACACTCACTTGACAAAGATGGATGAGCACAAAAGGAAAAACATCATAACCCCTGCATGGCACTTTATAACAGAGTGCAAGTACAAAAAAACACAAGGTGAACAAGATCCCACATATGCAAAAGAAGACACTTTATCTTAGTGCATTTGCAGAAAAGAGAATGTTACATAAGAGAAGTATACAATGCTCAAAAGAAAAAAAGAAGGGTGAGCCAGAAGAATAGAAGCAAAGATCCTAGGACCTATAGAACCCAAGTAATCTGCCAGAGTGTGAAAGTGAAAAACTCAGAGGAGAAAGAGCCTAGAGTAGAATCTAGAAAATAAGATCCTTTCCATTGAAAAACTCATTGAACCAGCTTTTCTACGGTATCTGGTTTGCCCAAAAAGGAGTCCGGATGACCAAGATATGGCTCCTGAAAGGCAAAAAAAAACATCAAATTTGACCAAAAAAAATGCTATCAAAATGGAAAAATCAGAGAATCAAACCTCCGCCATTGGATTGGGCTCAGAAAGAGTTTTCTGACGATATAAAGAAGTTGAAAATCCGATACCGCATGCTCAAGATACGGCCAAAAAACCACAGACAACTCCAGAGAACAAAAAACTCAAAGAGAATGATAGTTTCTTGCACGTCAAATTTAATCATGACATGGTGATGTAGGCATATGTACTGATGATGTCAATGCATAGGTCTGACATACCTACCTGTGTCAGCTGTTAGTACCTTTTTTGGGTACGCATGCAAAGTCAAAAAGTTTTACAAAAAAAACTTTTTTCATTCCAAAAAATCAAATGCATAAAAGATTTGATTTTTATTTTTATTTTTAACCCCAAAAAATGCTACACATTTTTTAACAAAAAATAAAAATATTATTTTTTTCATCTCACCTTAGGATGTGTGCCAGGGCTGTACGTCTCTGGGCTTAAAAATTTTGCCTCAAATTGCAAAGTTGTCCAAAATGGACAAATTTTATGTGGATTCTGGGGTTTTTGGGCGTGTTGAGCACAACGGTGATGTCTGTTTGATCCCAAAATGACCAAAAACTAAGGTCCCCCCTAAATCCACATAAAAAGCTTATGAAAAACCTAGATCTGAAGAACACAACCAAACCCTCTCAAATAATGAACAAGGGCATGAAGATCTGAAGCTCTGATACCATGTAGGATTTGAGAGATGCAAATCCACAGAACCCAAGAATCCCTGCATGCAAACACCTATCATAGAAAGAGAGAAAAATCTATGGACGCATGTAATCACAGATCTAAGAAAGAGAAGTCATGATTGAGAAAAATAAATGAGAGAGAGAATCTCAATAGAATAATCTATTCTCCATTATGATCCAAATAAGTGAATGAATAAAATAAAAAGAGGGAATCCTTATAAAAGGATACTGAAACCCTAAAGGTGAAAACCCTAAAGAATAATAAGATGCCTAAGTTTAACTTAAGTGTAGAGTATAATAGACTAATAATTAAATAAATTAATTATTAGCTATAATATGACAAGTCTAACAATTAACCCTTTGGTAATGTCTAAATCTACATTTAAGTTTTACGTATCAAAGTAAACATTATTGTTAATATTCGAAATGATGGATTAAATAAATTATTCGTAGTCCTTAACTTTAAGGGTTTAGCCTAGTATTGTTTTTATAGCCTCTTCCTTAATTTAGCTAGGGACTCTCCCTCTCCATTCTTGGACCATGCTAAATTTATAATAAATGGAGCCCTTAGGAGATTCTCCTTTTTCTCTTTTCCAACTTTGCTTATCCCTTAGGTTGGGTTAATTCCTAATTAAACATTCAGGCAATGAACCCATGTTCCCGCACTTGCCATTATGGTTGCTTCAAGTGTAAATTATTTAGTTGTAGTTAGTAGCTATCATTTAGGAGTTTGCTGACCAACTCTAGTTAGTACTTGAATTTTTCCTATGTTCCTCCCATGATTGGAAACAAATTGTATAGGACTTCTGATAACCCCTTTCCTAAACTTATTTTTATTAGTACCCTTAGATATCTTGTTCTAATGTATCATTTGGGGTTAGTCAACCCTAACCATGTTGTTGAGGGAGGTTGGCCAACCTGGTTATGTGTGTGGGATCACCACATGAACTTGCTGGCCATGATACCCCTCGCACATCAACACTAATGTCCTAACCAACATGTTCTCCTTACTGTATTATCTTAGGTGTTTAAAAAAAAATTGTGCATTTTTTTTGCATAGTTTATTTTGGACATGACATACAGATCCAATGTAGATCATATGCTGATTCATTGACTGGCCTTCATTGTCATCTCCATCTCTGATCTACTTGGAAACCCTTCAAGCAATCACCACTTCACAACTCTTCACATCTCTTCATAGCTCTTCTTATCCTTCTACTTAGTTTCACCAATCAACAGAATCAACCTCTTACATAACCTCCATTTAGGTTATCCTTATATCTCCTCAATTAGATAGCTTAATCTTTTATCATTTAATCATCTCCGTAGATCTTAGGTTTAGGTTAGATTCATCTAATCCTTCCAATATTTTTTTCTCCTTCTTATCCTTCTATATACTTCTCAAAAAATTTCTTTGAATCCATAGATAAAAATGGTTTACCATGTATTAAATATTCCAGGTCATTCATCCTTATCTTCAACATGTTTTACATATTCCATGAATTCAACTGTGTCGGTTGGGAATCTCAATCCATTCACAAATTGTAAAATACTGACACTTGGTCATTACTGTGTTCTTCTGCTCGGTCTTCACTAGATAACTCAGTCATCGCTAAAACTGTTCTTCTCAAAAATCACCGTCTTCACTCAATCCATTTTATGATACTCAATAATTACTGATGCTTGGTCGACACTAAATTTTCTTGGCTTATACTGGCACTCAGTTAATACTACCATCACTCAGCTTAAACATAAGTTTTTTAATCTTCTAGTCTTTTTCTCAGTTAAGCCTATGCTTTCAAACTTTATTTCCTTATTTATTCCATGCTTCAAACCAATTGTCTTCTTCACTTAGTGTTAAAGATAAACAACACATTACCTTGCCAATGTGCCAACTAATCAAGTACCCACTATAGTTTCTCATAACTCAACCTTTCTACTAGGTCTTCTTGTTATCTCCTCTTTTCAAATCCTCTTCATCAATCAAATGCTATGGTGCTCTACTAGATAGCAATAGTCTCAACATTTAAGGTTCGAAATCAATGACAATAAAAAAAATGTTTCAATTGTAGTTTCCAACAATACTCAAATGCCATTAGAGGCCTTAAAACATTCAAATTTAGTTCCTTGGACCCATGAGATTCTCCATCGTGCTTTATTGGTGTCTTTATTGTCTTCATGCCCTTAGGTACCCCTACACCATACTCCCCTTGTTGAAATGAAATTTTTCACCAAAAGTTCAAGGGTTTTGTCTTCATAGCTCCTAGCTCTATTAAAGGATTTCTACAACTTTATCTTCCTTTGGACATCTGTTGCAATAAGAACTCTTCATCTCCTCTCTAGAAACCTATAAAAACTTTTTTAGAAACATAAAAATAAGACATTATATGAATATGATTACTTGACTATTGTTTGGGACAATCATCTTCAGATTGGGCATGCTTCTTCTTCTACATTTTAGGCTCCAAAAGACCCCTACAACTTCCCTCCATGGATAGACATTTATCACCTTTCATTGGTGAATCAATAGGACACCAAAGTATTCCCACTACTACTCCTCTTTGAACCACCTTACTCTTCCATTCTGCCACTTTTCTTTCTATGCCATCTTCATCACTTTTCATCACCAATAAGGATTCTTTGTTCACCTGACCCTCTTCTATAGATTTATTCCTTTCATGGCCCTGCAAGTCAACATACTCCTTCCCAAAACAAATAATTCTTGACTCACTTCAAATACTACCTTGCAAAGGTATGAGGGTGAAAATTTTACCATCCTTGTGAACTAGATAGATGTTCTTGAACCCATCATGTATTTTTCTCCTCTCTGACTACCAAGGCCTTCCTAAATAGATATGACAACATTTCATATGCACCACATCACATAGTACACTCTCCCTATACTCACCAATTTAAAAATTTACATAGGATTTCTCTCTAATCAAGAGGGTTTTCTCATCACTTACCCAAGAGGCTTTGTATGGCCTAGGGTGTACAAAATTTCTCAAATGCAACTTATCAACCATCTCACAAGAAACAAGATTGTCAAATGACCTTGAATCTATTATCATTTTGTATACCTTTCCTTGACTTAAACAATTGGTTCATAAATTTGATACCTCTGGCATTCTTTGGTGTTGCAATATGGCTCCATTTCTCACCATAAGGCATTCTCCAACTTCAGGATATGCCATGTCTATCCTTCTTTCTCCCCTTGTTGTTCATCTTCCTCATTTTAATCTCTAGCTTATTTTAAGGTGACCCTCATATCAGTTCTCCTTGTATCATTTTTTGGACACTTGTAGAAAGGATGCCCTTCCTCTCCACAATTGTAACACTTTCCATTGAAGGTTTTTCTACCTCTACTTGCACCAAATCTGCCACCAACTCTTTATCCATTTCTTTGTTCTACCATAAGCTCATTTCCCTTTTCATTTCTTCTTTGACCTTGAATTTTATTTTTCTTGCCACCTTTTCCCTAGTTTTCTTGGCCTCTTCCACCTCCTTTCCTTTCTTTCTTCCTCTTTAATTTATCCTCAACCCTGATGGCTAACTTGTAACACTCTTCCACCATACTAGGTGTAGAAAGACTAAGTTCATCTTGTATGTTGAACCTTATTCCACCCATGTACCTTTCTAAATTCTCTTCCTCTTCTTCATCATGAGAAACTCTTATATCTAGCTTGTGATACTCCTCGGTGTACCATTGGACATCCATGTCATTTTGTCTCAAATTCTGCATCTTTTTGTACAACTAAACCTTGTAGTCTCTGGGAAGGAATTTCTCCCTCATCTTGTCCATCATCCTATATCATGATGTGATCTTAGGAAACTTCTTCTTTCATTTATATTCTTGTAAGAAATCTCATCAAAGTAAGGTATGTCCTTTTAACCTTGACTTTGCAATCTTTACTTTGTGATCCTCCTTTACATCTTCACAATCAAAGAAGTTTTCCACTACACTAAACTAGTCAGTCAACTCTTCCTCATTCATTTTTCCATCATACATGGGTATATTATATTTAACCTTGTAGTCATTTCCTTTAATGGATTTAACTGACTTAGCCATTCTTGCATCATTCGGGTCTAACTCTTCCCTTGGTGTTACTTCTTCAACCTCTTCTTCATGATCTTCTTGTTCAGTGTATTCTTTCTTCTTCCTCATCTCTCTTCTCTTCATTTTTATCTCTTCCTTCATCTTCTAGTTCTCCTCTACTTGCTCCATCACAATCTTGGCAAGGTCAATATTAGTCATCCTTGGAGGCATTTCTTGAGCCTCTTCTCCAAATGGATCCAACTCTTCTTTAGACATAAACTCTTGTCCTTCTCCCAAAGGTATATTATGTGCTCTGGTACCACTTGATGTAGAGAAAGAGGGGCTATCAAACTTCTGATCCAATACTAGTCAATCAATGCATTAAAGATATGTAACTTCATAATATTACTTGATTCTCCTTGTAACTCCAATATGTCAACTAAGGAGCTCCACCCTCACCAAGGCCCACAATGAATCTAGGGTTCCCTACTCACCCAAACCAACCATACCAAACTAATTTCAAAGTTCCAAAATCCTAACTCTTAGGAAAAATCCCAATGGTGTCCCTAAAGGCTTAAAACCCCTTTTAGGTCAACAATGACTATTTTTAAGACTTTCCTCCAAAAATTTCCAAAAGACTCTATAAATAAACTATATATTTAGACACCCATTTGGCTTCTTCATAACATATCCAAAAATCACTAGTGGGTGTTTTAGACCAAATCTCTTATTACCCAACTATGACTAGTTTTGAGCGCTAATTACCCCACTTTTACAAAGAAACCCTATTTAATATCAACTCATGATGTTGGATCTTTCAAAAGAGTTGTAAAATGAATTCAACTAAAGGAATATGCAACCAATTTGACCGTATGGTCTCTCTAGACACAAAAGCCCCAAATTGCTCCTTCAAACCCCTTAAAACTAGGGCCTGCTAAATGTCACCCTTCCTAGAAAATATCAATCAACCAATGATGGATTCACCTTCCCGTTGGCATATGGGAAAATATCTAATCATAAAATATAGCCTTTCAATGGCTAGATCTGCTACTCCTATACACTAGCATCCATTTTGGTGTTCCTTCCACCAACTAAACTCAGTGATCACCAACAAATAATCACTTTTATTCATATCAAAAGGTTAGGAATGTATTATACATGTCAAATCAAGGTTATTCCTTGAGGATCAGTCATTTGGCATTCTTGGAATGACCATTATCCCTTAGGAATGGTCAGGACTTTTATGGAATAACTTAGATCCCCCAGTCTGTTAATAATTTAATTGAGATATCAGAATGAAAAAGAACTTTAAAACATATAAACTATTTCAATAGATGATTATTTTTATCCTACAACTGATTTGGAATGCATATAAGTATGGAAATAAAATGATCATAGGAGAAATTGCAGAATTCAGTTACTTATATTGTTCCAGAACACAACAGTTTATAGATTTGTTGTTTCATCTATATTGTGTCTCATCCTTATGCCCTAACTAGGATATATAAGGTGTCTTACAACTTCCCAAATTGATTCAAATAAGTTGGAACTCATTAGACCTCAAAACAAGCACTAAACACCATTTCCCACCTAATTGTAACTAGTCGTTACAATTTGAATTTTCAAATTTGTAACTCTTTATTTTAATAAAAGAACTAACTTTAAAACTACCATAATGATCTTTTATGGACCCAATCAAATGTATAACTATCCTAAATTCCTTTGAGGCTCCTACCAAGCCTAGGCCCATTAAATCCATAATTAGATCCTATGGTCCTATTAGGACCATTTGGACATTTTACAATTTTGTTTACATCATTATACTCAAATGCCATTATAGGCCTTAAAAAATTCAAATTGAGATCCTTGGACCCATGAGAGACTCCATCATGCTCCCTTGGTGTCTTTATTATCTTCATGCCCTTAGGTGCTCCTGCACCATTTTGCATAAAGGGTTTGTTCCAGTTCATAATGCATGCATGTTTGCAATCAGTTTTGCTTGATTAGAGGATATCGATCAGTTGCATTCATGAAGAGGATAAAAAAATGAATATTCCAATGAAAATCTCCAATTTTAAGTAAACACTCTAGTTCAAGAACGATGGAATTTAAACTATAATCTATTTTTTATAGACCGATTTAGATTGATTTTCTTCTTGCAAATGTAATGCATGTGGATTGAATCCATACAAGGTTGTTTAGAGCTTGCCTAGGAGTATTTTTATTTTGATTAGCTTTAGATTTTAAGTTATTTCTAGTTTATTCCATAACTAAAACCCTAGATGAGAATTTCTTGTTTTCAAAAAGTGAAGTACTATTAAAGGCTTCAAAATAATGTAGTAAGGGTGAATTTTTTTTGCAATACAAATATCTAAAATTGATGCTTCAATCATGGTGTGAAATTTTTTGCTATCTTTGTGAACTTCTTGAATGTGTGATTTCTCATTCATTTATTTCAAAGAGACAACTGATTGTGTTGTGAATTACATCTATGATTACTTAATTCTAGTGTTTATCATTGCTGCATCATCTTGTTGTGATAAATTATTGGGGAATCATTGCTTTCATGCATAAGGATAAATTTATTTCGTGTGTGCGTGCATTCATGGAAACTTTAGGATTTGATGAATTTTGAGAAATAATACTTTTTCTATCTACATTCCATTGACAATTGCATCTACATCTTATGATTTGTGAGCAATTCTAATTCATATTGTGTTGGTTTTCTTTGAAATTCCCTGGTGGTATAATTCACAAGTTTGATATATCAATGGTTTATGTCCTTTAGGAATTTTCTTATAAAGTCATTTGATTCCAATTTTTCATTACTCTCAACTTGATCCTATTTATTTAGAAATCTAATTAATCATAGATTTATGTTTAAATTGCATAATAGAGATTACATGTTCATCTTAACCCCGAAAATAGAAATAAGTTTATTTGTTAAGTTTTGTTAAATTTGATTAATTGTAGATTTATGTTTAAATTTCATAATAGAGATTATACATTCATATTAACCCCAAAAATACAAAGAAGTTTTTTTGTTAAGTTTTCTTTTGCAGCCTCTCTAAGAATTGAACCAACAAAGGCCTCCTCATGAATAGTTTCAGATTTATCTTTGATTGAGCTAACCATACGGTTGAAACCCAACCTAAAGGAACCTTGGGAGTGATTTTCATCATTCTTTCAAGAGGGGAATTTTCACTACAGATTCCTATTCGCTGTCTTGGGTAAAAATGACCCTCAAAAGAAGTGGCTCTAGAAGGAGGGCCCTCAAAAGATAGGCTAGTTAAAATTGGATCTTTCTCTCCCAAGAGGTTTGAACGAGTTCTTAGATCATCACCAAATAGAGGAGAATACCTTGAGCTCTATAAATTCCATAAATCTCAAAATGATAAAGGAAAAAAAGGGAAATATTTCTTATTTGCAAGATCTTGTCCAACATCCACCATTATCACTACAACGTATTGCCACTCCATTTCTCACTACTCCACTACCACCTTTGATGGCCTTTTTCACAAATGCCCAAAGTTATTCTTTAGACTTACAAGGCCAACTCCATGAATTACCTAAGAATCTTGAGAATTTTCTCCCACGTTTCATCTACGGGGAGTCTAGGACAGTGGAAGAACACATCCGTGCCCTCAAATAAATATGCAATCACAAGGAGATTGTATAGCAAGATGTTGTTTGTTTCTTTTTTCCTTACAAACTAGGAGAATTTGCATATAAATTGTACTTGGATTTACCATGAGGATCCATTATTACTGGCCGGAATGAATTTGAGACAAATTTCCTCAATCAATTCAAGTTATTTGTTGACCTTGCTACCCTCCACCATACAAGTGAACCTATGAGACCTTGACCCTTTGACATCCATCTTCTTGAAAAAACTCTCGTCAGTAGAGATAGATACTTTGGAAAAGGTACGCAATGAAGCCATTACTTCACACAACAAATGAATCCACAAACTGGTGGAAATTATGGCATTATTCCATCATTAGGAAATGTTTCCATGCCCAACTCATTTTCATCTATCAACCATACCTTGGTTGGTCACACTCTATTTCTCACCCCAGTCCCTACCCTATAACTTGCTTCTCCACCACCCATCATCATGTACAGTGGGTATGATTCACATAAAGTAGCACTTTGTGAACAAAAGGCTAGTACCCCAAGTGAGCCTAACAACCATATAGTTTTTGAATTAGATTTGATTAAAAGGACATTATCCCAATTAACCAACGAGCTCACAAGAATGAAGTTGAATCCAAATCAAAACCAAGGAGATTACCAATGACCAATTGTTGCCTCAAATTCTTATTTGCAAAATCAGAACTGTAGTTACAGTAATTACAACAATAACAATAGCTATGATAAAAATATATAGGATAAACAATTTGGACAACAACGAACCAATAGGCCTTGGAACACATGAACCAATAACAAAAGTATACCCATTGATAGTACTGATGCTTATGACTATGTTGATGTTAATTTTATAGGGATTGCAGGTATATGACAAGCTAACAATTCACATTGAAATAATACAGATAACTAGCAAGATTGAGGTTTTGATGATGCTCTAGTACAGTTCAATACCATGGTGTTCGATTCTTAAGAACTAGAAAAATGAGAAATTTATAGCAATAATATACTAGAGGAGGAATTTGTGTTCCCATTTCACAAACAAAGTCAACTAGAATACTCATAAATTCATGCATTTCAGAACAACAATTAGAATAGCTACAATAGAAGAAGTAGGAAGGAACCATTGACTAATGGTATTCCCCCCAGACTGCAACCAACTCCACCAGATCTGCAAGATAGAAACAATACCTCTCCTGCTAAAGGTCCAAAGGATATTGTTCCTCCACCACAAAATCCATCTACTATGCTCCATAATTTGGCTTGGTCCATGGAAAATTATAGTGTCATCAAAGAACTTAAAAGAGTGAAGGAAAATATGTCAATATATGGCACGCTACAAAGCTTCCATACACAAAGAAAAGCACTTCTAAAATCACTAGATCATTCCAAGAAGGTTATGTAAAATCACAACACAAGATCTCCCACATCTAATATCAATGCAACTGAAACCATGCCAACAATGTTCAAAGACAGAGTTGAAATTCCCCCATTTCTACTAAGTCTTAAAAATTTGGAAAGAACTTGTACAATTTCTTGGTCAATTTTGGAGCTTCGTGTAATGTCATACCTTTGGCTATCTACCAAAATATAGGGATGACCCCTTATCCAACCAATAGGGTAGTAATTCAACTAGCTAAGACCTAATTTAAAGTCAATGGGGTCTTGACAGATGCTCACATTCAGTTAACAATAGACCCAAGGATACAAGATTGTATAGACATACACATAGTCGATATCCCAGAAACATACAGTATGCTTCTCAATAGGGAGTGGACTAGGTGCTTAAGATGTTGATTTTATACCAATTTTACAGAATTGTGGCTACCTTGTAAAGGGTTGAATAATCATAGAAAAATTGAGGCAAAACCAAATCTGAAGTAGATGATCATAGACTATAATGATCCTAATGAGGTTTTGTTCTCACAAGCTGATTGAGGGGTATACCAATTTGATAGAATCCTTATGCTTCAAATTGAGGAAAGTGATGATGCTAAGACTAGCAGTGTACAAGGATTAGTGCACCCCCCAATATCTAAGGAGATCCTTCAAGGTCTCATCAAGAACATGACAAAGAACATGAGACATCTTGGGCAAGAAGCTGACCTAAACATCTTAATCCTCCCAGGGTAGTTGACAAGTGGATAAAATATGTTCACATGTATTTTTTCATTATTGGAAACACTTATCCCTTAGATCATCACAAGGAATCCTAATACTATGTTGGTAATCAATGATGTGAAAAATTCCTGAGTCCACAGTCAGTTCCCGATAGATAGTCTCAATATTTTGGTTAGCGAACATGATACAGAGAAAAATAAGCTATGAAAATTTATATTTGGGTAGACAAATGTATGGAGAACACTCAAATAAGAGCACAAGTTTTTTGGATGCAAGATGAAAGAGATACAACTCTCTGAGTCCATGTAAAGATAGGAAATAGTATAATAGGGCAAGTGAAGAAGTATAAGGTTTGGATGGCATATGTTATGATGTTTTGTATTTTATTAGGTCCCAATGATATTGTAACATGGGAAAAGTCATACAATGCAATTTTTATTTTGTAAATGTATAAGGATATGATAGATGGCCGAACTCAGGGATTATACTCTTAATCTGATATAAGTATGTGATTTTATTTTGTATTTGAGGGATGGAATATAGGATGCGAATATGATCAAAAAAATGTAGGCTAAGTAGAGAATGAGAACAAAGATTACATTATATGCAGTGGTGAATTTCTCATGTATTTATTATATTATCTTTTGTAATACTAGACATGAAGTCCAATTTTGTAAGTGCAGTGTGCACAAGTTTTGTATACCTCTAACAAGGTTTATCAATCCTCTAACAAGGTCCTGCCTATTGTAATACTTAGCTCCTAACAGGGCTAGGACTCCTAACAGGGTCTCAATACTTATAACATAGATATTTGTGGGTACCATCCCCACTGGGGTTTTCCCTTGACTAGGGTTTCCTCAAAAAAAAAATTATGGTGTTATGAGTTCTCTTGTGTGTGTGTACTTGTTGTGGATTATTGGATTAACTTTATTATTTGTTAATTGATTAAGAAATAATATAAAATATTGTGATATTGATTCACCCCCTCTTAGTATCACTTAATCCTAACAATTGGTATCAAAGCATTAGACCCTTGGAAAAAAATCCTAATAGCTTAAGGGAGATCCAAATGGATTTCAATAGTTTAAAGAACTTGAAGCAGCACTGGAAGATCTTGATCAGGCTAATGTAGATAATGTAGATTTGAAATTCAAGTTAAGAGGGGAAAAATATTTCATCAAGAAAATCAAGGAGCGGTTGAATCATTCAAGAAGTTTAAGGGAATAACTTGTCAAAATTCAAGATGAACCAAACAAAGAGCAGTCTGATTCAGAACAGGTTGAAAAGCTTGAGAAAGAAAATGAATCACCCAAGGGTGAATATGAGATCTCAAAGCTAAATCTAATTAAAGGGCCTAATGAAGAAAAAGATAAAAATAGGAAAATGAAAGATGAGATAAAATTAGTGAAGACAAATGCAACAAGACTTGAATTGAAGTTGGAATAAATGAATGGAAAATATCAAAAGATTGAGAAATACAATATCTTGGTGACTTGTGAACTTGAAGAAACAAAGGAACACATTAAGAAACTTCATTAGAATAGTTTGAAGATTGATGAATAGTCTAACATGCAGAAACCAGTTGGAGATAAGACTAGAGTTGGATTTTTGGAAGACATATCTTAGAATAAGGATCATGAAATCATCAATGTTGAGTCACCTAAGAAAGATGAACCCAAAGATGAAGGATCAAAGAATGGATAGAAAAAAGCCTTAGATAAAAGTACTGTAAATGAAATAAAGAAGGAAACGTGGAGAAAAATTATAAAGGTACAAGAAGTAATAAACCCTTTTTTGGTTATTTCTTTAATTATTTTCATAAGGTGAAGGATTGTAGAAAACAAGACATGAGATTGAGAAGGCCAAGTTATTCTGATTTGAGAAATAATGTTGATAAAGAAGAAACTAGTAAGATAGAAGAAACTATGAAAATAGATAAAAAATGGGTCAGGAAACCTAATGAAAATAATCTCGATGAAAGAGAGAAAGATGCGAAGAGACTTAATGGAAAACCTAAGAGGATTGTTTGTTACAAGTGAAACAAATTTGGACACATTGCAAGGTTTTGTAAATTGCAAATTGATTACAGTCAACTCAGACCTAAAAGAAAAGTTACATGTTACAAGTGCAACAATGATGGACACATTGTAATGAGGGTCTCAAAGTCTTTGTGATGAATCTAAAAGTCTTGTATGCCTATTAGGAGAGTAGTTTGCTGGAAAAAAATACCATCATGGTGGTAGATGATGTTGGGGGTAAAGGTCAGTCCTCGGGGCTAGGTACAAGAACCAGAAGAAACCTCAAGAGGAAAGTTCCTAAAATTCCTAAGGAGATTACAAGCCTAAAAGACTCTATTCAAAAAATGGAGGAAATGCAAAAAGAGGGTGAAAAGGCCACTGAAGCTAAGAAGTAACTGGTGCAAGATTTTTGTTGGAAGGTTGCTGGTTGATCTACTGTTGGTTGTTTTTTGGATTTATGTTCTAGTTTTTTAATGTGTTGTTTGTTGGGTTAGGGTCCTACTTTTTGTTGCTTAACATACGTTCTATTTTTGTAAGATCTTTATAGAAATTTTTTTGTAATCCTATGTAAATGGTTTTAGGGTTCATTCAAAACCCATATTTACCTTAATAAAAAATAATGATGGACACATTGCAAAGTATTTTAGATTCAATGGACCAATAAAAAGGACATTTAGACCCTTGGAAAGGAGAAGGGAACTCAATAAAGAAGATAAAAAACCTTGAAGAAATGAAGGAAATATTGGCAAGTTGACTATACTATTGTATATGACTTAACATAGTGTTGTCATTATGGCAACAAAGTCATATAGAGTTTTGGAGTCAGCGCACATCCTCAGAAGATCAAAATTGGCTAAGTACAGAAGACTGGACAGTTAGCAGTGCACTATTAGTTCAGAGCATCAGCGCACGTGCATATGACTGAGTTATGGTATGCACCCTAGAAGATAAGTTGGTAAAAAAGTATTCATGCTTAGTCTATGAGCACATGATCAGATATGCAAGTATGACGAAGCTATAGACAGTTGAAGTTACACAGCCAGTGAATGCCTAAACAAAACAATGTATGCAACCAATTGATGGTAAATTGATTAGCGACTATAATATTGTTATGTAAGGGCTATGTGCCTATTGTAATTAGGTTATAGACATATAATTATTTTTTTTGTAAACACTCTTGAGGCAATTCAATTGGAAGTGTTGTATGTAATCAGTTAAAGGGCTGACCTAGTTAATTGTTTTGTATGCGCATATAAATATTAGATGCGCCCTTGTAATTAGGTATGAAAGTTGTTATAGAGTTGAAATAAGTAGAGAAGAAGTAGGCAAAGTGTTGTTGAGATGTATTAGAGCTTTTCAAGAGGTCAAAGCATCAGCACATCAAAGGAACTGATCAGACAAGGAGTGTCACAGTGCCAATTCATCCAGTAGATATAGTGTGTATCTGAGATCAAAAGGTTATAGCCTTCACCACTTGAGCAGTGAGCTCTAGGACAGTGTGTCCACACCCCTAATAGGGTTATTATAAAAGACTCCTAACAGGGTCTGACCCTTGACCAGGTCACTATACTAAATGTAATGTAAAGACAACTCCTAATAGGGTTAAGGATCTTCTAACAAGGATCATAAAACACTAGTACATAATATTAGTGGGTGTCAATTCCCATCGGGGTTTTTACCTATTTTGGTTTCCCCGTAATCATATTGGTGTTATGTGTTGAGCTCATGTTTTCTATTTATATTAATATTCATTTCAGTACTTAAGCATTCAAGATTGTTTAAAGAGTAAAAGAAAAAGATTGAATATAGTGAACACTGACTCACCCCCCCTCTCAGTTTTCCCATTCCTAACAATTGGTATCAGAGATCTAGTCCTTAGAAAATAATTTTAACCACTTGAGGAGATCATGGACAAAGCATAAATGAAACATCTGAAAAGAAATCTTGAAGCTACTCTTAAAGACCTTGATAGATCTGAAAAAGAAATTGAAAAACTAAAAGAAAAAGTTAGTGATGCTCAAGCAGTCATCAAAAGGCTAAGAAAAGATTTGAAAGAATGCTCTACCAATGATTTAGGGATAATGATCAAGAAAATGAATGAAGAAAATTCATCCTTGAAAGAACAGATTGAAGAATTGGATGATAAGCTAACCAACAATCAAGATTTCTATGAAGAATAGATCAAGGAGAACCTTCAACTGAATGAAGAATTAAGGCAAGAAAACAAGGAAATCTTGGAGCTAAGAAACAACAAAGAAAGATTGGAATATGAATTGAAAGAGGCTAAGAATCACATTGATAAATTACACACAAGAAAGGATCTAATTGAATCTCAACTATATTCTCAGAAGCTTAAAGGAGATACTAGCAGCATTGGATTCAATGAAGCACAAAATCAAATTGACAACATGTGAGCAAGAATGAAAGCACCAGAAGACACCACAGATGCTAAGGAGACTAGAAGTCAGACTAAATATCATGTTAAACCATCCAAGAATAGGTGCAAGCTAGTAGATCAAACTTGTTATACATGTAACAAGCATGGACATATAGCAAGGAACTATATAGAGGTAAGACCTTTCAATGGTTACTATTATTCATTTAATAAATTTGGTCATAGAGCTATGAATTGTAAGAAAAGTTAGAAGAACAAGACTTAGCATAATCAGAGAAATCAGAATCAGCCAAATGTAAGAAGTTCTTAGAATGTTACATGTCAGATATGTAACTATACTAGATACTGAACGAGAAGTCAAGTTTGTGAAAGCTTCAGAAGATGCGTGCTTGATTTGGTCAAAGGCAAAGAAGGATAAGGTTGATGAGAATGTATTGGATGAATCCACAGTGGACTCACCCTCTACATCTAGATAAATGGCCCTCGGGGTTATAGGGGGAGATAATTTAGCTCTAAACCCCTGTGCGGCCGGTATACTCACCCTTAGAGTATTTTCCTTTGGACTTAACCTTTTGGAGACTAGAAGAACCTATGTGCAAGAGTGGACTAGCTAATTGATAACAAAATGAAAGTTGGAGATTTTCAATGAAAGTCTGGTTTACGCGAAAAGCATTAATGGTAGAATTTTCACCTTAAAGTACACAAAAGTTTGTAGATCACTCATTGCATTCAAGTTCAGAATGATTGAAGAGCACATAAGCCCTAGTAATTGATTGTAAAGGATTGCATATTGATTCACCAGTGAAGCATTTTATTTGATCAGTTGCGGAAGCCCTAATCCATCACATTGATTCAGAAGTTCTTGGAAACCATTAGGAAAGTGATATACAAGTAAGTGATGGCTACTCCCATTGTATTTGATGTTGCGGAGAAGAAAAGATATGTATTTAAGAGGTAGAGTCTAATGATCCAAAATTGAAGAAGGTAAAAGTAGAGAAGTCTGATGATCTGAAGGGTAAAATAGTTGTTGCCCCTCTTGCGCCCATAGAAAAAATTGACCTTACTGCTCCTCCTAAGTATAAGGAAATGCCTAAGAGGAAAAAAGAGATCAACACTAGTCATCCATCCTCACGAGCAACAAGAAGTAGGAAGAATACCCAAGCACCTCCAGAAGTAAGTTTCAAACCTAGTCTTAGTGTGTTGAGTACAAGGATTATTGATGAAGGCAGGATAGATCAAGTAGGGAAGCTCTATGAGAAGTATAATGAAATTGACAAATCAGAAATCCATGGAATTATTATCAAACACATGTTGAAGTTTAAAAGGATAGTCCTAGAACTAAAGACAATGATTCCTAAAAATGTGTGGAATATCTTAGAATTCCTAAAAAGACAAGCCATTGAAGAGGATCAAAGGATAAGAGAAAAAACTCTAGATGAAATTCTCCCAGTATGTTCTCTAGAGGAGAAAACTTTGTTGTTAGATTTGATGAAACCACACCTTCAGACTAAGACAAGAACACTACACATCATGGACAAGAATTATGAGCTGGTTGCAAAGGAACAGATAAAGCCTTTGAGAAGGTATTCTTGAACAGACACATGTATCCACCCACTGCCCCCTCAACACAAGTACCCCATAATGAAGTCAAAGTGGTAGAGTCCACTAATGTACCACTTATAGGTCCTGAGGATTCAACGCCCATAGTTGAAACTCTTGCAGAGGTAGAAAAGTCTGCACCCATGATATAGTCACTAAAGGACAACACCATTATTATTGATAATGTTGAGATAGAAATTATGGCCACAGATAAGGACTTGGACAAGTTTGAAGAAGCCTTTGTAAGCACACAAGAGGCTGAAATACTATGCGGTGGTAACTCACCCAAGATAGAAAAAGAGAAAGAGACAGAAAAAGGAGAAGAAGAGGTAAAAGGAAATGAACCAACATATGAACCATCTATTGAAATGAAAATTAGAGTAAAGCAAGAAGTAGTGGATAGCACTCCTATCACTCCTCTATCATTGTTGAAAAGATTAACACCAGACACCACTAGTTTGGATTCTTGGGGAGAAGAAGACTTGATCAAGATCAGTGTCTTAGCTATGGAGAAGGCCAAAGAGAAATAGGTAATGAGGAACCCATTGTTTGTTGAATCAACCAACATATTTAATATTCTATTGCCTTTAGACAAGAAAATTTCTAAGGTCCATTCAATTGATGATGTTAGCAACATCCTCACAGTCTTCAAAACCAATTTTTCTACCTTGGAAGAGTCTGCATCTAAAGTTGTAGAAGAGAAGTATAGGAAGAAAAGACTAATTGAACTAATTGGTAACTTTTCACTTGACCTAAGTTCACTCAAGGTTGGTCAAGCATCCTTAAAAGAGTTTTCAGTAAAGGATAGGAAGATCATTGCAGATTGTATGGACCAAGATAAGCTGACTGATGATAATTTCAAAATGATACAAGAGGCAGAAGCAATGATAGAAAAAGTAAGGAAATTAGTAGAAGACCCCTCCACTAATGTAAACATGTGTAATAATATATATCAAGGGAAGATTGACAAGATTGAAAGAGTAGAGAAGGAGATGTCCAAGATAAGGGCAAGGAAAACATAGCTCAGAAATCCTCTTGCACCCTCCCTAGATGTGCTCAATCTGAATATCAAGGAGATCAATGCCACCTTGGTGACATATGATCAAGGTCCTAGCTCAGATTTGGATAAGATGGAGAAGCTAAATTATGCATTATCCACCCATCTCCAAATAGTCAATGCACTGATTGCATTCTGGGAGCAAGAGATCCATAAGTTACAGATAGCATATCTCGATGTACTTTCCCTGTAAGTACTTGTAGATACAATTTTTTGGAACACTTTTGTCATTAATGTCAAAGGGGGAGTATTTATAGAATATGGAGATATATATGTGTAAAGAAGATGTATAGTAAAGAATATAAGGGAGATATAAGATAAAGTATGATAAAAAAATTTGTATAAGAGAACAGTTAGTAATTATGCCATATTCCTTTGTTGCCATCAATGAAAAAGGGGGAGATTGTTGGAAAGTTGACTATACTATTGTATATGACTTAATATAGTGTTTTCATTATGGAAACAAAGTCATATAGAGTTTTGGAGTCAACACACATCCTCAAAAGATGAAAATTGGCTAAGTACAGAAGACTGGATAGTTAGTAGTGCACTAGTAGTTCAGAGCATCAACGCATGTGCATATGATTGAGTTATGGTATGTTCCCTAGAAGATAAGTTGGTAAAAGTGTATTCATTCTTAGTCTATGAGTGCATGATCAGATATGCAAGTATGATGAAGCTATAGACACTTGAAGTTACATAACCAATGAATGCCAGAACAGAATAGTGTATGCAGCCAACTGATGGTAAATTGATTAGCAACTATAATATTATTATGTCAGGGTTATGCACCTATTTTAATTAGGTTTTAGACATATAATTATTCTTTTTTGTAAACACGCTTGAGCCAATTCAATTGGAAGCGTTGTATGTAATCGGTTAAAGGGCTGACCTAGTTAATTGCTTTGTATGCGCATATAAATATTAGATGTGCCCTTGTAATTAGGTATGGAAGTTGTTATAGAGTTGAAATAAGTAGAGAAGAAATATGCAAAGTGTTTTTGAGATGTATTAGAGCTTGGCAAGAGGTCAAAGCATCAGCGCATCAAAGGAACTGATCAGACAAGCAGTGTCACAGTGCGAGTTCATCCAATAGATATAGTGTGTATCTGAGATCAGAAGGTTGTAGCCTTCACCACTTGAGAAGTGAGCTCTAGGATAGTGTGTCCACACCCATAAAAGGGTTATTATAAAATAATCCTAATAGGGTCTGACCCTTGACCAGGTCACTATACTAAATGTAATGTAAAGATAATTCCTAACAGGGTTAAGGATCTTCTAACAAGGATCATAAAACACTAGTACAAAATATTAGTGGGTGTCAATTCCCACCGGGTTTTTTACCTATTTTGGTTTCTCCTTAATCATATTGGTGTTATGTGTTGAGCTCATGTTTTCTGTTTATATTAATATTCATTTCAGTACTTAAGCCTTCAAGATTGTTTAAAGAGTAAAAGAAAAATATTGAATATAGTGAACACTGATTTACCCCCGCGCCCCTCTCAATGTTCCCATTCCTAATAGGAACAATACAAAGAGAAGTGGGTCAAGAGTGGTGACCTAAAGGAAAAAAATGATGAGCCAAACAAAGGATTAGTGAGAAATTAGGAAGAATCTGTAGACCCTACTAGATCTTCGCATGAGGTTAATGCCTCTTCATCAACATGAAGGACCATGCAAGGCCTTAGGGGGAGCATTAGAATATGATACCAGCATCTCATATTGTTCCTAGAATGCATAATGGAGCTATGAAAGCTCATGTGGCATTGTGAATTGATATTTAGTGAATTCAGTTATCATCGCATGGATCTATGTTGTTGGATTTATGATCCCAGGTGATTGGCAGATTGCTTGGAAGTTATCATCTTTATGGTTTCATAAGATTTGTAAGTTGTAAACTATAAGATGTTATACTTAGAAGTTTTTGACACCATTTCAATCAAAGAGAAGTAGACACTTGAGATTTGGAACTAGATTTTTGAAGTGTTTGTGAGCTTGTTCGTGAAGTTTTAAGGTAAACCCTACATTTCACTGGTTGTGTACAAGGTATTTGTGAAATCTCTTTCCCATATTACAAAATTGTTCTTATAAACACATAGAGATGGATGCAAATAAGTTATATTGTATCAAGGATAGGAACAAGTATGAATTCAAGAAACATCCATATAAGTTTATGGATGATGACTCTATGGGCACATTCTCCCACACTCCGCACAAAGTTCTTCATGTAGAGGATATTAGGGCTTACATCCATTGCAAGTATGAGAACATAGGATTACTGGAGATACTTCATGAAATAAAGGATATGATTGATGATGCTAAGAAGCTCAAACTTGAATTTTCCCATTTAGAAAAAATAAACATACTAAACTATGCAGAACACTTCAAGTTTGAAGAAGAAGAGTGGATTAAGATTGTGTTGAGTAGATTTCATGACCAATTATTTTGGTTGGGAGGTAATCCTCTAATGATCACTAAGGATTTGATTCATACAATACCATGGTTACCTACTAGAGCTAAGTTGTTAATCTCTGTGAATAATACCAAGAAAGGTAGAAAACCTAACTAGATGCTAATGGATTAGGAGAGACATGATAGTAAGGAATGTATCACAAAAAGATGTAAGTCATTTCTATGATTCTTGGTTACAAAAATTAGTATAGCAGTAGATTGAACTTAGTTTTTGTAGGTTTCATTGACATGGCACATCGAATTGTAAAGAAGGTGGACAATATGATGTGTGTGAGATATTGAGATAGTAGTTGATGGAAAAAATTAGAGCGATAAAGAGGAACAAAATATCTACCTCATTCAGATTTGGATCATTAATCCTTTACATTTTCTTTCATACAACATAAAATTTTTCTGGATTATACCTATGGAAGAGAAATGTATCAACTATGAAGCAAATTAGTGAAGTATATAGAAAAGAGGATGAGATGCAGAGGTATAGACACCATTCAAAAATATTTAAGGTATTTCAAAGGCAGATGAATGAGAGGGAAAGCATCCCTAGAACACTTGTAGAGAAATACAAGGATACCATTTTCTTTATGGTTGAGACAGATAATACTTTCTTTGAGGTTGTAGATCCTAGGACCATTTCAAGTACACCTATGGGATATGAGGTTGATAAGAACCTTTTGAAAATACATGTTGAACATATTCTTGTAGGACCTAGGGACCCCAATGAAGAAAGATGGGAAACATACTTTGGGAAATCCCAATTTGTACAAGAAGAGATCACACAGAGGAAGATAGAAAATAAATTTGAAACCTTTGTTAATAAAATAGCTAGAGAATATGGTATAAAAAAGGAAGATATGGAAAAATTAAGGAAGAAGATAGCTGAGTTAAAGGTTGCGACTAGTTCTTCTGGTAGCAAAACTAAACCTGAGAAGGAAAGACCTTCTATCTCACTTGTACCAGTGGTCATAGTTTTAGAATCATCTCCTACACCACCTATGAGAACATCTCATAGGTAGGCAACAGTAGAAACAACAAATAAGGAATCACCTAGTTTAGCAAGGCTAAGACCTAAGGCAAAACCCACCAAACCACAAAAAAAGAGGGAAGAAAGTGAATCACCTCAAAAAAAAACTCTGTAGAAAAAGAAAGAAGACAAAGATAAGATGAAATAAGGAGGCATAACATAAGAAGGAAGAAACTAAACCAAATTACAAGTTGAATTCATACCTTCCCATGGTAGTAAAAATAACTGTTCATGAAGGTAAGTTAGTTTCAGTTGACAGATATTAAGAAAGATATAAAGAAAAAGATAAGGTCAGCATAGAATAAATGATGTTTAGGTACATGTTGGCTTTCAAGAAGAACTTAATTGAACTTGAAGGAATTATTCCTAAGGAGATATTTGACAAATTAGAGGCTAGGAAAGAAGAGCCATAGATGAAGATTCTAAGACAAGGAAAGATGCCTTAAAAGGAGAAAATCTAGTGATAACAATCAAAGAAAATCAAAGGCTACTTGAAAATATTAAGCCTAAATTAAGAAATAAACTAAGAATAGTCAAGATAATGGTTAAAATGTATGAGGAGGCTATTGAAGAAAAACATAAGGAAATTGATAAGGTGATACTACTAGATAGACCTGATGTGAATAAGATAAAACCTATTCCCACTAAGCCCAAAGACATTGGAATTGGTGAATCTTTAAAGGAAACAAATACACAAACTAAAGAAAAAGCAATAGAGGTAAGGGATGATAAAAAAGACATCTCAGTGCAAACCCCTATGCCTAATTTCTTTATTGATGATATTGGAATTTATCTGAATCCATTATTGGATGAAAAATATCCATTTGAGAAATTGGTGAAGTTTGCATACCTTGTTGGAAATCTAAGTGTAGAATATCCTAAGAATGGGAAATAGGCCATGGAGATAGAAGGAGACAAGGGAATTCCTTAGCAGAAGGTAGATACAGATAAATCTCAAAGTGAGAAGACAGAGGAAGTCAAGGCAATCGAAGAGGAACCCTGAAAAGGTGAGGCCACCATGGTAGGTAAGGAAAAACCTCTTGTTATTACCTCTTCATTGTTGGAAAGTGGACCTAGATAACTAACTTCCAATATAGAAGACATGGAAGAAGATGATCTAATGAAATTATCCATTTTGGCCTTTGAGAAGGCAAAGGAGATGCCCATACATAATTATAACAAGAGAGAAAAGGTAATGAACAAGCATAGTACACTTTTGAGAAAAGTTCTATCATCACCACCTATTAGCAGTGGAGGCACCTCGGTAGATCAACTAGAACAAATTTTGGACAATTTTGATGCAAGCTTCAAAACACTTGAGGAAGTTGCAAAGATAAAAAGTTGTTAAGCAATTTGAAGAGAAGAGGTTGGTAGAATTAATTGAAGGGTTGAAGGAAGACATGAAGACTCTAAATTTGACTAAGAAGCTAATCAATATATTTTTGAAAGAAGCTAAATAATTATATAACAATTGTATAGATTCATTTAGACATGTAAAGAATATAACAGAAATAATAAAGGAGGGTGAAACATTGGCTAATTTATCCAAGGATAATATAGGAAGAAAAGTAACTGATATGAATAAAGAAGTTAGCTAGATTTTCAATGAGATCAGTGTATTAGAACTAGAGAAAGGGAGAGTACTTAAATATATTAAGTGAGATTAGGAATTTACTTGTTCCTAAGATAGCAATTTTGGAGACTAAATTAGCAGAATTGGAGCTTGGTATCAAGTCTCATACTGGATTCACACCCACAGACTTGCGTAGTGCAAAGATATAAAGACACATCATAATGGGTTACTACATGTGATTGAGACATTCAAGAAGACTTGGGAGACTAATCTTCAAGCCTTTAAGATCAACTTCAGAGATGTACTTCAGACTGTAAGTACACATATATGCCACACAATTTTTCTTGTACATATATTTTTGACACCTTTGCCAAAGGGGGAGTAGTAGGTAGTGAAAAATGGGAGTAATGTAGATAGAAGAAAGGAGGATTACATACACTATATAGGCATTTATAAGAAGTTACCCAATTTTGAACTTTTGAGTTTGGGTTGATGTTCTACACTTAGTCATTTTTCACTAAGTATTTTTGTCAATGCCAAAGGGGGAGATTGTTGGAAAGTGGCTAACATATGTGAACATGGATGTTTTTATTATTGGAAATACTTATCCCTTAGATCATCATAAGGCATCTTGATACTATGTTGGTAATCAATGATGTAAAAAATTCGTAAGTCTACAGTCAGTTCCTGGCAGATAGTCTCAGTATTTTGGTCAGCGAACATGGTACAAAGAGAGTTAAGCTATGTGAAGTTATATTTGGGTAGAAAGATGTATGGATGACACTCAGATAAGATCAAAAGTTTTTTTTATGTGAAATGACAAAGATACAACTCTCTGAGTGCATGCGAAGATAGGAAATAGTGCAACAGGGCAAGCGAAGAAGTATAAGTTTTGGTCGACTTATGTTATGATGTTTTGTACTTGATTAGGGCCTAATGCTATTGTAACATGGGAAAATCCACACAATGTAATTTATATTTTATAAATGTCTAAGGATGTGATAGAAGGCCGACCTCAGGGATTATACTCTTAATCGAGATGACATATAGGATGTGAATATGATCAGCAAAATGAAAGCTAAGAAGAGAATGAGAACACAGATTTCATGATATGTAGAGGTGAAGTTATCATGTATTTATTTTATTATCTTTTGTAATACTAGACACTAAGTCCAATTTTGTAAGTGCAATGTGCAAAAATTTTGTATACCTCTAACAGGGTTTATCAGTCCTCTTACAAGGGTTTTATCAGCCCTAACATGGTCTCAATAATTATAGTGCAAATATTTTTGGTTACCATCCCCACCAGGGTTTTCCCTTG
Organism: Chamaecyparis obtusa; assembly: GCA_027943335.1. Lineage (NCBI taxonomy): Eukaryota > Viridiplantae > Streptophyta > Pinopsida > Cupressales > Cupressaceae > Chamaecyparis > Chamaecyparis obtusa. The sequence goes on along the minus strand of BSBK01002973.1, from coordinate 518,905 downwards.
ACCAAAGTTTCCTCAAAAATAAATTATAGTGTTATGAGCTCTCTTGTGTGTGTACTTCTTGTGGATTATTGGATTAACTTTGTTATTTGTTAATTGGTTAAGAAATAATATAAAATGTTGTGATATTGATTCACTCCCCCTCTCAATATCACTTGATCCTAATAATTTTTGCTTGCATCATGAAATTCATTCTGAATTTGAGTGTGTGTGTGTGTGTGTGAATTATTGACCTGCAAATCTACAACACAACACTTCAATAGGATATTATATCAATTATTAGAATGATGAAATAAGAAAAGGAAATAAATAATTGAAGGCATCCTATTGCTCTCTAGTTAGAAAAAGTATGAAAAGGATTGATAATTGCTCTCAGATTTAATCCTAAATAGTGACAATGCAATGCTAAGATGAGAGATTCAAGAGTATTATGCAAAATGAATCTAAAATGACAAGATTCATCCAAATTAGTCATAAAAGCCATGAGATTCATTTACTATTAACCAAATTGAAATGTTTACTAATTAGCTATGAGCATATGAAAGCATGAAATCAATTATCTCTATTATCAAAATCAAAAGCATTAAGGAGTTAGGAGAGGAATGAAGATTTGAAAATTCTCTTTTATAGAAGCTTGAGATTTTGAACAATTAGGATGCATCCATGATGAGTGGTTAAGATGCTTCCAAGCTTGATCCATGTGAGTGATCCATGTGATTACCTCTCATTGGTTGGATATGTGTTTGTTGTCCCCTTTTAAGGTGACATGTCATTTTAGAGGTTTTAATTCATTTCTTTTAATTAATTACTCTAGCCATGAATTTAATGAGATTGATTTAATTAATTAGGCATAGAGGTAATTGAACTCATTTTTCTTGATGCTTTGATGATAAATGCTTGAATTAGGATATTTAATTGATTTTATTGAATTTAATGAATTATGCCAATAATCATGGATCAAATTAACATAATTAAGATTTTATCTCAAATTAGGGCAAATAGTGCCTTAGGTTCTATTAGCCCAATTTTAGGTGATTACATTTGCCCCTCTTTGAATTGCTTTGTGAAAAACACAGGGATTCAAAGAAAATCTGATTCAAAGCGTGATTCAATGAAACTAATGGATTCAAGAGATTTAGAGAGCAGTGAGGACCACTCTGAAAGATTTAGAGAGTAGTAAACAAAATTACTCTGAATTTGAGAATTCTGAACTTGATCGAACGAAATCCTACTTGATTAGAAAATCATCAGTTCTCAACTTAATTGTACAAGAATTGACAATACCAATTCCGAACTTGATAAAACAAAAACTGATAAGAGATTCCGAAAAGAAATTTCAGTTAAATTTGGTTTGCAGTTACTGAACATGCTAAAAAATAACCAATTTGATTTGAAGCGATGAAATTGATCAATGTCATAAAGATTAACATCATCAACTTTATTGAAGAAACTATCATGCCCCTAATGTGAAAGAATTTGAATTTTAGTATGATTATGCTCTCTCATGACCGAAATTAGAACAAATTTGAATAAAATCATTGTTTTCAAGCATTTATGAATTATTTCAGTGATTAGAATGAAGTTGGATCAAGTGAAAATTGATTAGGAAGTGTTAATAAGTAATTAGGATCAATTTTAGTGTTAACAAAACATTTTTTGACCAAGTTTGACTAAGAATATGAGAAAATTGACCAAGTTTGACTTGTGTTTAAGCAATATCTTGTTATAAAAATTTGATGCATTAGTGAGGAAATCACTTTTTCAAGATTTCGGCAAGCTTTCTGTGCAGCTTTCATTAAGTGAGTTTGACTGATCTTTGACTTTTGTTGACCTTTGATTGGAGTGAAACTCATTACTGCACTGATTTACCATGTTGACATCATCGTTTCTACTCATTTTGCCCCTATTTGACTGTAATTTGAACATAGTTGACTTCTACATTCTGAAGGTTGAGTCTGCTCTATAACTCTATTTTTACCGCATTTGAGTAATATGAATCACCTATTTTGTTTTCGGTCCCTATATGAAGTCTCTGTGATGTCTTATTATTAATGTCCCTTAAGGCTCCAAGGTCTCCGGGAGGCTTAAATTGGTCAAAATTAAAAGTCCATTTTTACAATTCATTTTCACTTTCTACCTTTGACTTTTACTGAGCTCTAAGTGAAGATGGTTTACCCTACGGAGAAACACCGATTCGAGCTAGCGAGATGACACGACTGACCTCCGCATTATGCAGCACTGTGAGTACCTGATAACGATCCTTGTCAATTATGAAATTTTGAATTTCAAGCATTTTTAGGCATTTTATAGGCAATTTAATTTTCAATCGCATCCCGGATGTAGGATTGCACATGGTGAATCCTGTGTCGCATCCTATTTTTCACCAAATTCTAGATCGTATCTGATATTTCCCTAATTGCACCCTGTCGGGTTGCATCTGGTCAAATTCAAACAAATTTGTAGCCTTTTTATCATTTTGTCATTTTTGGTCAAAACAAGGTCGCATTCGAATTTCAGAGCGTGTTGTTAGCCCATTTTCCTATCATAGAAAAAATCCAAAGAAAATGGCCTATTCCTTGCAAAATCTAAGAAAATTGTCTTGCCCTAGTTGCAACTTGTTTTGATCTACGGAGAAAATCCATCAGGTTTCATGACCTGTAAACTTAGCCAGGGATAGATCAAGATGTAACCAAGCCCCATTTCAGATCACATGTGTTAAAATGCAAAAACCAATGAGATATTATAGTTTGAAGGTCTGAGAAATAGGTCTTTTCCATGAATAAGAGTTTCAAAATTTGTCTAAGTCCAGAGAAACCTAACCCTTGTTCTATTTCTTCGTTACCTTTTCCAGCCAACTAAAGCCCAATTTTGCACATATCTTATTTCCTTGCCAGGGTGGTTAAGTCTTCTATTAAGCAACTTGGTGACTAAGTGTTCACGTGATCTCATGACCCTAGCAGTTAGTGGCTTAGCATCTTGTGACCTGGTGAGCAGTTATGTTTTCCTTTAGTCACTAAATCTCCAGATGATGCTGTCAAGTGTGTTGGCACTTGGAGATAGAATCCAGACAATTGATGTGTTGGAAATTTTCCAGCAAGCCAGTGTTGACTATATGTTTGTCATTGATGATAACATATGGTAAGTAACATGCATGGAAGAATTATGTAGTAAGCTTCTAGTATACACAACATGGACATGTTATCAGCATGATATCATGGATGCAAAGGTTAACTATTGGTGCAGATAGTTATATAGCAGCTTGTGTCAGCAGTGTTCCTAACAGAGTTATAGGCAGTGTTCGGTGAATGACTGCTCATACAATTATCATGGAGCCTTGCGCATTTGGATATGTGATGGAGACATGTTATTGATGTTACATTCATGGATGCAGAGTTTGATGATCAGTAGAAATGAAGTTATGTAGCTGCTACTTAGCAGTAGCAGTTTCCTGTGTTTATTCAAAAGAACCAACAGAGATTATATTGGTTATGGAGTTTTGCCTATCATTTCAGTATGCACCCTTGGATTAGTGCTTGGAGAAGAGTTAGTAACATTCAATTAAGAGTGCATGATGTAATTCAGCTTGAGGAGAAAGTTTTAGTTAATTTGGTAGAGCCGACAGTGTGTAGTGTGAGTCTACATTTATTAATATTGGACAGGTCCCAGAATGTGTTGTGTGCTTAGTAGAGCTGATAGAATTATTATTGGAGTATGTTATGGTTTCTCTAATATGATCTCAAGGTGGTTCTAATAGGATGACTTGATTATATCATTTAGTGGAAATATATTTATAGGCAGTCATTTTTTATTGCTAAGGTGTGGTTTAGAGTTGATTGTGAAGAGCAGAGTAGAGTGTGCGAAGTGTTGAGCCATCAGAAGAAGATCTATGTGACCAATTAAAGTATTGGTGCTATACATTGGAACTGATCTAGATAGCAGGTCAAACCATAGTTCACCAAGATCCAGATATATTGTGTATCTATTATTTAGAAGGTTGTAGCCTTCACCCATTTGAGCAATATGCTCTCGAATAGTGCATCCTCACCCCTAACAGGGTTAATTGTAAAAGACTCCTAACAGGTTCTGACCCTTGACTAGGTCTACTGTACTAATTATAGTGTAAATCAACTCCTAATAGGGTTAAGGATCTTATAGCAAGGATCATTAAAAAATAGTACAAAATATTAATGGGTGTCAATTCCCACCGGGGTTTTTACCTATTTGGGTTTCCCCGTAACCAAAATTTTGGTGTTGTGTTTAAGTGTTCTTTCATTGTGTTTATGCTTTATGTTTAAGTATACTTAATTGGATAAATAATTGAAACTTTTAGATAAACTGATTCACCCCCCCCCCCCCCCCCCCCCCCACTCTTAGTTATCTCTTGGGACTATTCCTAACAATTGGTATCAGAGCTAAGTGCCTTAGAGAGAAAGTTTAATAGCTTGAGGTTGATCAGATGGCATTCTTTAGAAAAGACAATCCTAAGTTTGATGGAGAAAATTATCTTGATTGGAAGAATAAGATGATGACACATTTGCAGTGCATTGCTTTTGAAGTTTTTGAAGTGGCTATCAAGGAAGTTTAGCTCTCCTCTCTAGTAGATCTTGCAAAGGATGATACTACAAGCAAGCAGAAGGATTTTTTCCTTTAGAATGAAATAGAAAAAGAAGCCCTTATTAGCGCCCTATCTGATAGTGATTTTTCTGAGATAAAGAAAATAGACACAACCTACAAGATATGGAAGCACCTAGAAGACATGTTTGAAGGAGATAAACAAGCAAAGGATGGGTGCAGAAAAACTTGGAAGAAAAGATACAATGCATTAGAAATGCTACTTGAAGAAAACATCAAAGCTTACAACCAAAGGGTTAATGAAGCAGTTGTAGGAGTCAGGAATAATGGTGGAGAGATCTCAGAAGAAGACATTATGGATAAATTGATGACCAATCTCATAGCAAAGTATGAAAACAAGATTAACATACTTGATGAGACCATGCAGCTTACATCAAATTTCAAAAGAGAGACCTTGATCAACAAAATTTCAGCTTTTGAGATTTCAAGATTGAATACAAAACCTAAAAGTGAAATAGCCTTCAAAGCATCAGTCCATGGTAAGAAATCTACAAACACCTCTGGTAATTTTGATGATGATGATGAAGAGAAAACACTAGATGATTTCATTGCTATGATTGCAAAAAGAGAAAATAAAGGAAAAGGAAAATATGAAGGTCAATTACTATTCAAATTTTTTTCATGTAATAAGATTGGTCACTTTGCATATAAGTGTCCTACAAGAGTTAAAAATTTCAACAATAACTACAAGCCCAAGTATACAAAGGAATGCTACTATGCTGGAGATGGAGTGTCAAATGAAGAATTGGGAGAAGAGGAGATTTGATTCATTGCTCTTGAAGATTAAAAGAATTCTCAAGAGTTAGCATTGATTTCACAAGCACACATAAGGACATATTGGATCATTGACAGTGGCTGCTTACATCACATGACAGGTGAAAAAGATAGATTTTTTCATTTGGATAGATACAAAGGAGGCATGGTCAGATTTGGAGATAACACTCCTAAACCTATCATTGGTAGAGGAGCCATCACCCTGGATGGAAAGAACAACACTGATGATGTTCTTTATGTTGATGGTTTGAAACATAACCTACTGAGTGTTGGGTAGTTTCTTGACAAAGGCTACAAATTGGAGTTCAATGGAAACAAGTGTATCATTAACAACAAGGAAGGAGAAATAATTGCATTAGGATCAAAGACTAAAGGTAATGTTTTTCAGCTTAATCCAGAAGCAAGTTGTTTTATTGCTAAAGTAGATGACAGTTGGCTATGGCACAAAAGACTATGTCATATCAACTTTGATAACATAGTAAAGATCAGTAATGTTAAGGTAGTAAGAGACCTACCTAGCATAGCAAAGCCAGTTGATACTATATGCAGGGAATGTGTAATGGGAAAGCATGTGAAGAATTCATTCAAGAGAAAGCATAATTCAGCAGAGAACAAGATGGATCTAATTCATACAGACCTATGTGGACCAACTCAAACAAGATCATACTATGGTGAAAGGTATTTCATTTTGTTTGTAGATGATTATTCTAGAATGATGTGGGTTGTGTTCTTGAAAGATAAGTCATAAGCATTTGAGAAGTTCAAAATATTCAAAGCTAAGGTTGAGAATGAATCTGGACTTAAAATAAAATGTCTAAGGTCAGATAGAGGAGGAGAATTCACCTCTGATAGATTCTATGAGTACTGTGAAGAGCATGGCATAAAAAGATAGTTAAGTGCACCTAGAACACCTCAGTAGAATGGGATTGCAAAGAGAAGAAACATGATTGTCCTTGACACAATGCACACCATCATGATTGAAGGAAAATTTGCACATACCTATTGGAGAGATGCAGTCAATACACTAGTCTATACAATCAATAGAATACAATTAAGGCCTGGTGTTGACAAGACACCTTATGAGCTATAGTTTAGTAATGTTCCCATAGTAAAATACTTCAAAATCTTTGGAAGAAAGTGCTACATCAAGAGGGATGAAGTAGTAGGCAAGTTTGATGCAAGAAGTGATGAAGGTATTTTTCTTGGTTGCTCTACTAAAAGTAAAGCTCATAGATGTTTTAACTTAAGATTGAAGAAGATCATTGAAAGTGATCATGTTAATATTGATGAGAAGTTTATGATTCAAGAAAGATATCATGATTACTCACCTATGATTGAAGATGAACCTAGACCCTCCACTAGTGAGACATTTGTTGAAGAGATGTTTGACAATATCAATGTATTGTTCAATGACCCTGAAACAAGTGAAGAAGAAACTCAGAAGGAAGATGAGACAATATCACCTAAAGTTCCAAAGTTTACATCTAGAAACCATTCCAAGAATGACATCATTGGAGATCAGAGCGGCAAATTCTTAACAAGATCTCAAGAAAATAATTCAGCTAGCAATGAGGCGGTATGTTTACTATCTCAGATTGAACCTTTAAGTGTTGAAGATGCATGTAATGATTCAGATTGGCATGATGATATGAAAGAAGAACTAGATCAGATTATTAAGAATGACACTTGGGAACTAGTCCCAAGACCTAGTGATAAGAATGTGATTGGAACAAAGTGGATATTCAAAAACAAGATGAATGAAGATGGTATAGTAGTAAGAAATAAAGCAAGGTTAGTATGTAAGGGATATGCTCAAAGAGAAGGCATTGATTATTCAGACGCATTTGCACCTATGAGTAGATTAGAAGCTATTAAGTTGTTTCTAGCTTGTGCAATAGTCAAAAACTTCAAAGTCTATCAGATGGATGTCAAGTCGGCATTCTTGAATGGAGATTTGAAAGAAGTATACATTGAGAAACTAGAAGGATTCACTTTATTAGACAGACCTGATATGGTATGTAGATTGAAGAAGGCCCTCTATAGACTTAAGAAAGCCCCTAGAGCATGGTATGAGAGACTAGATGGATATCTAACAAAAATTGGATTCAAGAAAGGAGAAGAATATTGTAATCTATTCATAAGAGAGACATCTAAAGGTTTACTACTTGTAGCTATATTTGTTGATGACATTATCTTTGGAGGTAATGACAAACTCAATGCTAAATTCCCTAAGGAGATGCAAAGTGAATTTGAGATGAGCATGATTGGACCTATCAAATACTTTTTGGGATTAAATGTGCAGCAGACAAAAAAAGGTATTTTCATTAATTAGTCTAAGTATGTGAAAGAGATATTAAAGAAATTCAAGATGGATGATTGCAAGCTAGTAGGGACACCTATGATAACTAAATGCAGGCTTACAAAAGAAGATGATTCATTGGTAGTAGATACAACATTGTACAAGTCTATGATTGGAAAACTTATTTATCTTACTCAGACTAGACCTGATATTTCCAATGTAGTTGGCATAGTTGGAAGATTTGTAGCAGAGCCTAAACAAGGTCACCTCATGGTACTAAAATGAATATTCAGATACTTGCAAGGCACTATAGACTATGGTCTATGGTATCCCAATTCAGAAAATATTGAGCTTCATGTGTATACTGATGTAGATTGGGCAGGATGTGTTGATGATAGAAAGAGTACATCAGGAGGAGCAGTGTTTCTTGGTGACAGACTTGTCACTTGGAAAAGCAAGAAGAAAAATTGTATCTCTCAGTCAACAATAGAAGTGGAGTATGTTGAAGCAGCCCTAAATTATTCTACAATTATTTGAATCAAGAAAATGATAAAGGATTTTGGAATTCAGATTGACTATCCTATTGTTATACATTGTGATAACACTAGCACTATCAATATGTCAAAGAACCTTGTGATGCATGCAAAGACAAAACATATTGAGATCAAGTATCACTTCCTAAGAGAGAAAGTATCCAAAAAAGAAGTTAAGTTGGACTATGTGAGTACTAAAGGTTAGACATATTCAAAAATCCCTTGCCAAAGGATACTTTTGAGTATCTCAGGGAGAAGTTGGGAGTAATTCCCTTCCTTGATTCTGCCTAGAAGAAAGAAGAAAGAGCATCAGTCCTTAGGGACTGATGGATGGTTGACTACTCTACCTCAAGAGTAGTACCAATGCTTAAAAAGTTTGGCACCCTTTTCCATTGATGTCAAAGGGGGAGTAATATATAGTCATGAAAAACATAAGTAAAAGGAGTAATATACTAAGGGGGAGTAGTATTCAGTTATGGAAGTGGTTCAGTTGAGAAAATGGAGAATGTTAAAGAATATTGCAGTAGATGGAGGATTCATCCTTGGGGGAGTTTTGATGAGGAAATGTAGAATGTTATAAAACAATATCTCATTTGGTTAGGTGAATTTTTTCATTCCATATGTTTCCATCAATGCCAAAGGGGGAGATTGTTGGAGATTTTCCAGCAAGCTAGTGTTGACTGTATGTTTGTCATTGATGAAAACATATGGTAAGTAGCATGTGTGGAAGACTTATGCAATAAGCTTCTAGTATATACATCATGGACATGTTATCAACATGATATCATGGGTGCAAAGGTTAACTGTTAGTGTAGATAGTTATATAGCAGCTTGTGTCAGCAGTGTTCCTGACAGAGTTACACACAATGTTCGGTGAATGGTTGTCTCTATAAATATCATGGAGCCTTACGCATTTGGATATGTGATGGAGACATCTTAGTGATGTTACATTCATGGACATAGAGTTTGATGATCAATAGAAGTGAATTTATGCAATTGCTACTTAACAGTAGCAGTTTCCTATGTTTATTCAGAAGAGCCAATAGAGATTATATTGGTTCTGGAGTTGCACCTATCATTTTGGTATGTGCCCTTGGATTAGTTCTTGGAGAAGAGTTAGTAATTTTCAATTAAGAGTGCATGATGTAATTCAGCTTGAGGAGAAAGTTTCAATTAATTTGGTAGAGCCGACAGTGTGTAGCGTGAGTCTACATTTATTAATATTAGACAGGTCCCAAAATGTGTTGCGTGCTTAGTAGAGCTGACATAATTATTATTGGAGTATGTTATGGTTTCTCTAATATGATCTCAAAGTGGTTCTAATAGGATGACTTGATTATATCATTTAGTGGAAATATATTTATAGGCAGTCATTTGTGATTGCTAAGGTGTGGTTTAGAATTGATTGTGAAGAGAAGAGTAGAGTGTGCAAAGTGTTGAGCCATCATAAGAAGGTCTATGTGACCAAGTAAAGTATTGGTGATATACATTGGAATTGATCTAGACAACAGGTCAAAGCACAATTCATCAAGATCCAAATATAGTGTGTATCTATTATTCAGAAGGTTGTAGCCTTCACCCATTTGAGCAATGTGCTCTCAGATAGTGTGTCCTTACCCCTAACAGAGTTAATTGTAAAAGACTCCTAACAGGGTCTAACCCTTGACCAGGTCTACTATACTAATTACATTGTAAAGAAACTCCTAACAGGGTTAAGGATCATATAGCAAGGATCATAAAACACTAGTACATAATATTAGTGGGTGTCAATTCCCACCGAGGTTTTTACCTATTTGGGTTTCCCCATAACCAAAATTTTGGTGTTGTGTTTAAGTGTTCTTTCATTGTGTTTATGCTTTATGTTTAAGTATACTTAATTGGATAAAGAATTGAAACTTGTAGATAACTGATTCACCCCCCCTCTCAGTTATCTCTTGGGACTATTCCTAACATGATGTAGATCAAGATCGACGGTTGGCATTGATTCACTTGATTGAACCCAAGGTAAAGAATGTATTCAGTGACTCAGCAAACTCCTTTATTCACGTGATCTCTAGATGGGCTTGGGTTAAGTTAGGGTCAGAGAAAGGTTAGGCCTAGGTGGTTAAGTTTTTCATTCAGCAATCTAGCGACTGTGGCTTTCATGTGTTCTTCTGATCTAACCCAAGGTCAAGCTTTTATCTAGCGAATGTGAGAATGCTCAATCGTGTAATCTCTGAATATGACCATAGTGAAAGGCAAGTCATGTTTTCATTTTGGTTGCGTGATCTCATGATATAGGTTGAGTTAAGACAAGGTTTTGAGGATTCAATGTGCTATGTCGATGCAATCAAGATCTAATGGCTTGCGCTAGATCTCTAGATTAAACCCAAAGTAAAGAAAAGATCCAACGATCATGCAAATGCTTTGTTCACGTGATCTCTAGATAAGATCCTGGTTAAGTAAAAGGTTTTGAGATCTAGCGACTACCTTAGTCACGTGTTCTCATGATGAAGGGTGAGTTAAGTTAAAAGACTTGGAAACTCAGCGTGGACCATTGATAAGCACAAGATCTAACAGTGGTCACTGACTCTCCAGATGATACCCAGGGTTAAGGATATATTTAGTGATCACGTGAATACTTTTTTCACGTGATCTCCTAATCAAACCAAGGTTAGTTAAATTTTTTAGTGACTAGGAGAATGCTTTTAGTCACGTGTTCACTGGATGACTTATCTAGTTAAGGGGCTCGCCATGGTTAAAATATAAAGAACATGTAGGTCCAATTCAATCTGACGGTTGTCACATTAATGAGAAGAAAATATGCTTGAAAGTTAGTGATCGCGACATTGCGACAACAGTCAATTTGGTATCAAGGCCGTGAGATGAAGACAGTGGGTCCATTTTCCAAGTCATGCTAAGGTGCTCATTTTTTATTGGTTGCTAGTGAGGTTTACATGGCTAAGTGTTTTAAAAGAGGTTAATTAACTAATTGTTGATTAACGAGAGCCATATGATGTGCTAGGAAAAGATGAGATCAATAGTTGCATTTTAATTTTGATCAGTTAACTGTTGAGCCAAAATTTTAAAATTGTTTAAGGGTTTTTGCCAAGGTTTGAGTCGGTGAACCAGAAGTGAAAAGTTTGAATTAGTTTTATTTTCCAAGGATAGTTGTAGGTGAAGAATTGATGAACAACATATCAGGTAGCCACTCGGATCAGAGTTATTTTCTTAAAATGCCATACCAGTTAAATACAAAGGATTGATACTTTGAGAAAAGTGGCTAAGGGTATTAATTAGGGATCTTAAATAAGGAAGTTCGATAGGAAGAGGATGATTGGGACATTTTGGCAACACCTGGTAGAGTTAGAACTATTTTTGGAAATTGTTGCAGAAGACTTGGTGCTCAAATTAAACTACACTTTTGAAAACTGCAACTGAGTGCAATCTTGGTGCACTTTGTGTCCTTTGTCTTATCTGTGTAATCTTTGTTTTGTTCCTAAGTGATCCATAGGTTTTTTGCAATCCTTGTTCTATAAAAGGATTTCCAAGATCATTTAGAAGGACCGAAACTTGAGCATTTGATTGACAAGTTTCTAAGTCTAGGATACAGTAGATTGTTTTAGGCTAGCTTTTTTTATATAATAGCAAGTATCACTAGTTTTTAGTTAAATATTCAGATGGTTATTATTTTAAAGCATTATGTATACATACAGATGATATAGCATATTTGAATAAAACCCAAAGTTCATATCTCTCCTTGGTGTTCTCTTTCTTTGAGTTATGAGTTGTTAGATTGATTGCATGGATTATCTCTATGTATGTGTTGATATTCTTTAGCTTTGATCTAAAGATAAAACTAAATAAGCTTTAGATACAACACTAAATTTTTGAAGTTTGCATAAGGATATCATTAGGTAGTGTGAATTCTAGGACTCCTTTGATTAGAATCACCACAGGGTGGTAGTATTTTCTAAGGATATAAATCATCAAGTTAAATATATTGTTTCTGTATTTCATTTTGTAGTAAAGATGTCACCCAATGGATAAGGCACTGGCCAACAGTGGAGCTAGTTTATAGAAATAATTGTCTGATGAGTTTCTTACTATATTCCTAAAATATTGATATAAATCAGTCAAAAATCTTTGCAATATTGTGACCTACATGTTCTATCTCATCTAATGGTAATGGAGAATCAATAAATGAGTGGTTATCATTTAACATTTTCTTACCATCTATCTGTTATTTTAAATCTAGTCTATGATTGTTAAAGTAAGGTTTGTTTTACTGGATTAGGAGTACCCTCCTTGGTCTTGTAGAGCTAGAAGTGCAGAGGGAAGTCTTGTCCCTATAGTTGGTCCAGTCATCTTAGAACTCATATTTGGATCTAACCCATCCTTAAAAACTATAGATCTGTATTGGTTTATTTTGAAAGCATAAAGTCCATTTTGAGGAACCAACAAAATGGTGACTCTGCTAGGGAATAGAGATGATACAGTTATGATATATCTGAATTGAAGATCTCTAGTGTTATAAATTTTATATCAAATAATGTAGGTACAAGTTGAGCTAGACTCCTAGCCTTCTTATTTGTCAAAACCAGTCAGTTACCATTGAAGAACAAAGAGTTATTTACAATCCATTACTTAGTGCACTATTTTGAAAATTTTAGCAGAATTTGCATTATCTGTTATAAGGTCAATCTTTGATCAATCCCAAGTATTAAGTACTCTGATCTATTAAGTTAGTAAGATAAGTTCCAACTTGTGTTGGGTGGTGACTCTGAGAATCTCTATAGCAGTGCTGAGTAAAGATAAAAATAAAGGTTATCCCATATACCTTTTAAGTACGAGTCAGAGAAATGCTAGGGCTTGGAGGAAGATTCATCCATAAAATAGGTTGGAAGGGGAACTTCTAAGTACTTCTAGGGCCCATCAGCCTAGAGGAGATCATAATTATAAAGATATGCCTCAGGCATGGAAACAAATGAAAAAAACAAATAGAGATAACCTAGCCCATCCTAGCCAAGAAGGGAATGCTTCTAAATATGAGGAGGCTGTGGATTTGGGGTTAGGTGCATATGATGATTATTATTCTCAAAAAGAGGATGAAATGCATCATAAGAAGGGAATGCTTCTAAATAAAGAATCTCAAGGGGGAGATAGAAGATCAAGAAGTAAACGTAGGGGCCTACAAGGAAGAAATAATCCTCCAACCCGAGGGACTTCTCCCTCTGAAAGCCCTCATAACCCTAGAGATAAACAACAAGAATTTTTTATTGAAAACTCAGAGTCTAAAACCACTCTCCCAGATTATGAAGACATTTTTTAGGAAGTTTTTAATCTGGAAAAGAGACTCTAGGAACAAATTTCCATTAGACAATAGAGGGAAAAAGAAAAAGAAGATAAAATAAGACAAGCTATGATAAGAGATGAACAATTAAATAGGCAGATAGTAAACATAAAAGCAATAAATTATGTTCCAATACCTGAAAGAACAAAAGAACAACCTGTTATCCAAGAAGTATGTGAGGTAATAAATCCTAGGGATAAAGGTAAGAAAAAGGCTATTGGGATTATAATCAATGAACCTGTAAATGATAAAAATCCTTTGGACTGAGTATCAAGGTTAGATGTTGACCTTGAAAATACTAGGAGAAAGAATGAAATAGTGGCCAAGGAACTTGAGAAAGCAGAACTTAAAGCTGCTGCTTTAGAGATGAAAAAGAAGATTGATTTTCTTAGGTACTCTTTAGGTCCCTCAAATGCAATTAGCTCTATTTTGATGCCTAATGCTAACATTTGAAATTCTACTAGCCAGGCTGCTATTATCCTACCATTGACAGCTACAAATTCTGCTAAAAAATCAAGTAATAAAGCATCTACTTCTCGGAATGATGGATCATCTCAAAGGGGACTAGTTCATGTTGAAAGGTACCGAAAACTTCTCTTTAATTGCATTCCTGGTTATCCTAATTTGATTCCTAAAGAAATTAGAGAAAGGCTTCCAAAATTTACTGGTAATAATGTTATTACATGTGAAGAGCATTTAAAGAAATTTATTGATATGATAGATGATTATGAAATAGAACATGAAGATATCATTATGAAATTATTTGTTTAATCACTAACTGAAGATGCAATAGATTGGTTTAGAGGGCTTCCATATGATTGTATTGCTTCTTGGGATGATTTTATAAATTATTTCAAAGATCAATATGGTGATAAGACAAATGAAGGATTTATGTTGAATGAGTTAAACAACATTAAGAAGAATCAAAATGAAGAGGTCCTTGAATTTAATGTTATATTTCAAAAGGCAATGCATAATATTTTCCAGGTTATGAGATTAGATGAAGAGGTGTGTTTAGCAACATACCTGAATGATTTTGATGCTAAAATGGGTTACCTCCTTAGAGACAAAAATCCTAGAACTATCAAGGAGGATCAAAGATTTTTTGTAAATATTAAAAGAAACAGAAGAGTGTCAAGAAAGCTAGGTTGAAGAGATGATCCTAAACCCCCTAGGTTTGGAGAAAAGGAAATAGACAAACCTGCCAATATAAAGCCTAGAGAGGATGATAATTTGAAACAAATCCTGAATTCTTTGAAGGAATTAAAGCTTAATGAAAATAGAAATAAGTTTCAAAGAAATGATAAGCCTCCTCTCAATAACTTCAATAGGTAGCCAAGGCTGCAAAATTTTCCTTACCATACCCAATGGAAGGATGGGAAGCCTATTGTCCGAAAAAGAAAGGATAGGCCTAATGACAAAACCCTTGACCCTTTGCAAAAGAATTCAGTCAACATGACTGATGATATTCCATGGTGCACATCATGTCAATCCACACATGATCCTAATTACTGTGTAATCTCTCAAAGTATGTTTGAAAATGAGGAACAAGGGGATAATGAGAAATAATCTTATGATGATCAAGGTTGTGAAATGCATTCTGCTAATTTATATGATGAGATTGACTTTGAAAAATGGCAAGTTTTTGAAGATGATTTGGACATCTTAAGATTTTTATAGTGTGAGGCTAGTCTTAAAGGAAAAGAAATGAACTTCAGTGGGTATGTAGAGAGCTCTGGAAAAGAGGATACCCTCCTTGGCAAGAAGGTCTTGCAATTAAAATTGAATTAAAGTCCCAAAGGGTTTGGTTGTGGTTGAAAGAGCCTTTGATAATAATGACAGTTCTTTTTCAGCAAAGTCTTTGAGAAAGCTTGAGGGTTTGGAGGAAATAAACCCAGGAATAATTGAAGCCCCAAAAAAGGTATATATTGGGGGAAATTTGACTCTTGAAATAAGAAAATCCTTGATCAATCTTCTTAGAAAGTATAGGCATGTTTTTGCTTGGTCCTATATATGATGACTTAAAATCCTATAGGGAAGATTTATTCCAACATGAGATCCCTTTCAAGGAAGACACTAAACCTTTCAGACAAAAGATGAGGCCTATAAACCCTACTCTGGCACCAAAAATGTAGGAAGAGTTGAAGAAGATGAGTGATGCGAGAATCATTCAACCTATCAGACATTCAACATGGGTCTCTAACCTGGTCCCAGTGAGGAAGAAAAATGGAGATTTTAGGCTCTGTGTAGATTTTAGAAACCTGAACATATATTCATTAAAGGATAATTATGGGTTACCAAACATGGAAGCCATGCTACAAAGAGTTACTACATCAGAACTAATGTCTATGATGGATGGGTTCTTAGGCTATAACCAAGTGGTTTTCAAAGATATTGAGCAATTCAAGACTGCATTTACTACTCCATGAGGCACATATATGTATGTTATGATTACTTTTGGTCTAACTAATGTTGGGGCTACTTTCCAAAGAGACAAGGATGTAGCATTTGTAGATTTTATAAACAAGTTTCTTGTGATATACCAAGATGATCTCACTGCTTCCTTAGAAAAAGGGAATCAACATTGTGGCCATCTTGAAAAAAAAATTGTGAGAGCTCTAGAATATGGTGTCTCTCTTAAACCGAGGAAGTGTGCTTTTGGGGTAATTGAGGGTAAGCTCTTGGGTCATATTGTATCCAAGGATAGAGTTAAAATTGACCTTGAAAGAGTGACAACAATTGACAAAGTGCCACTGCCAAGAAATGTTAAGGGAATTCAATCATTCTTTGGTCAGGTTAATTTTGTCAGAAGATTTCTCACAAATTTTGTTGAAATCAGTGTTCTTGTTTCCAAAATGCTAAAAAAGGGTGCAACGGTTGAATGGAGTGAAGAAGCTAAGAAATATTTTTATGAAATTAAGCAAGAAACTAAGGATGCACCTGTGCTAAGGACACCGGATTATAGTAAGCCCCTTCAAATTTTCTCTTTTGCCTCTTATCATACTATTGTTGTAGTGTTGTTACAAAAGAATGCAGAAGATTTTGAATAGCCTATATCCTTTTTCAGTAAATCTTTGCAAGCAACTAACTTAAAATATGACATAAATGAGAAATAGGCATATGCATTGGTCAAAACTATCAAAACTTTTAGGTGTTACTTAGTTGGAGCAACTATAGTCGCATATGTGCCCAATGCTGCTATGAAGGAAATCCTGGTACAATAAGAAGTCTCAGGAAGAAGATACAGATGGATAAATAGTATCTAGGAGTTCAATATTGACATCCAAATCATAAAGCTAGTAAGAGGACTAGGGTTAGCAAAACTCATGGCAATCTGGATGCTAATCATATAAATATTCTTGAAGAAGAACATAGGCCATATATTTGTGATTTAGATTGATGTGATTGGTATGAGGATATTATTAAATACTTGCAGAAAATGTTACTTCCCCTTGACATGGATAACCATAGAAGAAGGACTGTGAAATTGCATGCTGTAAGGTATGTTATTTCTAGAGGGGAGTTATGGTGGAGAAGCAATGAAGGCATCTTGCTAAACTATGTTGACCACCAGAAGGTTGATAACTTATTACAAGCAATGCATGAAGGTGTGTGTGGTGGCCATTACATGGCTAAAACTACTACACATAAGATATTAAGGTCTAGTTTTTGGTGGCCCAGTATCTTCAAGGATGCACACTTATTTGTAAAAAAATGTGATGTTTTCCAAAGGTTTGCACGAAAGTTAAAATTCAGTGGCAACTTTCCTTTAAGCCATGTGACAGTTGAAGCCCCTTTTCAAAAGTGGGGCATGGATTTCATTTGAGAGATCCCAAAAAATTCAAGTGGGGGACATTCATGGATCTTGGTTACCACAGACTATTTCACTAAGTGGGTGGAAGCAATTCCCACTAGGAGAGCCACTAGCAAGGTGGTAACTGACTTCATGATGCATAATTTACTGGTAAGATTTGGATGTCCTAAGGTTATAATAGTAGATAATGCTATGTGTTTTAGGTCTGAATAATTTAATAGTTTCTATTAACAATATAGGATTCAAATTTCATACTTGGCCCCTTATCATCCTCAAGGTAATGGTTAAGCCGAATCAAGTAACAAGAGTCTGATAAAGATTTTGAAAAGAGTTCTTGACACAAACAAGAAGGCATGGGATTCAAAGTTATAGCTAGCTCTGTGGGCTGATAGAGTGAGAGGAAAAAGGCCATTGGATGTGTTCCCTTTGATTTAGTATATGGTATTCATGCCAAGTTACCACAAAATAATTTTCTATAGATGTATAAATTCATCCAATTACATGATGATGATCTAGATGATGAAATGAAAATCAGGTTGGAAGATCTGATACAATTGGATGAATCAAGAAGGGAAGCTCATGATAAAATGTAAGATCTCAACTCCAGTACAACATTTTGTATGACAAGAAACTCACAGTCAGAGATTTTAACACTAATGACTTGGTCTTAATGTGGAATGCTAAGCTGGAGGATAAGGGAAAACACAACAAATTTGACCCAATCTGGTTGGGACCATATCTTGTTGACATTAAATGGGGACCTGATTCCTACATCTTAAAAGATCTGGTTGGAAATGTTTTGGAATTGCCAGTTCATGGAAAATTTCTCAAATTGTACATCTCTTAAGGTACTCTCATTATCCATATACAGAAGATAGGTTTTATTTCCTTGTTATGTGTTTATTTTCAAGTTGTGTGTGTAGGGTAGTTTATTTCAATAGATGGTATGCTTATCCCAGATATTTTGAATCCTTGTCATGCCTGCAAGAGGAATGCATCCCTAGATAGAGCTACTGTTAGACCATTTTCCTATCATAGAAAAAATCTAAAGAAAATGGCATATTCCTTGCAAAATCTAAGAAAATTGTCTTGCCCTCGCTGCAACTTGTTTTGATCTGCGAAGAAAATCCATCAAGTTTCATGGCCTATGAACTTAGCCAGGGATAGATCAAGATGTAACCAAGCCCCATTTTAGATCGCAAGTGTTGAAATGAAAAAACCAGTGAGATATTATAGTTTGAAGGTCTAAGAAATAGGTCTTTTCCATGAATAAGGGTTTCAAAATTTGTCTAAGTCCAAAGAAACCCTACCCTTTTTCTATTTCTCCGTTACCTTTTCTAGCCACTTAAACCCAATTTTGCACATGTCTTATTTACTTTCCTAGGTAGTTAAGTCTTTTATTCAGTGACTTGGTGACTAAGTGTTCAAATGATCTCATGATCCTAGTGGTTAGTGGCTTAGCATCTAGTGACATGGTAGGCGGTTATGTTTTCCTTTAGCTACTGAATCTCCAGATAATGCAGTCAAGTGTGCTGGCACTTGGAGCTAGAATTGGGACTGTTGAAGAAGATCAAGATCGGTGATTGGCATTGATTCTCTTGATTTAACCCAAGATAAAGAATGTATTCAGTGACTCAACAAACTCCTTTATTCGTGTGATCTCTAGATGGGCTTGGGTTAAGTCAGGGTCAGAGAAAGCATAGTCCTGGGTGGTTAAGTTTATCATTTAGTGATCTAGCGACTGTGGCTTTCTCATGTTCTCATGATATAACCCGAGGTCAAGCTTTTATCTAGCAAATGTGAGAATGCTCAGTCACGTAATCTCTGAATATGACCATAGTTAAAGGTAAGTCAGGTTTTCCTTTTGGTTGCGTGATCTTGTGATCCAGGTTGAGTTAAGACAAGATTTTGAGGATTCAATGTGCTTCGTCGATGCAATCAAGATCTAACAGTTGGCGCTAGATCTCCAGATTACACCTAGAGTAAAGAAAAGACCCAGCGATCACGTGAATGCTTTGTTTGCATGATCTCCAGATAAGATCCCAGTTAAGTCAAAGGTTATGAGATCTAGTGACTTCCTTAGTCACATGTTCTGATGATGAAGGGTGAGTTAAGTTAAAAGACTTGGAAACTCAGCATGGACCATTGATAAACACAAGATCTAATGGTGATCGTTGATTCTCCAGATGATACCCAGGGTTAAGGATATATTCAGCGATCACACGAATGCTTTGTTCGCGTGATCTCCTGATCAAACCAAGGCTACTTAAATTGTTCAGCGACTAGAAGAATGCCTTTAGTCGCATGTTCACTAGATGACTTAGAGTTAAGGGGCTTGCCATGGTTAAAAGATAAAGATAGTGCAGGTCCAAGTCAATCCAACGGTTATCACATTGCCGAGAAGAAAAGATGCTTGAAAGTTAGTGATAGCAGCATTGCAACAGCCGTCGATTTGGTATCAAGGCCATGAGATGAAGAAAGTGTGTCCATTTTCCAAGTCATGCTAAGGTGCTCATTTTTTATTGGTTGCCAGTAAGGTTGATGTGGCTAAGTGTTTTAAAAGAGGTTAACTGACTGATTGTTGATTAATGAGAGCTGCCCGATGTGCCAAGAAAAGATGAGATCAACAGTTGCATTTTAATTTTGATCAGTTAATGGTTGAGCCAAAATTTTAACATTATTTAAGGGTTTTTGCCAAGGTTTGAGTTAGTGAACTAGAATTGAAAAGTTTGAATTGGTTTTATTTTCCAAGGACAATTGCAAGTAAAGAATTGATGAGCAAGATATCAAGTAGCCATCTGGATCAGAGTTGTTTTCCTAAAATGTCATACTAGTTAAATACAAAGGACTGATCCTTTGAGAAAAGTGGCTAAGGGTATTGTTTGGGGATCTTAATTAAGGAAGTTTGATAGGAAGAGGCTGATTGGGACATTTTGGCAACACCTGGCAAAGTTAGAACTATTTTTGGAAACTGTTACAGAAGACTTGGCGCTCAAATTAACCTACACTTTTTAAAACTGCAACTGAGTACAATCCTAGTGCACTTTGTGTCCTTTGTCTTATCTTTGTAATCTTTTTTTTGTTCCTAAGTGATCCATAGCTTGTTTAAAATCCTTGTTCTATACAAGGATTTCCAAGATCATTTAGAAGGACTGGAACTTGAGCATTTGATTGACAAGTTTCTGAGTCTAGGATACAGTAGACTGTTTTAGGCCAATTTTTTTTTATAGAATAGCAAGTATTACTAGTTTTTAGCTAAATGATCAAATGGTTTTCATTTTAAAGGATTGTGTATACATACAGATGATATAGCATATTTGAATAAAATCCAAATTTCATATCTCTCCTTGGTGTTCTCTTTCCTTGAGTTATGAGTTGTTAGATTCATTGCATGGATTATCTCTATGTATGTGTTGATATTCTTCAGCTTTGATCTAAAGATAAAATTAAATAAGCTTTAGATACAACACTAATTTTTTAAGTTTGCATAAGGATATAAGTAAGTAGAGTGAATTCCAGGAGTCCTTTGATTAGAATCACCATAGGGTGATAGTATTTTCTAAGGATATAAATCATCAAAGTTAAATATATTGTCTCTGTATTTTATTTTGCAGTAAAGATGTCACCCAATGGATAAGGCACTGGCTGACAGTGGAGCTAGTTTATAGAAATAATTGCCTGATGAGTTTCTTACTGTATTCCTAAAATATTGATATAAATCAGTCAAAAATCTTTGCAGTATTGTGACCTACATGTTCTGTCCCATCTAATGGTAATGGAGAATCAATAAATGAGTGGTTATCATTTAGCATTTTCTTACCATCTATCTATTATTTTAAATCCAGTCTATGATTATTGAAGTAAGTTTTGTTTTACTGGATTGGGAGTGCCCTCCTTGGTCTTGCAGAGCTAGAAGTGCAGAGGGCAGTCTTGTCCCTATAGTTGGTCCAGTCATCTTAGAACTCATATTTGGATTTAACCCATCCTTAAAAACTATAGATGTATTGATTGCTTTTGAAAGCATAAAGTCCATTTTGAGGAACCAACACACATCCCAAATTTCTTGAGTCATATCCAGGATTTCATGGCTTGCATCCCATATTTCTTGGATCGTATCTGGGATTTCTGCATCATTTTTTGGTTTTTTGAATTTTGAGCCAAGTTTCTTGTCTGTTTTGCATTCCTTAGGAATTTTTTTTATCATATTTCTTTGTCTAATGTTGACATAGTTCCCCTATGTTCTGTTATGAAAACACTCTTTGATATTATTTCATTTATATTTCCTCAACCTACTTAGGTCCTGGAGCTACATCAACAGCTCTCACCAGGTGACCAACACACTATTGCATGATGTGGAATATGGAGTCTATCAGATTTACCTGACATTCAGGTGAATCGAGGATTATTGACCGCATTGGATGAGAGGTGGCACTCGGAGCATAACACCTTTCACCTTCAGACTGGCGAGATGACTATGATGCTTTAGAACATCTGGTAGATTCTACATGTTCTAGTCATGGGCTTCCGAGTGGAGTATGAGGCATCTGATCCTATAGCTATGGCAGATGCTAGGAGATTGTTTCAAGATGATACTATTGCAAGGTGTTACCTTAGTTGGGCCCACATGGTGGACAACTATGTGCCACTTGTTGCATACTTGGATGGACTTATTGGGGGATTGATGATGTCAGATCGGGGTCAACATGGTTTTATGTGTAGCTAGTCCAAGGTCATTGAGGATATGATCTGGTCTCCATGTCATTTTTCTTGGGGGAGTTGTATACTAGCTCATATGTATAGAGAGCTTCATGATATCATGTATTAGCATTCTTGCATGATGACTATTGGCATTCTCATTCTTTAGGTCTGGGCATGGGAGCACATCCTTGTCACATGATTGATAGTTGATAGGCACTACAACATCGACCATCCTTATATTTATATGTATTCTGGATTATTACAGCAGCCCCATCTGGGAAAGTTAGAGTACTGGAGATGAGTACTTGATGATGTCACTGACATTATTTGGAGACCATATTTGGATTTTGAGGGATGGCCCTCAGATTTTAGAAATATGTATTTTTTCCAAAGTAGGTACTTTATTGGGCATACCAGATATATTGTTGAGAGATTTATGATTAATCACATCTCCCGACTCTATGGTAGGGTACAGGGTGTATGAACCCTAAAATGGTCACCTAGACTTTGGGCCCCCATTCATCAATTTATCAATTTCCTGAACCAATGTTTTGTAATATTTTCAATTCAAATCAATTTCCTTGATCAAATCGTAATTAATTTAATTATTTTAATATTTCCTAAGGTTTGATCATTTTATCCTAAGCCTCATTTAATTAAAAGGAAACTTCCCTTTTAATTAAATAAAATCATCTTATTTAAAATAAAATCCCTCTTTTTAAAATCCCCACTTAAAAATCTCTTTGTGTTGAAAAAGGAAATAAAATATAAATAAAATTCCCTTTTTCTCTCCACTTTGAATGCACATACTTTTAAGTGGTGGGCCTTTTTCATCTTTTTGCCTCTTAAAGAATCTTGAGCACATAGATCAACCAAGATTTAATCTCCACCATTGCTCATTTCTTTTTGCCTCTTAATCTTGACCATCTACTTTCCTTTATAAGGAGCCCTCTCCTTCTCTTTTTCATATAGAAGATTTTTGTATTGTTATGCTACAGGTTTGGAGAGCAACTTTGGAGAAGATTCTTAAGTGCTTGAGCTTGGATATTGAAACTTCTCTTTTCTTGTCTTCTTCTCTCATGTTTCCATGGCAATCCATTTAGATTACTTTAGCATTTGCATATTAGATTAGATTCATATTTCCTTTCATAGATTAATCTAGCATAAGAATTTCCTTTCAAAGATTAGTTTGCTTTTATGCATTTTTATCATATAGAATAGCTTTCATTTTTATTTGCATGCATACTTGATGATCATGGAGACTAGAATTCTTTCTTTTCCTCTTTGAATCTCTCATTTTATGGTGTACTTGCATGGGCACAAACTAGGTCTAATCTGAGGGCCTTCATCACAAACCCTTGCACTCCATAAATAGAGAGCTATGAGTTGCCATTTGAGACCTCATTCTTGAGCAATCTTGGATATAATGACTCATAGAAGTGTGACAACATTTTAGCACACATTTTTGGCACCCATCGTGGGGCAGAAAATTACATTTCTTCCCTCATATTATTTTATTTTATTTTTTTGATGATTTTCATGTGCTGTCTGTACTTTCATGCGTCACTGTTATGGAGTCTCACGTGAAGTTTCTCATTGTATCATGTGAAGTTTTTTTGGTATTAGCATTTCGGTGTGCGACAAAGGCATTTTCTTGTGTGGGCCTGTGTACTTTCTCACGCAGGCCTATGTACTTTCTCACGTGGGTTGGTACTTTCTCACATGACACTGTGTACTTTCTTGCATGACACTATGTACTATCTTGCACAGACTTTTGACAGTAGACCTAAATTTCCAAATTTTCTAGTTTTACTTGTTTTCTAACATTAATGCTTGCTGTGGTTTATTTCCCTAATTCTGATTGCTGAGGCAGCATAGCATTGGATCATAGATCTAAGGTGAGTTGCTATGATCTCTATAACATTTGGATTTTGGGCATAAAATTAATCTCTCATATGTCTAGCTTGAGTGTTTATTTCTTTCATAGATCACACTTCAAATTTGGGCTCTAAAAAAGAACATAGATTCACTTTCTTGCATATGTGTTTCACATAGTAATTAGGACCTATGAACACTATTTGTGGTATTCTTGAGAGAGTGGGTTTAGTATGAAGCTCTTCTTGATGATAGAACCCCTTGTAGGTAGGGAGGATATTGTTACTATCTCACAGTCTTACTTGGTTTAGTCTTCAACATTGATCGATACGTTCTCTCTTAGTCCCACTTAGAGAGCTCAGTAGACATTGTTGTTGACATTATGAACCTTGGTGAGGTGGTTTCAATCTTAGCATGTCAATGACTCTATTTGCTATGTTTGGGTGAAGTGAAGAGGCTAGAGGATTATGCTCTACTCCCTTTTTGGGTAGTACCAAAAACTTAGATCCTTGAATCTAAACCAAGTCCCCATGTGGTCCTTTTTGTGAGTTACCTTGTTAGAGAGGTTTAACCGTAGTGGACACTCCCTTTATTGGGTCAACCACATGGATGGAACCTCAAGCGGTAATAGCCATTTTCACCATGGTAGTAACAACCGCTATACAAATGTCCTTGCGGAAGAAATCTCCATGGGGGTAGTTTCTTGTTGGGCTATCAGATCTCCTCAGCATCTCCGATTGATTAAATTCTTAGAATGTGTCAAAACCCTGGTGCACCTAGATTGGAGTTCACCCTCTTGAGATTACAAAATTTTCAAAGTCAAACCATTACTAAGAACCATAGTGCAACCAAATTTGTCTTTCTAGGACTATGTGAGTGGTTGGAAATCATTTGAGAACATACACAAATAGAATCTTTAAGGAGTAGCATACTAAGTCACTATTCTTGTTCATGTGCAAGGTTGCTTTGTCCCTTGCCCATTGTTTTCTTGAACAACTTGATTTTTGTCATGCATGCTTGATTGATGGAAAAAAATCTATTGATACATCTAGTTGATCTTTTAAAATGAACAAAAAAACTGAGTTCCTGAGTTTACAAACTTACTGTTAAGCAGCCTGATCCTATTTTGTCACCTGGCTTTGCACATTCTCACATGAGCCTGACATTTTCTCATGTGAGATTTCATTTCCTCACGTGGGACTACAGTCCCTCATGCAAACTTGTACCCTGGTCTATAAGAATGGTGAGTTGATTTGTGTCATTTCCAGTCATCCTTGGTTGATCCGGATTATAGTAGGTCACTTACTTCATAGTTGGAAGCTTGTTTGCACCTTGGGTTCCTATGTCTTGACCTCTTGGATTAGTATTCTTTGATTTCACAATTGACCTTGCTTGGAATTAGTTGGTTAGAAACCATCCTTGTTGAGAAAGTAAACCTTTAGATTCTTTGATAACATGCTTGGAGAGTTTCAGTAATCTCTTGTCCAATTCACTTCCATCCAAAATCAATTTCAATCAAATATAATTTGGGTAAGTCATCCTCCTAATCCATATGTGTTAGGATACTTATCCATTGATTGGGCACCTCTATGGCAGTGTTGGTTTACACCTTTTGCAAAAATTCTATCTTATCATCCCTCTTTTGGACAAGTGAATGCTTTCACTATCCTAGTTTGATACCAATGTTTCTTAGGGTCATCTTATCACCTAGGATCTTTTCTTTCATGTCGGTTACAACAAGATACCAACTAAATCAAGGAAAACAACCTCAAGTAGTCTTTGATCAATTACCCTTAGTTCAAACTCACCAAAAATGTAAGGGAAAAGAGCCTGTCTTTGATCAATCCCCTAGGAATACCTCAGAAGCTTGGTTTGATACCAAGAGTAATCTTATTGATTTGAGCACATCCTTAGCACCTTCTCAATCAAATATGGATATGAGTTACACAATGACTCAAAGGGAGAGGGAAGAAAGGGATAGAATTCTTGACAATATATTGGAAAGACATAGAGATAATATTCTGTTTGGAAATTCCTCTAATGAAAATTGACCAGTTTCACCACTTATCTCAACTAGATATTTGGATGCTAACCAAAGGACTAAAAGGGAAATGAAGAAGTCCTATCAAGAAGATAAATCACAACATGACAATCAAGATGATGAACCTTATGATACTCATGTGAGTGCAACATATACCAATGACTTGTTTAAACATTCAAGACCAAGTTCACCACTCCAAACAACTTCAAGATACACAAGTGAAAGACTCAAAAGGATTGAGCATGAAAAGAAAGCCTTCTTAGATGAAAAAGCTACAAAGGAAGAGAGGTTTAGACTCCTAGAGTCAGAAAGACAAGCCTTATTGGAAATAGAAAGAAGAGCCGCACAAGAAGAGAAAGACAGACTCTTGGCTCAATAACTCAATAATCAATACAACAACATATTTTTCAATGGTGGAAAAAACTCTCTTCCACCCACTCCTCCTAAGACTCCATGAAGTCGAAGATATTCAAGATCAACTTCATGATCTCCTAGCCCTAGAGGAAGAAGGGCTCCACAATACGATCATTATAGGAGACAAACACCTCCTAGGAACTCAAAACAACCTTCTCAACATGCTCACCATGGTTCATAATATGGGGGAGGTAGTTCAAGTCTTGACCTTGAATCCCAAGATTTCATGAAGATACAACAAGAACCACTATTCCAACAATATATGGAGAGATAATTGGAGAAAAACAAAGACAAGTTCCTAGAGAGTTTAATCAAAAAAGGTGCTAGGGTCCCCTATACTTTTGATGTGGATAGGAAGATCAACAAGAAAGGTCCATCCTAAGAAGAAGAGATCAAGCAGCTTAAGCATATGATGGAAAATATGTTGGCTCCCAAGAGCTCATTCAATCTTGATTTGATTTGTCCCAATCCTTTTAACAAGATTGTGAGTATGAAAGACTTTCCTAGAAAAGTTGAGATCCCCCAATATGACAAGTATAATGGTAATGGAGATCCACATGATCATGTGCATTAGTTTTATATTATGAGTTTTGAGTTCCATCAAGATGACTCCTACCTTATGAGATTGTTCCCAAGGAGTCTTAAAGTTTAAGTGATGGAATGGTTTACCAACATAACTCCCCCCGTCAAGACTTTCAAAGAGCTTGTCCATAGATTTGTCCAACACTTTGCATACAATCTTTCAAGATCTGTCACCATGTTGGACTTGTGCAACTTAAAGAAACATCAGGGGGAATCCTTTGTCACTTTCTTGCAAGGGTGGAGGCGACAATGCTCTCGCTACTCTAGGACCATTCATGAAGATGAGAAGATTGATATCCTTGTTAGCAACTTGGTTCCTGAGATGCGGTATGAAGTTAGGAAAATGGTCTTTGATTACTTTGACACCATCATTGAAACCACATGTAGGATTGAGGATGTTTTGAAAGAACAAGGAATTTTGGCCAACAACAAAAACAACAACAATGGTCAAAATAACAACAACTCTAATAAGGATAAAGGGAAAAACTCACATTGGAATAGGAACAAAAAAATGGTCAATGATGGAGTTGTGGACTCTTCTCAACCCAAAGATCAAGATGTTCTTCACTTGTCTGGCATTGTTCAAGCCATGAAGCTCAACTCATCTAACCAACAAGAGTACAAGCAAAAATATCAAGATAAGCCTAAGAAAGAGAGGCAACAGTTTTCAAAACTTGGTGATTCATATGAGGATGTCTTCAAAACACTCATTGCCAACAACCTTTCACATCCTCAAGATCCCACAAAGCATCATATACCTGATGTTAAGCCACATTGGTGGGATGAAAAAGCCTTCTGCAAATTTCATAATAGCATTGGACATAATATTAAAAACTGTTGGAAACTTAAGCATATCATCCAAGATCTCATTGAGAATGGAAAACTTTAGATAGATGGGTAGAATGACAACATTGATCATAAGGCATTCAAAGAGCCTTTTCCCAAGTATGAGAAGGGGGAAACCTCTAAACCTAAGAATGGAAAGGCTGAGATCAATTACACTTACACAACTATGGAGAATGTTGTCAACGTGCTTGAAGTTGTGGAAGAAAATGTCAATATGATGAGAAATAAAGATCCCTATGGTTATGATCTAGATATGGACTCTCCTCCTATCTTTGATGAAGAACCTATTGTGGTGCTAAGGGTTCCTAACTCTAGAATTTTATCCCAAGCCCTTAATGCTATCATGCAAAGTCAAGGTCCCATTGTCATTAGAGGACCCAGCACAAGTCAACCCAATAAACCAAAGCAAGTGGCATCCAAGAATGTCACTTCAAAACTAGCAGTTAATCCTAAAATGAGTTATAATCTTGTTGATTAGTTGTAGAGAACCCCAGATTAAATTTCAATCTTTGAGCTCTTAGAGTTGTCCCCCAGACACAAGCAAGTCCTTTAGGATGCCTTGCACATAGTGAATGTCCCTAACAACTTAGATGTCGATCAATTCCAAAACATGGTTAACCATATTGCTAGCCCTCATTACCTTAATTTCTTAGAGGATGATGAGAAAGCTTTGAGTCACCCACATAACCTTTCCCTTCATAGTGAAGTCATGATCCACAAAACCCATGTCAGACGTGTGTTGATAGATGGGGGTGCTGGGCTTAATATTTGTTCCTTAAGTCTTTTGAAGATATTGGGTTATTCTGAACAAGTTATAGATACCAGAAAGAAGATCACCATCAAAGCCTATGATGAGGTGGAAAGAAGTTCCAAATGGTTGGCCATCCTTCCTATTAGGATTGGCCCTATTAAGAAGGATATTTTGTTTCAAATTGTTGATGTTGGTCCTCTGGCATACAATATCTTACTTGGTAGACCATGGATTCATGATATGAAAGTAGTGTCATCTACCTACCATCAATGTGTTAAGTTCCCCTAAAATGGAGTAGAAATTTGTACACCTGGGGATAACACATTATCTATTAACTCAATTTCAGAAAATACTCATGTTCCCCTCAATAGAGAAGCAGAAGATTTCACTACAATCTTAACAGAATGCAAAGAAAAATTCAAGTCAATAGACCTTGGTGTAGGGGGGTATCAACTTAACTCTTTTACAAAGCTTCCAATTTCACCTAGGTCTTATGGAAAACCTTCACAAGAAGTGAGACCTTCCTCTTTAGCTATGACTTTATTTGGCACATTTGTAGAGTCCTCGGTGCCTATTCAAGATGAGAAAGAAGAGGTAGTTGTTAAAGACTAGATTTATAGAGAAGATAAATACATGCATAATGAAAATTTCTCTCCCTCTCCTAAGGCTTATGGAAGAGGGTATACTCTTGTCAAGCAGATGGGTTATCCTAGACATGGCCCTCTTAGTCACAGATTGGATGCTAGAGTTGAACCTCTTGATCATGCTATTTTTGGATGCAAGTCTAAGAAGACGGTTGGCTAGGATTTGTGAATCATAAAAAGAACACTGCTCATATCCTTGATGAGTTAGATAGTGAAGATGAACTGAAATACATACCTAATTTGACAAATCAACAAGATATGTGTGAAGATTGGGTCCCTTCCACCAATCTCCTTTGGGGAGATTCAGATAATCTAGTTTCTCATATGACAGTTGCAACATTATAACAAGAAGAATTAGATGTAGAAGATCCCATTAGAGAATGTCAACATAAGAATATTATTAATTTGATGGAGAGAGATATTACCCTTGATGATATTAGAGCTTCCTCATCAAGATGTCCCAAATCTTCATGGTGTAAACATCCTAGTCGGGATTCAGAAATAGATTTGCATGAGTATGAATGGGACTCTCTCTCAGAGCCTTCTACAATCGACATGAATGTTGATGTCATCCATACTTATAGTTCTCAACCTAAGGTAGCTCATGAGTCACATGTAGGATTAGAAGATTTGAACCCACACGTTGCCTTAGTGGATGATTCTTCACTTGTTAGGATGAATCCTAATTTGGGTAGTTTAGAAGGATACTTGATAGACTCCAACTCTTTGATCACCAGAGATGATATCATTCATATCCATAACCTTGAACCAGCCATTGACTTACCTCTTGCTCATCCTAAACTCATTGATTGGTCCCAACGTTATCAAGAACCTGAGCTCTTAACTTTCCAAAATGATTATGAGATAACCTATTACTTGAATGCCATTGAACCTGTAGTCTCTTCCACCAGTGAACCAGCTATCAGCATGACAGAGCCAGACATCAAGTACCTTAGTCACAAAATAAAAAGAAAAGAAAAAAAGAATAAGAGTTCTGATGATGAAAACCACTATGTGGCGGTGTCAGAACCAAAAAAAGTAAAAATAAATGACGTATCCAAGGGTGAAAACCTCTCTGAGGCACCTAAGGATGATGTACTTGATCATCTCCCTAGCTACTTTCAAGATAGATCTTCAGTTCTTGTTGAGCCAACACAAGTAGTCAACTTGGGTACAGATGAGGCTCCATAGATAGTACACTTGGCTTAGTCCTTGTCAACATAAGAAAAAGCAGCTTACACTAAGTTCTTACAAAAAAAGAAGATCAATTTTTCTTGGACTTACTCAGATATGCCAGGGTTGGACACTAATCTTATCATGCATCACTTGTCCATAGCTCTGGGTGTAAAACCAGTCAAACATAAATTGAGAAAGATGCATCCTCACATAGCTCTTCTAGTCAAAGTAGAATTAGAAAAACTCTTTGGTGTAGGATTCATAAGAGCTATTGACTATGCTGAATGGATATCAAACATTGTACCAACTTCCAAACATGACAAATCCATTTGAATTTGCATAGATTTTAGATATGTCAATAGAGCATGCCCAAAAGATGATTTTCCACTTCCCAATATAGACATGATAGTGGACATGACCACGGGTTATGAGATTTATTCCTTGATGGATGGTTTTTTTTGATATAATCAGATTAAGATAGCTCTTGAAGATCAAGAAAAGACTGCATTCACTTGTGCATGGGGTACCTATTGTTGGAACATTATGCCTTTTGGATTAAAAAATGTAGGAGCCACCTATCAATGAGCTATGACAACCATTTTTCATGACATGATGCATAAAAACATGGAAGATTATGTGGATGACACTTTGGCCAAGTCTAAGAAAAGAGACACACACTTAGATGATTTAGAAGTCATTCTAGATCACATGGAACAATTTCAATTAAGATTAAATCCTAAAAATTATGCATTTGGTGTCACCTCTAGAAAAATCCTAGGGTTTATCATTTCAGAAAAAGGAATAGAGGTAGACCCTCAAAAGGTCCAATAAAACATGGATATGCCACCTCCTAGAAACATTAGTCAAATGAGGAGTCTTCAGGGGTGCCTTCAATCCATAAGGAGGTTCATTTCACAATTGACAGATAGAGCTCAACCTTTTAACAAGAACTTACACAAAGGAGTCAAATGTGTTTGGAATGAGGATTGTCAAAAGAGCATGGATCAAATCAAGAAGTAATTGGAAAATCCTCCTATTTTAATGCCTCCTATCCCAGGGAAACCACTTATTCTATACATTTTAGGGACATAATCTTCCTTGGGGGCATTACTAGCTCAACTTGATGACAATGGGAAAGAGAGAGAAATATACTAGATTAGCCATACTCTTATTTCATATAAGGTTAACTACACCAGCATTGAGAAAGCTTGCCTTACAGTTGTGTTTGCTTCCCAAAAGTTGTGACATTACATGCTTGCGCACACAATACACCTCATAGAAAAAATGGATCCACTCAAGTATTTACTAGGTAAGGCTGCCCTCATAGGTAGACTTTCTAAATGGATGATGATCCTTTAAAAATTTGACATAGATTACATTGAGCGTAAAGCAATCAAAGGACAAGCCATAGCAGATCAATTGGCTGATTTCCCAATTCAAGATAATGCACCTATTCAAGTTGACTTCCCAGATGAGCACCTCATGTATATGACTCAAAGAACATGGAGGATGTTCTTTGATGGATCTTTTATGCAAAATGGTTCAGGAGCTGGTGTGTTGTTTGTTTCTCCTCATGGGTACATGATTCCTAAGTCTTACAAGTTATTATTCCCATATACAAACAACATTGCTGAGTATGAAGCTTTAATAAATGGACTTAAAATGGCCATAGAATGGAGAATCATAGAGTTACACATCTATGGAGATTCACAGCTATTAATCAACCAAGTCAATGAACAATATCAAACAAAAGATGAGAAACTGGTACCTTACAAGAAAATGGTTGGTTCCTTGAAATGATACTTCACATTTGTCACATTTTAAAAAATCCCTAGAGTAGAAAACAAAGCAGCTGATGCTATGGCTACACTTGCTTCACTCCTTCAGTTAGAGCAACATGAATCAAGATTTGAATTCCTGGTGGAAGAGCTACATTACCCTATCTATGAATCCCAAGAAAGCCATGTTATTTGCACCCTTGTTGGTCGTGAGTCATCCCAATATGGTGTCATTTACTCATATCTTCATGATGGCATTATCCCTGAAACCTTTAACCAATTTGAAGACAGAAACCTTACCCAAAATGCATCTCTCCATACCCTTATCTCTGGTGATTTGTATAGAGTTTAGATAAAACACTTCTTAGATGATTAGAAAAGGAAGAATTTGACCAAGTGTTAGTTGAAATTCATGTGGGCATCTATGGGGGACATTCCAATGGTCTTTCCATGGCCCAAAGGTTTCTTAGAGGTGGGTACTATTGGCCTAAAATGCAGATTGATGTAGTAGCTTTTGCAAATGTTGGAAATATAGATGCAGTAACTGAGAGGGGGGGTGAATCAGTTAACCACAAAAATATTACCACTGATCCCTTAGATATCTTAACAAATTATTTACTTTTTCCACTCAGTAAACATATAGAGAAATGTTGAAAGTTGATCCTTGAAGTGTGTAATAATTAAACTGTTCTTAAGCATTCATCACTGATTAACTTACATGAATAAAGAAAATAACATGAACACAAGAGACACCAGATTTACCGTGGAAACCCAATATGGGAAAAACCACCAATGTAACTAGTTACTATTTTTCACTCTTCTAAAGTGATGCCCGGTTAGAAGCCAACCCGGTAAAAGGTTACAAAACACACTGTTAGGTGTGACCTTGTTAGAGGATTTAATCACCTTGCTAGGAGTGGCCTTGTAAGAGGTCTTGAAACAATTCAATAGAACTATCACCTTGTTAGAGGATTTACAAAATGGTTGTTAAACCAACTCGGTTAAGAGATTTTGATATCACTACTACAATTGTAAGAGAGTAACAATGAAATGACCTGCAACTAAATTTCTGAATATAGATCTCTATTCTGCTTCACTAGATCCTTACTGATCAAATAAATCTTTGCTGCTCCTCAAGGATATCTAACCATCCTTCAAAATTCACACATACCTTTCTTCAAAATGATTTCTGCATGTTGTATTCTTTTCTATTAACCACTTGCCCTTCTATATATATATGCCATTCTAATTAACATTTAGATTGTCAAGTTGGCACTAATAATTATTATAACAGTCGGCTTGGATAAACAAACTGTAATAACAAAATCTTTTGAAGGGCCGACCTTGCTCGGTAAACATGAATTTTGAAAAGATTTTCTTCGGTGACCGAGTGAACTCGGTAACCATAGTGAATTTTGCAACATCCTTCAGAGACCGAGAGAGCTCAGTAACCACTAATTTTCCTTTGATAACTAAGAAGGCTTGGTTAACATTGTTTCCCTATCATGTTTCCTTTTGACACCCGAGAGATCTCAGTAGACACTAAAAACCGCCTAGCTGACTGACTAAGCTCGGTAGACAATGATAACCACTTAGCTGACCGACTGAACTCGGTAGACACTGAGAATGATAATTAATATAAAATTTGTGTGACATCAAAGACAACACATAGCTAATCCAACAATCTCCCTCTTTGGCATTGATGGCAACACAACATGTAATAGCACAATGAAATTTCACAGAGAAACCTAGAGTAAGAAACATATCCTTAGCTTCATTCTGATTCCCATCATCTTCAAACTTCTTTCTGACTGAGAACTCTCCCTCTTAACTTCTCAAATTATTCTTCTTAGAAATTTCTTGAAATGACAGCAAACTCTCCCTCTTTGACAACACATGCCAAAGACAACTTACACAATTTTGGTAAATATCAATGTACCTTATGTACTGATTCATATGCAATGATTCCCTGACTATGCTACATCAATTGATTGATCTTCAACATGTTCTAGTTGATGCATCACTAAAAATTTATTTAGTGAACCTCGGATAGGGGAGTGACCCCTAACTTGCCTCTTAGATACAAGAATGCATCCTTAGGTAGTGGCTTGGTGAAGATATCTGTAATTTGTTCTTTTGTATGAATATATTCCAATCTGATTTCCTTGTCCTGCACCAATTCTCTGACAAAGTGATATTTTATTGCAATGTGCTTGGTTTTGGAATGCATTACTGGATTCTTTGAAATATTTATTGCACTTGTATTATCACAAAACATAACAACTGGTTCTTTGATCTCAACCTTCATGCCTTCCAAAAGTTGTTTAAACCATACAATGTTAGAGCAGTTTACTACTGCAACAACATATTCTGCTTCTGCTGTGGATTGGGATGTGTAGTTTTTCTTTTTAGTAGTTCAAGATACTAACCTCTTGCCAAGAAAGAATGCTCCACCACTTGTACTCTTTCTGTCATTAATGTTTCCTCCCCAATCAGCATTAGTAAACACTTTTAAATCCAGATTGCCTCCAAATTTATACCACAAGCCATAATCTTTAGTTCCCCTTAAATACCTCAAGATTCTTTTGATTGCCATCATGTGATTTTCTCTGGGTTTAGCCAAGAATCTTGCCACTATACCAATTGCTAAGGCAATATCAGGCCTTGTGTGTACTACATATTGTAATTTTCCAATCATTGATCTATATAAGGTCTGATCTACTTCTTTTGAATCATCATCTTTGGTAAGCTTCAGTCCAGTACACATGGGTGTACCAACTGGTTTTGAATCTTCCATACCAAATTTCTTAAGTATTTCCCTGATATATTTAGACTGAGTAATGTAGATACCATTTTTGTTCTGCTGAATGTGAAGTCCAACAAAAAAATTTATTTGACCAAACATAGACATTTCAAATTCTTTGTTCATATGCTCTAAAAATTCTTTGCACTGATCATCATTTCCTGTAAACACAGTATCATCCACAAATATTTCTGCCAAAACAATTTTGTTATCTGATCCTTCTTTGATGTATAAATTATTGTTGTCATTAGCTCTTTTGAAATCAATCTGAGTAAGATAGTTATGTAATCTTTCATACCATGCTCTAGGAGCTTGTTTTAGACCATACAATGCTTTATGTAATTTGCAGACCATATCCCTTTTGTCTGGATCAATAAAACCTTCAGGTTGCTCAATGTAGACTTCTTCCTCAAGAATACCATTGAGAAATGTAGATTTTATATCCATCTGATATACCTTAAATCCTTTATGTGCTGCATATGCAAGTAAAGTCCTGAAACCTTCTAATATTGCAACAGGAGCAAAAGTCTCTCCATAATCTATTCCTTCTTCTTGAGAATATCCTTTACATACCAATCTTGCTTTGTTTCTTGATACTTGACCATCTTCATTCAACTTATTTCTGAATACCCATTTTGTCCCAATTACATTTTTATCTTTTGGCCTAGGTACAAGAGTCCATGTCTTATTTTTCTCTATTTTCTCTATTTCTTCATTCATAGCCTCAATCCAACTTTTATTTTCCAATGCATCTTTGACATTTTTAGGTTCAAAATCAGGAAATAAACATGTACCTTTTAGTTTACTTCTTGTCATAGTACCATCTGATTTGTTTCCAATAATCTGATCTGGTTTATGATGCTTTCTGACATACTTGGCCAATACAGGTTCCTTGCTTCCTGAATGAGTTACATTGTCATCTTCTTCATCTTCAGGTTCAGGTTGCTCGAGCTCGGTAGATACTTGCTTGGTAGCTTCAGATGGAGACTCAGTACTTTGTGACTCAGTCTGAACTTCTTCTTGTGACTTGGTTACTGTACTGGGCTCAGTAGATGTAGTTTCCTTATTGACAGATGTGTCTGGCAATGTATCAGGTTCGATGTAAACAAATTTTTTGTAATCCTCTGGTTCCTTTTTGCTTTCTTCTTCAGTCTTTTCTGCAAACTCATCAATTCTCACATGTGCACTTTCTATGATTTTGTGAGTAGACAAATTTAGACATTTATATGCCTTACTTTTGCAAGAATATCCCAAAAATATTCCTTCATCACTTTTTACATCAAATTTTCCTTTTCTAGATTCTTTTAAGATGTAACATTTACTACCAAATGCTTTTAGGTAACTTACATTTGGTTTGTAGCCATACCATAGCTCATACGGAGTCTTGAATGTATCTTTTCTCATCTGTACTTGATTCAAGGTATGAACTGTAGTGTTGATAGCTTCCTTCCAGTATTTCATAGCAATGTTCTTTTCAATCATTAGAGTCCTTGCACAGTCCATGATAGATCTGTTCCTTCTTTCAGCTATTCCATTCTGCTCAAGAGTTCTCGGGGTTGATACCTGTCTTTTGATTCCTCTTTTAATGTAGAAATTATTGAATTCATGGGAGATGAATTCACCACCTCTGTCTGATCTCACGCATTTTATTCTTTTTCTTGTTTCCTTTTCTACTCTTGCTAAATACCATTTGAACTTCTCAAATGCTTCTGATTTTTCTCTTAAATACATAACAGTCATCATTCTAGAGTAATCATCAACAAAGAGAATAAAAAAAATTTCTTTGGTATAGCTCTCAATTCCAATAGGTCCACATAAATCAGTATGCACAATTTCCAAAATATCTTCAGACTGATAATTTTTACTTTTAAAACTAGACTTCCCATTTTACCAATTTGACAATTCTTGCATAGACCAGCATCACGTTTCTTCAAAGTAGGAATACCTCTTACTTTCTTGAATTTTCTTATTTTCATCATGTTGTCAAAATTTACATGACATAACCTTTTGTGCCATAACCAACTTTCTTCAATTTGAGCAATAAAACATGAGTAATCACCAAGATCAAGATAAAAAAGGTTACCTTTGGTTTGTTTGCCTGATCCTATCAGTTTTTCTTTGTCATCCAATAGTCTTGCTTTGCCATTCATGAATTCAACTTTGAATCCAATGTTAATTAGCTGTGCTACACTTAGAAGATTATGCTTTAGTCCTTCAACCCAATATGCATTATCACATATAAGTTCTTTGGTTAATGAAATTCATCCCTTTCCTTTTATACAACAAGGTTCATTGTTTCCAAACCTTACATTACCACCATCAAAGTTTTCAAAGTGTTCAAACTTAGTCATGTCACCAGTCATATGATGTGAACATCCACTGTCTATAATCCATGTATCATTCTTGCTTATATGAGAGATAAGTGCCATCTCATCTTCATCATTATCAAATTCATCTTTTACAGCAATGAAAACAATTTCTTCTTCACTATCATCCGAATCTTTAGCTAAAAAACATGTTTTCTTACCTTTATCCTTGAATGATTTGAAATTCTTCTTGCCATTGTACTTGTAAATTTTCTTCTCATCTTTGCTTTTCTTGTTTGGGCACCTAGCTGCAATATGACCAATTTCTTCACATGAAAAATAGATTAAGGGAGTTTTACCTTTGTATTTTCCTCTGCCTCTTGAATACTTCTTTGCAAGTAATGCTTCAGTAACTTCAAGATCGCTATCAGAACTTTCCTCTGATTCTTCTTCACTTTTTGATTAGATTTTCTTCCCTTTCTTGAGTGAAAGTTTGGCCTCAAAAGCTAATTCAATATTTTTAGAAGTTGGAACATAGTTGTCATAGTTATCCAGTTCAAAGGCTGTCAATCTTCCAACTAAGGCATCCAAAGTTATATTGTGATTTTCTTCACATCTTCTTTCTTGAATAGCAAAAACTCTTATTGCATAAATAGGAAGTAATGTTCTAAGAACCTTACTTATAACAGTTTCATCATCAATTTTTCCTCCAGAAGCTCTGATTGCACTAACACTTGTCTTGATCCTTTCAACATATTTTGCAATGTTTTCTTCTTCTCTCATTTTCATCTGATCAAACTGTCCTCTTAGGCTTTCTGCTTTGGCTCTCTTCACATTGTCATCACCACCATAGATTTTCTTCAGCTTGTTCCACATTTCATGAGCAGTTGTGTAGTCTTTGATTTCATCAAATTCTTCATAGCTAAGAGCTGATGCAATGTCTATCATCATAGTGTTATGGTCCTTCTTTTCTGCAATGTCTTCAACAGTTAATGTGCCAGTAGGAATTGTATATTCTTGATCAATATATTTGCATCCTGAATCACCAATGGAAGCCAAATGAAGTCTCATGAAACCCTGCCATGCTGAAAAGTTATTTCTATTAAGCCTTGGAATTTCTCTTTTGTAAGACATCCTAATCTTTAGCTTAGGTCCTTGAAACCCTTCCTGCAAGCACCAAAAGCTCTGATACCAATTGTTGGAAATATAGATGCAGTAATTGAGAGGGGGGGTGAATCAGTTAACCACAAAAATATTACCACTGATCCCTTAGATATCTTAACAAATTATTTACTGTTGCCACTCGGTAAACATACAGAGGAATGCTAAAACTTGATCCTTGAAGTGTGTAATAATTAAACTATTCTTAAGAATTCATCACTGATTAACTTACATGAATAAAGAAAATAACATGAACACAAGAGACACCAAATTTACTGTGGAAACCCAATATGGGAAAAACCACCAATGTAACTAGTTACTATTTTTCACTCTTCTAAAGTGATGCCCGGTTAGAAGCCAACCCGGTAAAAGGTTACAAAACACACTGTTAGGTGTGACCTTGTTAGAGGATTTAATCACCCTGCTAGGAGTGGCCTTGTAAGAGGTCTTGAAACAATTCAATAGAACTATCACCTTGTTAGAGGATTTACAAAATGGTTGTTAAACCAACTTGGTTAAGAGATTTTGATATCACTGCTACAATTGTAAGAGAGTAACAATGAAATGACCTGCAACTGAATTTCTGAATATAGATCTTTGTTCTACTTCACTAGATCCTTACTGATCAAATAAATCTTTGCTTCTCCTCAAGGATATCTAACCATCCTTCAAAATTTGCACATACCTTTCTTCAAAATGATTTCTGCATGTTGTATTCTTTTCTATTCACCACTTGACCTTCTATATATATATGCCATTCTAATTAACATTTAGATTGTCAATTCGGCACTAATAATTATTATAATAGTCAGCTTGGATAAACAAACTATAATAACAAAATCCTTTGAAGGGCTGACCTTGCTTGGTAAACATTAATCCTGAAAATATTTCCTTTGGTGACCAAGTGAACTCGGTAACCACAGCAAATTCTGCAACATCCTTCGAAGATCGAGAGAGCTCGGTAACCACTAATTTTCCTTCGATAACTGAGGAGGCTCGGTTAACACTATTTCCCTGTCATGTTTCCTTTTGACACCCGAGAGATCTCGGTAGACACTAAAAACCGCCTAGCTGACCAACTGAGCTCGGTAGACACTGAGAACTGCTTAGCTGACCGACTGAACTCGGTAGACATTGAGAATGATAATTGATATGACATTTGTGTGACATCAAAAATAGCAGATAGCTAATCCAACAATGTCCTTCAGACAATTGTATCCAATAGCAAAGTCCTATGAAAAGTGTCAAAAACATGGTAACCTGATACATGCTCTAGGCAGGGAGCTCATTCCTTTATCATCTCATTGGCCATTTTAGTGTTGGGCCTTTGATCTTGTTGGGTAGATTCATCCCAACTCATCAAGTCGACACAAGTTTATTATCACTACTATTGATTACTTTAATAAATGGGTAGAATTTGTCCCACTTTCTATTGTCTTGGGCAAGACAGTCGCCCTATTCATTCTGAACCATATCATCTATCGATATGGAGTACCTTCTAAAATTATCACTGACAATGGAGTTCAATTCAAAAATAAGGACCTTAAACAAATCTGCAAGAAATTCAAGATTAAACAACATTGGTCCTCCATTTACTTCCCGCAAGGAAATGGTCAAGCAGAGGCATCAAACAAAACCATTCTTAAAATCCTACATAGAACAATTCATAAGAATGGTAGAGATTGGCATTTATAGATAAATCTGACTTTGTGGGCTTATAGAATGATTATTTGTACTCCTACTAGGGCTACTCCTTTTGCCCTTACAAATGGTGTTGAAGTAGTGTTACCTTTAGAGGTTGAGATTCCTTCACTTAGAGTTTCCCTCAAAGGTCTAGTTACAGATGAAGACTACCATGCCATGAGACTTCAAGAGTTAGAACTTCTAGATGAGAAATGTCAAGCATCATTTGACCATATGAGGGTTTATCAAAAGCGCATGTCCAAAGCCTTCAACAAAAAGGTTCACCCTAGAGAATTCTATGTGGGAGCTCTTGTCTTGTGTGAAAATCCTAAGAATCAACAGCATAGAGATCAAAAGGGAAAATTTGAGCCTAATTGGCTTGGACCTTACGTCATTACGAAGAATTTTGGGATAGGTGCTTATTTATTATCTACTAAGGAGGGAGAGAAACTCCCTAATCCTATCAATGTCTTGCACCTGAAGAAGTTCTATCCATGATACCCATTCTATCTAGGGGCATCCCTTGTCCATACTTATTGATCTTGAAAAAATCCAAAAAAATGATATATTGTCAAAAATTCTAAAAAATCTAAAAATGTCTTGAAAAATTGATCATCTTGGTGAAAACCTAGCAATAGGCGGTTTGATGTATCTCAAAAAATATATATATTCCAAAAATACAAAAAAATCAAAAAAATTAAAAATTTAAAAAATAAAATAAAATAAAATTGCAATATAATCCAAGTGTTGAAAACCTAGAAATGGGCGCTACTTGAGGCCTTTGCACCCTTGTTTCTTAGCTTGTGTCCTCAACACTTAGCCTTTCTCCATCATTCCTTGTCCTTATTGCCTTGGTTTGGAATTGGTCTTTGTATTTGTCTAGGGGGCATAACTATGTTAGCTTTGGTGTCTTGGATGTGTTAGTCTTTAGGACACCTCACAAATGGTGTTTTTCAACATCACCCCAACTGTGTTTTTCAACACAATCCCTGACATAGAGTATTTCTCAACACTTGTCGATTTGGTCTTACCCAATTTTTTCATGTGATCTTACCTACTGGAAAGCATTTGATCCTTATCCTTGGAACTCAGTATCAGTGAATACACTTAATTTTTAAACACAACCCTTAATGCTTGAGCTATGTCATGATCTTTTCTTTGTGTGTTGACTGTTATTGATTTTCATTGAGTGTCCTTGTCTAATAAGTCTCTCTAGGATGCATAGCTAGCGGACTTGGGGCATGGGGCATGTTTTTATTTTCTTTCTACTTGTGGGTGTGGTCTTGAACCTCTTGAGTGTCTCTTGTTGTTCCCTTGAAACATTTAGGATATTTGAGGCATCATCCTTGACTGTTTTTGCACAACCATTCTTATGGTCATCTCGGCATCTTTTACTTGATGCGAGCATGGTTTTTCTACATTAAATTGGGTAAGCTAACATCAAAGTCATCATGACCTTTATGTCTTTGATGCTTATGTTAGAATGTTTCCTGATGCAGCAATGGTCAGTAGAAGCCTTCAAACAGTGGTAAATGGCAAGGTTTCAATCCCTCAACACCCAAAGTGAAGGGCTCAAGTGCTAAGTACCTATCATAGGTATGAAAAAATGAATTGGAGAAGGTTATCACAACCCTACAATGCAATATAACCTAATCACTAGGCTTGCCAAAGTCCT
Organism: Chamaecyparis obtusa; assembly: GCA_027943335.1. Lineage (NCBI taxonomy): Eukaryota > Viridiplantae > Streptophyta > Pinopsida > Cupressales > Cupressaceae > Chamaecyparis > Chamaecyparis obtusa. The sequence goes on along the minus strand of BSBK01002973.1, from coordinate 477,091 downwards.
AAGCACCCAAAACCAAGAGTTCACCAAGAGGTCTCCTTAGGAAAATAAGTACTCAAACCCCATGAAATGGATATTAAGACCAAGGGTGGCCTACAAACACTTCTTTGGCCTATTTAGGTCCTATTTTGATAGTTCCAATGGGCAACTCATAATACCAAGTCACTTCACAACACCAATTCTAGGCTTGTAGCCTTTTGAAACTAGTATTTTGAACCTAGTTCAAAATCCTTCCAAAAAAAGTGTAGATTAGGTTGAGGATCTTGATACCCTTTTGGGGCTTATGGAACATATCCAAGCACCAGGACTTGAAACCAAAAGGAGGTTACTGATTTAGCCAAATTTGGGACAAGGCTAATAGGCCTAATTAGGTCTGGTTTGCACTACAAGTGCCTCTTCCTCCAAGCCAATGATAAGATAAATGATGGGATCCTTTGAGGGTATGTATAAGGGCTCCAAATCCTAAATTTTGGATCTTGATGAATCGCCAACAAGATTTTATCATGACTATCCTAAGTCACTAGTAGGTGCACATATGGGCCTGTACACCTAGGGCTTTGTGGAAAACACACCTCCCTGCAACACTCCACCTCTAACCTACATTTTCTAAAAGCACATAAACAAATTTTGAATTCCACCAAGGGGCATCAGATTCCCATGGTGGAATTGGGTCAAAAGAGCAAGCCTTATCGGAAACTTACTGTAAAAACCCTCAATTCGGGCAAGCACACAAAAAAACTTTGATAACTTTTGATCTAGGATGAGTTAAATCCTAAAACCAATTGCATCTGAAAGTGGATTGGACACAAAAACTATTAAACTCAAAAACTCATGCACACAGGTCTGTACCCATCTGTACCAGGGCACTATTCTTGAGGATTACAGGGAAATGGTTGAGATTTTATTGATTAATTGCCAAATTACATCTGCTTAGCCTACCACCCACCTATAAGGGCTTGTGTAGGTACTCCGAATGGTTACACAAGTGGTTTTAACCAACTATCCATTTGGGAGACATAATTACAAGTTTTGACAACTTTTAGAAAGTTGCTCGAAAGTTGCTTAACAACTTTTAGAGCAACTTTTGCCTATTTTGTTATCTTGCAAATCTAAAGACCAAACTCAGACCTAACCTTATTTTGATGATCCTAATGGATCCAAACATAGAAAACACAATATTACCTATGACTAGGGTGTTGGATCATTAATGACCACTAGTTAGACCAAGGGCTCATAAAATGCCAATCTTGGAACTATGGCCTTACAAAGAGATCCAATACTTAACCCCTATTCTAAGCATGAGTAGAGGCCTCTAAGGGACTTAGTGTGAAATCCTAGGTTCCATAGGAGTGCTTTTTGAATGTAGATTAGGTGCTCCTACACCATTTCCACATTCCAATCTGATATAAATCTCATTCATATCTTCATAGTTGTGCTTGTGACTAGTGATGATTGTGTGATTTTACGATGTCTGTTAATAATGGCCCAATGATGAAAATAGGTTCCTTAACATTCTCTAATGAATGATAAACACAAAATCCTATGTTTCAATTGCTCTATTGCAAGTACACCTTTGCATTTTCATGTAGCTTGCATTGTTAGACTTCATGTTAATTTGCATTTTTAGGTTACATTATGAGTTTGAGAGGGTTTTTCTTCATCTTTCTTTTGGACTTTTAATCAACTATGATCACATTTTGATCTTCATTTCCTTATCTTCTTTCATGATCTCAATCAAAATTTCCTATCTTAAATAGTTAATTGATTTTGAGGCATTCTTTTTCTTGAGGCAAATCCTCTTTCTTCTATCCATTTCTTTTCACCTCTTCCAAACTTCTATCTTCCATTCGCTTTCCCCCCACTTCTTTTCTTCTAATTCAACCTTGGGGCATAATATTTCTTAATGATCTACCTTGGTTCTGTGATCCTTATATCTTTCATATTACATCAAGAACCTTATCTTTAGTTCAATTTGATCAAATTTATCAATTTATTATTTCTCCTCTATCTCATTTCGATTTCGATCATGAGGGGGCAGTACCTATCAAACTTCAATATTTGATTCAGCTTTATCAAACCTTTCTTGAGACTTGAAAATTACCTATTTACAGGGGTGTTGTCCTTGTCTTTTTCAATCTGCTTATCTTTGTCCTGATGTGTTCTTGTCCGTCGATCACACGTCTGGGTTGTTTTGTGATCCCAAATCGATCTCACATTTCAACTTCATTCTTTGACTACATGTGTTCCCATGAAGATCACACATTATTCAAAGAGGGGCAAATGTATGCACCCTAAAATAGTCACCTAGACTTTGGGCCCCCATTCATCAATTTATCAATTTCCTGAATCAATGTTTTGTAATACTTTCAATTCAAATCAATTTTCTTGATCAAATTATAATTAATTTAATTATTTTAATATTTCCTAAGGTTTGATCATTTTATCCTAAGCCTCATTTAATTAAAAGGAAACTTCCCTTTTAATTAAATAAAATCATCTTATTTAAAATAAAATCCCTCTTTTTAAAATCCCCACTTAAAAATCTCTTTGTGTTGAAAAAGGAAATAAAATATAAATAAAATTCCCTTTTTCTCTCCACTTTGAATGCACATACTTTTAAGTGGTGGGCCTTTTTCATCTTTTTGCCTCTTAAAGAATCTTGAGCACATGGATCAACCAAGATTTAATCTCCACCATTTCTCATTTCTTTTTTCCTCTTAATCTTGACCATCTACTTTCCTTTATAAGGAGCCCTCTCCTTCTCTTTTTCATATAGAAGATTTTTGTATTGTTATGTTGTAGGTTTGGAGAGAAACTTTGGAGAAGATTCTTGAGCACTTGAGCTTGGATATTGAAACTTCTCTTTTCTTGTCTTATTCTCTCATGTTTCCATGGCAATCCATTTAGATTACTTTTATATTTTCATATTAGATTAGATTCATATTTCCTTTCATAGAATAATCTTGCATAAGCATTTCCTTTCATAGATTAGTTTGATTTTATGCATTGTTATCATATAGAATAGCTTTCATTTTCATTTGCATGCATACTTGATGATCATGGAGACTAGCATTCTTTCTTTTCCTCTTTGAATCTCTTGTTTTATGGTGTACTTTCATGGGCACAAACTAAGTCTAATATGAGGGCCTTCATCACAAACCCTTGCACTCCATGAATAAAGAGCTACGAGTCACCATTTGAGACCTCATTCTTGAGCAATCTTGGATATAATGACTCATAGAAGTGTGACAACATTTTAGCACACACAGGGTATCTCTCAGGAGATGGCTACATATTCCCATATTAGAGATGAGGAGGCCTAGTGGGGGTCTTGATTGATATATGAGACAACTATGCATGGGATTTCTCAGATTGCTTCTGTTGCATGGGAGTATCATCTAGAGATACTTGATGGTGAAATTACTAATGTGTACCATAAATATTATACTCAACACCCATATCCTCATTTTATAGCTCCTGATGAGGTTGCTCTTCACCTAGAGGATGTACTAGATTATGATCTTTCCAATTATGGTGGTGGTCGAGGCCAAGATGCTCCAGGCGAAGACAGGGTGAGAGGTAGGGATAGGGGGTGAGATGGATCATGGGGAGGTGGAGGTGGAGGAGGTGATGGAGGAGATGAAAGGGGTGGAGGAGGTTATAGTAACAGACAGCAAGCCTCCAGAGGGGATGTAGGGAATTAGCGGCAGCGGCGATTGAGAGTCACCCCCCTACAGAGAGACACAAGGCCTCTTCTCCATAGAGATGAGTATGGAAAATGATAGAGATCAGTAGAAGGCATGCCAAGATCCTCCTGTAGGTGGCAATGGAGGCCCATTATCATAGTGTGAGCAGGAGCAAGCTGCATTGTGGTTAGAGGTGGCCACCCTCCGTGCATGATTATCAAAGCGAGATACTCAATTATCTTAGATGAGAGTGGAGCGAGATAGATATGCTCATACAGCTATCCACCAGGGTTAGATAGCTACATATTATTTTGCATTATATTCTGCTATTGTACCCGCTGCTCAGAGAGCTCCACTATACTCAGTCATATCCCAATAGTCAAATGGTACTATGCCTCCACCAATTCCTGGTAGAGTGGATGTACCCCCTCCTAATCCTCCACAAGAGGATGAGGGAGCCAGTGAGGCTTGATCTTATGTACTATTCATATTTTTTATCTTTGATATACATTTTTCATATATTGTATTTGTACCATTTTTTATCGATACACTCTCATGTCCCATGGACTGTTTATTATTGATACTCTGATACTTGTTTCATTCATTCTTTGATATACTGTTCTAACATTCTGATATTCATACTGATGATATACTAATGCTCCTGATTCATTGATGGTTTTGTAATGGATATCTTATCTACTTTATCTTATTTCATATGATGGTTTCTAATTCTGATCTATGATATCTTATGCTTTTGATTTCTACACATACGATATATCTGATATGTGTCTCATGCTTTATTATATTGATGTGATGGTCATACTTGGTCAACATTAGATTTAGATGATGATAGAATGACATCATGATATATTTCACTGGTATATGCTTATGTTTTTGTGTTTTCAAATCTTTATGTATGGATGGATGAAAACTTATGTGAATGTATGCAATCTTTATTTCAAGTATGGATATGGATGTATGAGATGTATTGCGATGTGATGTATTGACATATCACTTTTATTTATGTATGAATGATTATGGATGCACTTATGCAGATGATTTATGATATGGAATGGATTATGAATGCAAGTGAATATCAGTGATATATACTCAGTCATTTCATTTCAGTTGTTTATGATTTCATGATGTATTTGGTCAAACATGGAAAATGATTAATGTTTTTAGAATTTTCAGCTCACATTAATGCTTTAGATAATTGAATTCACATATTCATACTTATGCAATTTAAAATGAATGCAACTATATTAAAAATAAATGCAATTTAAAATGAATTTCAATGCAACTAAAAACATGAAATGCATCTAAATGAACCTAATGCAAATTAATATGATATGCAATTAAAAATGAACCTTAATGCAATTAACCAAATGAAATGCACCTAGACTAAGACACCTAGGACAATCACTATTTATTCAAGGTGGATTAATTGTCATCATAGAGCGTTTGTAATGGGACCTCATTAGGATAGTATAATTTTCACTAATAGATTTAGCAATCATGAAAATATCAATACTTCCCTTTTATTCATCATGGTGAAAGATAACCTAAACATTAAAGAAAATAGGCTATAATGTTCTATCAATTACTTCCTATTTGATATAAACCCTTTTCTTTTCTGGTGCATAATGTGTAAATATATACCCGCAATGACCTTTCATTTTATATGCATATCCTTGGGTATAATCTGATTTACTATGTACCTTACTAGGAAGTAGTTTTTCATTGTTTAAACAGGCAAGGAAATAAATCCAACCTCACTAAGGTTTTCATAGGAAATAGGTAGAGGTATACATGATGGAGGCACTTATAGTAGACACCCATTCCCCATGATAACCCTAGATCATCAAATTTATCACCACAAAAAGAAGACAAAGAAAATGTTATGTCCCCAGTCCTCTAGTCAGTAGACATCATTGAGTCACTCAAGGACACATAACAATAAAAAATTGATAATAAGAAAAATTCATTATTCCTTTTAAGATAATCAATGTATTTTCTTTAAAATAGACAGTTGTGATTATAGTGTTTAGGAACACTATTGATTAATTTTGCAAACACGCATAGGAATTATTATCAATTGTCAATTTATCTTTCATCAATAAGTGGTTTACTTGTTTAGTGTTTAGGAACACTCTTATCATCATGATGTAGTATTTAGGAACACCTTTAGGTCCAAGTATTTAGAAATAATTTTTTATGGTTGATATTCAGAAATACCTTTGTTCCTAGTTTATTGTCTATTGCGAACTAGGGTGGTATTGAAAAATACCTTTGTTTGTAGTTTATTGTCTATTGCAGACTAGGGTGGTATTGAAAAATACCTTTGTTCGTAGTTTAATGTCAATTGTGGATGCTATTCTTAGTAAAAGATCCTAACAGGGACTTAAGGAAATGTGTGATCTTGATCATTCCCCCTAGGGAAAGCAGTTTACCTAGGACCTTAATGTGGACAGATTCCAACCTTAGGAAGATATGATTTTCAGATAATAGGCTCTTAGGATTTGACGCGTCATGAAAGTGATTGAAAGATATGTACAAGCTGAGATTTACATAGGCCAAAGGCACAAGCATTGTCTTGATAGATAGAGCATTGATTTCAAGTAGCGCCTGTTTACCACATTTTCACCACTTGGCCAAAAGTTTTCTATTTTTGCTATCATGATGCCTGTTTACCAGGTTTTCACCAACACACTTTTTATCTTTTCTAATTTTTTTGTACTTTTTCTCTTTTTTATTTTTTTTGGACTCATCAAGGCACCTATTTGCTAGGTTTTCACCAAGATGGTCATTTTTTCAGGACTTTTTCCATTGTTTTTTATTTTTTTCAAGAACTTTTTCTAATTTTTTTGTACTTTTTTCAAGACTCTTTTCACTGTACAGAAGCTTTCTCAAGAATGTTAGGCATAAAAAATTTTCAAGTGCAAATTATTGATTGGATCTAGTAAAACATCTCCTTCAGGCATAGCCAATTGATAGGCTCCTGATCCAAATGTTTCCATAATGACAAAGGGACCTAGCCAGTTGGGTTCAAATTTTCCCTTTTGTTCTCAATTCTGTTGAATTTTAGGATTTTCTCTTAGGACTAGATCTCCTACCTGAAAACTTCTTGGTTTCACTTTCTTGTTGTATCCTCTTGATATTCTCTTTTGGTAAGCTTTAAGATGATCAAATGCATGTTGTCTACGCTCATCTAGCAATTCTAGCTCTTGTAGTCTAGAGATTCTATAGTCTTCATTAGTGACTACATGTTTTAATGATACCCTCAGTGATGGAATCTCTACCTCAACTAGTAATACTACCTCTGATCCATAAACTAGTGCAAAAGGAGTTTCACTAGTTGGTGTTTTGATGCTTGTTCTGTAAGCCCACAATGCTAGATTGATTTACAAATGTCAATCCCTTCCTGATTTGTTCACTATCCTATGCAAGATTTTTAATATAGTTTTGTTTGATACTTCAGCCTGTCTGTTACCTTAAGGATAATAGATCGAGGAACAGTACTGAGTGATTTTAAATTGAAGACACAACTCATCTATGTCTTTGTTTTTGAATTAACCCCCATTATCAGTCACAATCGATGAGGGTATGCCATAATGGAAGATGATATAATTCAATATAAACATGGAAACTTGTTTTCTAGTTGCAATAGACAGTGGGACAACTTCCACCCATTTTGTGAAATACTCAATTGCAGTAATGATGTATTTATGTCCACTTGATGAATTAGGGTAAATTTGACCAACTAAATCAAAGGCCCATTGGTGGAATGGCCAATGTGTTATGAAAGGAATTAGCTCACTAGCTGGAGCATGTATCAGATTACCATGGGTCTGGCATTTATTGCATGTTTTTGAAAAATGGATAGCATCTTTTTCCATTATGGGCCAATAGTATCCAACTCTTAAAATTTTCTTGGATAATGAAAAACCATTCGAGTGTGATCCACACACACCTTCATGAACTTCCTTTAATGCACGATTAGACTCTTCATGTTCTAAAAACCTAAAAAGTGTACCATCTAGACTATGTCTAAACAAGTCATTAGTGATAATTATATAACATGATGCCACTCTTATGAGGGATCTCTTTTAATTTCTAGAATAGCCTTCAAGGATTGTTTGGTCTTTAAGATAGGAGTAGATATGGGCATATTTGGGTAACACTTGGATTTCAAGGGCACAAACAATTTGGGATTCAGGTGAGTCATAAGTGGGAAATGGGAGTTTTTCCACCAGGAAATCATAGCGAAATTGATGTTCTTAAAGTTGTAACATAGATGCTAAAGTAGCCATCGCATTAGATGCTCTATTCTCTGACCTTGGAATTTGTTTAAATGTGATGAAGATAAAGTATTTCTTCAAGTCATCCACCATTATTTTTTAAGGCATGAGCTTATCATCTTTTGTTTGGTACTCACCATTCACTTGATTGATAATGAGTTGTGAATCTCCATAGATGTGTAGTTCAACAATTTTCCATTCTATTGCAAGTTTGAATCCATTCACAAGAGCTTAATACTCTCCTATGTTGTTTTTACATGTAAAGATCATCTTATATGCTTTTGGAATCTTGTATCCTTGTGGTGTAATGAATAAGCATCTGGCTCCTAATCCTTGCTGTGTGAAGGAGCCATCAAAATACATCTTCTAGGGATGCTCTGTTAAGTGCATAATAGATTCATCTTGGAACTCCACATGTAATGGCTTGTTGTCTATTAATGGTGTTTCTTATATTTGATCAGAAATCACTTGTCCTTTAATAGCTTTTCTATCAACATATTCAATGTCAAATTCACTTAGAATTAGGACCCACTTTCCTAGTCTTCCTGTCAGCATCACTTTACTCAACAAGTACTTGAGTGGATCAATCTTAGCCACTAATTTCACCTTGTGTGCCAACATGTAATGACTAAGATTTTGGGATGCAAACACTACTGCTAAGCATGCTTTCTCAATCATTGAATAGTTCAACTCATATGTGACCAAAGTTCTACTGATATAGTATATACCTCTTTCCTTCTTAGCTTCATCTTCTTGTGCAAGGAATACTCCTAATGATGTGTCTATAGCTGATATGTAGAGAAATAGAGGTTTTCCATAAATTGGTGCCATTAGGATTAGAGGATTCATTAGATATTTCTTGACTTGGGAAAAAATTTCTTCACATTGCTCATCCCAAGTGAATGTAGTTCCTTTACACACCAACTTTGTGAAACGTTGTGCCTTATCTACCAATTGAGATATAAATTGTATTATGGATTGTAGATTTCCTTATAGTGTCCTCATTTGAATAATGTTTCTAGGTGGTTTCATTTGAAGAATAGCTTTCACCTTTGCTGGATCTACCTCAATTCCTTTTACTGAGACTATGAATCCTAATAGTTTTCCAGATGATACACCAAATGTGCACTTCTTAGGATATTTCTTAATTGAAACTGTTCCATTCTATCAAATATTTTCCTTAGGTCTTCTATATGTGTAGTCCTTATCCTTGATTTTGCCAATGTGTCATCTACATAGTCTTCCATGTTTCTATGCATCATGTCATGGAATATTGTGGTCATTGCTCTTTGAAAAGTTGCAGGTGCATTTTTTAGACCAAAAGGCATCACGTTCCAATAATATGTTCCCCATGCGCGTGTGAATGTGGTCTTTTCTTGATCTTCAGAGGCAATTTTCATTTGATTTTATCCAAAAAATCCATCTATCAATGAGTACATATCATAGCCTATTGTCAAATCTACAATCATATCTATGTTGGGAATTGGAAAGTCATCTTTTGGACAAGCCTTGTTTAAATCCCTGAAGTATGTGAAAACTCTTATAGATTTGTCTTCCTTAGAAACATGAAGTATGTTTGAAATCTAGTCTACATAATCAATGGCCCTAATGAATCCATCTTTTAATAGTTTTTCTAATTCTACTTTTACTAATAATGCCACATGTGGGTTCATTTTTATGAGTTTTTGTTTCACTAGTTTTACATCAGGTGAAATAGACAAGTGATGTATGATAATATCCATATCCAATCCAGGCATATCTAAATAAGACCAAGAAAATTTGATCTTCTTTTCTTTGAAGAAGTTGGTGAATTGGATCTTTTCATCTTGTTTCAATGATTGAGCAATGTGAACTAGCTGAGGAGCTTTTGTTGTTCCCAAATTAATGGGTTGTGTAGGTTCAATCAAAACTGAGTATCTTTCCTAAAAGTGATCTGGGAGGATATCAAGAATCCCATCCTTTGGCATCTCTAGGAAGTTTTCACCATCATATACATTGTTTTCTCTTTTACCATCTCACACTACCACTAGGTGGTTTTCACCATCAGATCTCTTGTTCTTTTTGTTTTTTATTTTGAGACTGTGAAACTTGATATCCTCCTCAGTCAATAGTTTTACTCTTTACACTGGTGGAAGAAAGGAAGGGTTCACATGCATTTAGATAACAAGCTATGGAATAGTCATTGTCAAAAGATAACAAGCTTGTGGTCGTAGGCTCATTCCAGTCTATCAATTCAGGATGTAATAAGGACAAGGATTCAGTGGGTTCATGAGATAGCACCATGTTATTATCAACATCATTAACTTGTAAGATTTTTTCCATTAATTTTTATTGTAAATAAGTGTTAGGATTATTAGAGTCATTATCATTATTATTAGAGTTCATGTTAATGTTATGCAAATCTAACTCTAGTGATCTAGCATTAGAACTCTCTCCTTCTTCAATCAAGACTCTAGGAGAAAATTTTTGTATCACATCCACCTCTATGTCCATAGTAGCATCAGAAAGAGCATCTCATTCATATTTGTGTGAGTATACTTGACTATCATCTAAAAATCCCAAGAAGTGGGCAATAGTCATAGGCACTTCATCTTCTTCATTAGTATGGTTTTATTCTTCTTGCAATGTTTCTTGTTCAGTTATCACCTTTGGTTCCTCATCAAAGTGAGGTGTGTCAAAAATGGGAAGCTCTTGTTCTTATTCTCCTTCAGGTTCTTCTGCTTTTCTTTCTTTTGATTCTTGTTCAAGATTTGTGCCAATTTCTAATAATGGGTCTCCTTGTAAGAGAAACAACCTTTCATAGGAAATAGGTTGTCCTTCTACCTCTTCTTCATCATCTGAGTCCCGTGATCTATCAAATATAGGACCACTTTCTACTACAGGATGCGATGTTTCTTCCTTAAAGCCTAATCTAGTCTTGTCTTTAGGACTTCTGAAATCCATGTGTAGGGGTTTTACAAGTCCTTGTTTGTTTTGTCCCAAGGGTCCTTTTCCTCTGTAACCATTTGTTTCATGATCTCATACCCCTTTCCATATTTTTTTGTAGCTATCTCAACATGTTTGATATTTATTTCTTCTTCATTTCTTTGTAAAGCCATTGTAAGACTGCATTTTCTTTGTTTTCTTCTTCAAGGGATATTTTTCTTTGACCATTCCGATTCCCACATGTATTGTTAAAGCACTACCATTGGATGGTGTAAATTTTTATGAAGGTCTTCCTTGTGTTCTAGGAGATATGGGAAGATCTGTTAAGGATATTACAAGATCTATTTTCTATTCTCCCATGTTTGTCTCTTGAATGTTGATCTTTTTAGCAAAGCTTCTCAAAACCATTTCTATGGATGTCTCCACCTTACTAGAGATTTTCTTGTTGTGAGGAACCATGCTTTCTATTTGTTTGAGATTGTTACAAGGATATGTTGTATCTACTAGAATAGTCACCTCCACTCTATTATGAGGAAACTTTAGGCATTGATGGTAAGTAGAAGGCACAACTTGCATTGAGTGTATCCATGGCCTTCCAAGAAGAATGTTGTATGCGAGTGGTAAATCAAGGACTTGACATAGGAAATCTTTCTCTACTGGTCCCACTCTGATAGGTAGAACAACTAATCCTTTGGAGGATCTTTCCTCTTCATCATAAGCCTTGATCGTTATTTTTCTTCTAGGATCAATTTCATGTTCTGAGAACCCCAATTGTTTCACCAAGTTGTATGTGAAGATGTTCAAACCAATGCCTCCATCTATCAAGCCACGCTTGACTCGATATTTATGAACAAGGACTTCTAGATGTAGAGGTTGGTTATGTGGTTGGTTCAATGATTTTTCATCCTCTTCAGAAAAAGATAGGTAATGTGGGGAATTCAAATGACCAATCATAGCTTGGAATCTATCCACATCTAGATCTTTTGGTACATTAGTGCTAAGTAGGGCTTGATCAAGAACTTCCCTATGACTAGGAGAGATTTTCAATAGTTCTAGAATGGATATTTGAGTGGGTGTTCTTTGCAACTGATCCACAAGGTTAAACTTTGGAGTTAATGCCACCTTCTTAGATGTTGTTATTGTTGTAGCTGGTGTGTTAAATGTTGAGGCTCCTTTGAGAGTAAGCTTAGCTTGATTTCTTGTTACAGCTTTAGAAGACTCAGTTTTTCTTTGTACTCCTCTTAGAGTGATTATCTTGATGGAAGGTTTGCATGGTTCCACCATATGAATTACATTATCATTATCAGTGTATGTATAGTTAATCTTGTTATTCTTGGAAGATTCTCCTTTTTCATAGCTAGGTAATGGAGTTTGAAATACTTTATGATCATTGTTTGTATGATGTCCATCTACCTTAACTTTCCCTTCTTCAATTAGGTCTTGGATAACATGTCTTAACTTCATACAATTGTTCAATTTGTGTCCTTTATTATGATGAAAATCACAATAATCATTATCATTCCACCACTTGGGTTTTACTTCTGGTTCCCATGGTTTGGAATAAGGAATCGTAATGATTTTTTTGTTCAATAGTGACTTTAAAAAAACTTCCAATGTATCTCCCAATGGTGTAAATATTCTCTTAGGTCTTTCTACCCAAGGATCTGTTCGAATAGGAGGTTTATTGAAACTATTTTTAGCCATTGGTGTCACTGTAGAATTCAAATTCTTATTCGCTTGAAGACTTGTCTTAAGATTGAAAACATCCAATTTCAGTTTTGTGTTAGGAGTATCGACCACTCCATCGTTGACAGCATTCTTTTTTTTGTTTATGTATTTGTACTTGTACACACTCAGGTAGTGCACTCCTCTAAGTCATTACATCCAAGGGAATCCATGAAAGGGAAACCTTAGAAAGCGACCTAGAGCTCTCTATGTATGGAGTTGCAAGATTATTTTAAGTTTGCTCTCAGCTAGAGCTATTAAGCTAATGACCTTGCTAGTCAACCACACAATGAGAGATTCAAATGAAGACAAGGGTAAGAATGACAATATCCCCAAGAATCACTATGAAATGCAATGCAATTCTATACTATGAATGAAAGTGCAAACTAAGCTATGGAAATGAAAGTACAAACTAAACTATGAAAGGAAAGATGCAAGTATTACAAAACCTTCCTACTTAAGCTAGATGAAGTAATCTAAAGCATGAAGGAAACTAAGCTATGAATGACATGATAATGAAACTAAGATGCAAGAAATGAAACTATAATAGCATGTAAATATGAAAGCCAAGAATGCTCCAAAGCTCCAAAGTGACCTAGAAAACCTGTAGCATAACATTAGTATTCAAAAGATTGATTCTAAAATGAGAAGAGAGCTCTCCTTTTATAGGGAAAGAGAAAGAATGGACCATGGAGATTAAGAGGCAAATAATTTAATCAAGGGTGGAGCTTGAAAGAGGAGCAATCCATGTGCACAAATATCCTCCAATGAGAAAATAAGAGTTGACTTTTGTGTCCATATGAGACAAAAAGTGTTTTTCTTCTTTTTATAAAATAAGAACAATGTTTTATTTGTGCAACTTAGGATAAGAGGAAAAGTGGGGGCTTTTATTTAATAAAAGAGGAGGAAATTCCTTTTAAATAAATAAAGACTTTAGGATAAAATGGTTAGCCCAAGGCAAATAATCAAAAAATGATAAAATAGGATTTGATCAAGGAAATTGATATAATTGAAAAATGTTGATTTTTGAAAATATTGATATAGGGATTTGATAAATTGCTAAATGGGGGCCCAAGGTCTAGGCGACCATTTTAGGGTGCATACAATACTTATCTTTGGTGGGATAGTACCTATCTTTATTTTCTTTATTGATAGTGATTTCCCCTTTCTTGATCAAGACATCTTCAATCTTGATGGCACTATCTATCATCTTATCAAAACTTGGTGGACCTTGTAATTGTATAGGAAAGTTCATTTTTGGTACCAAGTTGTTAATGAAGGTGTCCATTTTTTCATTTTCAAGTATCTGTCGAGCATATCATGCAAATATTTTCCTCCATCGTTGTAGGAAATTCAAGAATGATTCTCCTATTTTTTGTTTAGTATTGCATAGATCCAACATTGTTACTGTGTGTTTGATGTTATAGGAGTATTGTTGTATGAATTTGTGCACTAGTTTGAACATCAAACATCTTGATTCCTGTAGGTAATTTTGAGAACCAATCCATAGCTTGTCCACCTAAGCTTCATGGAAATAATCTAATGAGATATGTTTTTTCATGCATGAATTCCATACTGGTTGTGCAAAATTCCCTCACATGATCTTGAGGGTCGGAATTTCTAGTATACTTGTCATATTTAGGAATTGTGATATTCTTAGGAAATGGAATCATCTTTAGTACCTTGTCAAAAGGGAAAGGACTAATGTGCTCCAAGGAATATTGTTTTGTTAGTTTGTCCTTCTCTTTCTTGAGCTCTTTGATTTTATTTTGCATAGAAAGTAGTTGTCTTGTCAAAATAGACATAGGACTAAGATCTTCTTTTTGCTTAATTTGGGTCACATCATAGTCCTTTGGTAGCTTCTCTCTTTGAGATGCGAGTCCTAGGAAATATTTTTCCTTGTTTTCTTCCAAAGTTCTCTCAAGGATTTTATGGAATCATTTGCTTTTTATAGCTCTTTGGTATTCTTTTTCAGTGGGATCTGCATCATCTGAATCATAATGGGCTTCTTGTTGTTGAACCTCTTCTTGATTGTTTTGGTCATCCTGTTCATCATGTCTTTCATCCCAATGGAAATCTTCTTCTTGATTATTCATGTTTGTTGCTTCAGGTGTTAATATATATGTGGTTCTTGGTGTTGTTCCAAATAAAGGATTAAGTCTTGAAGTTTCTCCTTTTTCAAATGTGAGCAATAGTACTTCATTTGAGAATGGGTTCTTTTCAAAATGGTAAGATTTGTGTCTTGTATTAACCATGAAAACTTGATTAAGGAATCAATGAGTGTCTTTTATTTAAAGTGGGTCTGGATGTTTGCAATGTCTGATTGTGAATTCAAGGATGCAAGAGTGGGTTTGAAATTGTCTAATGGATCCAATGTCAAAGGGTGTCAAAGTGCCCTGATAGTGAGTTGGGAACCAAAATGTAAGTGGGTTTGATAATGTGGAAGTTCCAGTGTCAAAGAGTGTCAAAGTACCCTGATAATGAGCTGGGAACTTGATTGTAACTGATAGGATAAACTGAATCCACAATTTGGACAATGCAAAAAATACCATGCAAGGTAACAAGACTTTCTCAAAAATAGCTCTTTCAGGTTATCAGATGGATGTGTTTTGAAAATTAAAATCTTACTAATGGCTGAAATGGGTATCTAGAAATGCAAAAAAAATGGTTTTGACTAGTACAAAAATTATCTCTGTCCCAAATGCAATCTTTTACAGGTGACTTGACAAATTTTAGGCCCCAAATGTGACTCAGTAAATACAGGATGCGACATAGGATATGCAGTAGTCACTAGATGTGATTCAGGAAATGTTGTGTTTACTAGATGCAACTCATGAAATCTAGGGTGCGACATGGTATATGGGATGTGATATAGGATTACTAGATTTGATTCAATGATGTCTGTAAATTGCAAATTTTAATGATTTTTGGGAAAATGGGTCATCTCTGTTAGATTGCAGTGACTTGTAGGAGTTTTTAAATGCTTTGTGTTTGTTCATTTAGGGGGGATCTATCTGAATTTGTACTTAGAACACATCAAGCAATCATTTTAATCAAACACACCTATCCTTCCCTATGCTAGGTAGAGATTAGTACCACTTGTTCACTGACTTAGGAACACACTCAAAGACTCCTCAGAATATGACAGTCCAATAACATGCAATGGATATTGGAGCCCATATTAGTCAAGTAGTAATGTTAATGAGGGCTCGATATGGTGAATGTCTTGGGGCAATTACTATTTGCCTCACACAAGTGATAAAAACCTTTAAGAGGTGATCTGGGTAGCATCTAACATAAGGTGTTTAATAAAGGCATCCATTCATAACCATCTCCCATAGTCCTACAAGTAGGATTAAGACCATAAGCCCTATAGGAACTTGAAAATTTGTAGTCTTGCAAGAGAGATTTAAGCGTCTCCGCTCTACACAAGATCCAAGTCTGTCATTGGAATTGATCATCAATATTCCAAGACAAGATGAATTATGTCTTCTAAGGCTTTCACCTCAAGGAAGCGTCAAATTTTATAGTGGGGTGGAAGAGTCAGCTTAAGACTTGTCCCCACTTGGGTCATTCCCAAGAGCTTTTTTCCTCAACCGACAGACCCTCTAAAGGTATGCAAGAAAGAAATTGGATAAGTGATAATGAGGTCTGGATTTTTGATTCTCCATAAAGGAGAAGAGTATAATCTCTTAACTCACATCAAAAATCCCAAACACATCATGCAATCTTTAACATTCATTTCCCAATTTAACTTCAAAATGTAATTCAACTTTTGAGTTTCTAATTTTCCTTAAGGGAAAAGAACATAATCCCCTAATTGATTTGCAAGATGGATTTAAATTGCATTAAGTTCCTAAAAATCAAACATGAAGTTTTGTTGATTTCTCCAAGGCAACCTACAAACAATCATTAGTAGTTTGGAATATTTGTCTCTATTATTCATCTTGAAAACTATAGTTAGGCTGCTTAAAATCATAGAAAACAACAAATCAAATCATTAGGGGTCAAAAAATCCAAAATTCAAGAAAATATCCCTAAATGTGATCCTAGATTTAACTAAATGTGATCCCCTTTCCCAAATGAGATACAATTATCTAGATGTGATCCTATTTCCCATATACGATCATGTATTCAAACAGATGCGATACCTTACTAGATGTGATCTGGGAAATCCCAGATGCAACCTAGGAAATGCGGGGTGTGATTGTTCTTCCTGAATGCGATCTAATTTCCTGTATGCGATCCTAGATAGAAAGAAACACGACAAAAATTAGTCTAAAAATGAATAAATCTAGGGCTTGGCCCCACGATGGGCGCCAAAAATATGTGTGAATTATTGACCTACAAATTTGCAACACAACACTTCAATAGGATATTATATCAATTGTTAGAATGATGAAATAAGCAAAGGAAATAAACAATTGAAGGCATCCTATTGCTCTCTAGTTATCACAAGTATGAAAAGGATTGATAATTGCTCTCAAATTTAATTCTAAATAGTGACAATGCAATGCTAAGATGAGAGATTCAAGAGTATTCTATAAAAATTAAGCTAAAATGACAAGATTCATCCAAATTAGTCATAAAAGCCATGAGACTCATTTACTATTAAAAAATTGAAATGTTTACTAATTACCTATGAGCATATGAAAGCATGAAATCAATTATCTCTATTACCAAAATCAAAAGCATTAAGGAGTTGGGAGAGGAAGGAAGATTTGAAAATTCTCTTTTATAGAATCTTGAGATTTTGAATGGTTAGGATGCATCCATGATGAGTGGTTGAGATGCTTCCAAGCTTGATCCATATGATTACCTCTCATTGGTTGGAGATGTGTTTGTTGTCCCCTTTTAAGGTGACATGTCATTTTAGAGGTTTTAATTCATTTCTTTTAATTAATTACTCTAGCCATGCATTTAATGAGATTGATTTAATTAATTAGGCATAGAGGTAATTGAATTGATTTTTCTTGATGCTTTGATGATAAATTCTTGAATTAGGATATTTAATTGATTTTATTGAATTTAATGAATTATACCTATAATCAAGGATCAAATTAACATAATTGAGATTTTATCCTGAATTAGGGCAAATAGGGCCTTAGGTTCTATTAGCCCAATTTTAGGTGATTACAGAGTGTATTAATTTCCAATAAGCCTATCTCGAGTGCTAAACCTAATGGATCAACCCTTGATTCAATCCAAAGCTCACGTTTTCAAAAGGGACATGAACATCATACACCATATGGTGATACCTCATCATAAGGTGAAGGTTCACCTCATTGTAAAAGCTCCTTCATATCTGTTCAGGTAAAGGAAGACAATATTTTTACAAAGGTAAGAGCCCCATACAAGAAGCATGAAGTTCATCAGATGATGGTTTCTTACTACCTTCCCAAGGGTTATTGAAAGAAGCTAAGAAGAAGCAAAAGAGACTGGAGGCCCGTTACAATAGATAAAGATTCAAATTTAGAATTGGGTTTTGAAGAGATTCCCCTTTGTAAGAATGCTCCTTTGTCAAAAGATTCTTTAGAATCTAACTCAAAAGCACAAATTCTAAAGAAATTAACCTAACTCAAATCCTGGCCTCTGAAGGGTCACCAAGTTTGGAAGTTGAGATTTGACAGTTCTAAATGCAAACAAGGAGCAGGAGCAGGAATCGAGCTGATCAATCCACAGGGTAACTCCTATTATATTTCCTACAAGCTACAAATTTTCTATACTAACAATGGTGCAAAGTAAGAGATGTTATTTCAAGTCCTTATTATGGCACACGAGAAGAAAATAAAATCCCTAGTGGTGGAAGGAGATTCCTAGCTAATCATTAGGAAAATCCACAACCAATAATCATGTAATAATAAAATATTGGTAGCTTACCAAAATCGTGTTTGGGGATTGATTGAGGATTTTGAGGCATTCAATATAAAAAACATCCCGAGAAGAAATAATGTATTTGCTAATGCAATGGAAGTATCGACAAGCTCCCTACATCCTATGGAAGGGTCAAAATTAAAGAAATTCTTGGTTGAACTAATCACAGCCCCAACAATCCCAGATAACATCACCAATTTCCAAGTGTTTCAAGATGATTATAAGATACTTGAACTCATCATGAATGTTGGAATATTTGAAAATAAAACCATCGATGAATAAATTGAAGGAATGGAGGAACCAAATAACCTAGGGGTCCTAAACTTAAAAACCAACTCCATTCCTTAAGGAATGGTGACACTAAAAAGATTTTTTGACAATGATGAATCTTCTCAAGAAAAAAGGAAACTCCAGTAGTAGGAAGTGATGATTGTGAGGTCTATAATTTGGGTACTAAATATGAACCAAGAGAGGTCCGTATTGGGCGGATCGGTACCAATGAAGAGAAGCAACAAATGGTCCAATTTCTTAAAGAATACAAATATGTTATAGAATGGAGTTATGAGGATCTTAAAACCTATGACCTATTCATTATTATATACAACATACCTTTAAACCTAGATGCAAATCCCTTCCACTAGAGGCAAAGGCCAGTCAATCTAATAATTGAGCCAGTGATATAGAAAGAGGTACAAAAATTGTTGGATACCAAAATTATTTTTCGCATCCAACACTCAACTTGGGTTGCAAACTTAGTCCTTGTAAGAAAGAAGAATGGAGAAGTCAGGCTATGTGTAGATTTTTGCAATCTCAATAGATCATCTCAAAAGGATAACTACCCACTACCTTCCCTTGACAAGGTGTAGCAAATAGTCAACAAGTCAAAAATGATGTCTTTTCTCAATGGCTATTTAGGGTACAATAAAGTTATGGTGAAAGAAGAAGATAGATTGAAGATAGAATTCACCACCAAATGGGTAACATTCACCTATCACTACATGTCATTCAAGTTAATCAATGTTGGCACAAGCTTCCAACGTGCAATGGATGATTCATTTAAAGGCCTTGTAAACAAGTACATTTTTATATACATGGATGACCTCAACGTGTTTTCAAGAAATTGGGCCAACCATATTGATGATTTGTGCAAGGTTTGAAGAGATATGGGATATCATTGAACCCTAAAAAATGTGTTTTTAGGGTAACACAAGGTAAACTATTGGGGCACATTATATTAGAAACAAGGATCTCTATAGATATTGAAAGAGTTGAAACCATCCTCAATCTGGTCCAACCTAATAGCAGGAAAGAATTAAAGTATTTTTTTGGAAAGATCAATTTTGTAAAGAATTCATTAGTGGATTTGCAGAAATAGTCTGCCATTGAATGACATGTTAAAGAAAGACACCAAGATTAAATGGAGTTCTCCAGTTAAAGAAACCTTTGAAGATATTAAAACCTCCATCGCTAATGCTTCATGTTTGGTTAGTCTAGATTAAACTTTACCATTTAAGGTTTACTCATTCACCTTAGAACATTCATGCACATGTATTCTTATACAAAATAATAATGAAGAAGATGATAAGCCAATAGCTTTCATGAGTTTTCCCCTCAAAAATTTTGAACTCAAATATCCAAAGTTGGACAAATGATCATTTGCATTGGTAAAATACATCAAGAATTTCTGACACTACATTCTGAGAAGTAAAGTTATAACTATTATTCATGATCCTTTAGTTAAATCCCTACTGATGAAAAACAAATTAGGCAAATAGAGAGGAAATTAGATGGCTATTTTGTAGGAGTTTTATCTTTAGATTTAGCCTATGAATTTGGTAAGAGGCCAAGGCCTAACAAAAATGATAGCTAAGACAAAGAAGGGTCTAGTATGCCAAGTATACACTGATCAAGGAATCATAACTGATGTTTGGTATCAGGATATAGTTTATTACCTTCTCTAAAGCTGATGTCCTGAAGAACTAAATGGTTCCTAAAGAAGGGCCTTGAAGATTAAGAGTAGCTTATACATTTTGAAGAATGGGAAACTCTACAAATGTAATTATGATGGGTTGTACTTAAGATGTCTAGAAGGGATAGCGGCAAAATGAATCCTTGCTGATTTTCATCATAAATATGGCACATACCATGGGTCAACTGAGGCTATTGTGCACCAAATATTAAGATCCAGATATTATTGGCCAACTTTGTTCAGGGATACCAATGAGCATGTGTGTTCTTGTCACACATGTCAAACCAGTGCTACCCATGAAAAATATCCCTTTATGCCTTTGTAGCCAGTCTATGAGGTACGTCCATTTGCCTAATGGGGCATGGATTTTGTTGGAATGATTAAGCCCCCCTCTTCAGTAGGTCACATGTATATTTTAATAGCAACAGACTACTACACGTGATGGGAAAAGGCTCAAGTTTTTAAAAATTGCACCACCAAAGTGATAACTAGGTTTTTGGAGTATATCATAACACGGTTTGGCATGCCTTTCTTTCTAGTTTGTGATAATGCACCTTCCTTTTATTTTACTTTTCTTATGTAATGGGCCTTCAAAAATCAGGTAAGCATTAGGTTTTCTTATAACTATTATTCGCAAGGTGATGGAGTCATTGAATCCACCAACAAAAACTTGACATCAAGGATTAAACGTCTTTTACATGACAATCCTTAGGAATGGCGCACACAGTTGAAGTATGCCTTGTGGATAGAATGAGTGAGAATCAAAAACACCTTAGGGGCTTCCTCCTACTAGTTAGTGTATAGATTGCAACCCATTTTTCCTATGAACCTAAAATACCAATTTTTACATTTATGGATAAATACATTGAAGGTGAGGATAGGGTGAAAATACGACTCATGAAACTCCTAGATCTAGAAGAGAAAGGAATCATGGCCTTGGAGCATGTATCTAGGCATCAAGATATTGTCAAATGCTAGTTTGATAAGAGAGCAACTATAAAATCCTTTAGGATTTTTGACTTAGTCTTGATGTGGGACAAGGGAAAAGAAAAGTGGGGCAGCCATACCAAATTTCAATGACTTTGGGTTGGCCCATATCAAATAGCATAAATCCTAGGAGAAAACACTTTCATGATCAGCTCTCTCAAGGGGAATTAGTTCTATTTCCTAAAAATGGCTAGTTCCTAAAACATTATTTCAGATCCTAAAGAAAAAATTTCCACCCTTATATTATATTAGTTTAGATCTTTTGGTTTTTTTTTTTTTCTTTTCTTTTTTGGTCTTGTGCCGGTTTATTTTGTCAAGGTTGCTTTTGAGTAAGTGTCCCACACCAAGTGTCTTTCAATAAGAGGAAAAGGTATTTCTTAGTAAAATATTTTTAAAAGAGTTTATCTTGCAAGAAACTATATACATGAATCAAGAATGGTGATACCTTTCACAAGAAATCTAGTTGATGTTCAAAGTCAATCATCCTCAACACATTACACACTTTAAGTACGATATCATGATTGTTGGTTTCTTGGTTAAGTATCAAATGGAGTTGATTCAATCCCTTTGTTATGGGTGACCTTAGATCTCAAAACCTTTTCGCGTCTACATCTTGACTTGAAGAGACAAAATCAAAAGGAGGAACACATAAAGAAGGTCAACACAAAAAGAAATGTTCAAATGCCTGGGTGGCATAGCCTAATTGTGGCCCAGGTTTCCAAAACAAAATTGAAAAGGAAAAACATAGAAATGCAAATACTAAGGTAGCATAGCCTAAGCGTTGCCTAAGTTTACCAAAATTCCTAAATTAAAGATAATTGAAGAAGTGAAAATATTTAGAGCATAGTGGCTCAAACAAGTCACTTTCCATATAAATGATGTTGACTCTAAAAGAGCCCTTTGAACAATAAAAGAATCTCATATCTTGTTAGAAGATAGAGAAGGGTGACTTCAGCAACCTCTATCACGGATATGAACACGTAATTGACAGTAGAGTAAGGTTAGAATGAGATTGTGGAAGCTAGAGACAATAAGAAAAGATTGGTTCTAGGTATTGCTTATCCAAGTAATATTCATCCAAAAGTTGAAGGAATAAAAAATTAAATGCACACACTAGATGAAACAATAATGAACTTCAATTTTCAGCATTGATGAAAGGATTATCTCTTTGAATGATAGTTGTATTCGGTTTATTACAAGGTAGAATCTGATTCAAGTATTGTTGATAAAGAAATGCCTTTGCCATTTCTTCCTTTTGTTGGGGCTATTTTTTGTGGTTTCAAAACATGCACCTCTATTTGACCAATTGGCCAAGGGGCCCCCTTCTTTTTTCTTGTTTTCCCTCTGGGTATTTTGATTTTTTGGTTTGGTTCCTTTTTTTAGGTTTTGTTCAGGAAAAATACCTTCTTAGAAGAAAGTTTTAAGTCCTTTCTAATTTTTAGAGTTTCATACTTACAAAGGTCCCCATAGCTCTAAAATTCTAAAACTGTGAACCCCCGCATACCTTCAAAGTTTTTAAGTCCTTTCAGTCTTTCACAGTTTTAGACTTCCCTAGGTCCCCGAACCTCTGAAACCCCACAACCCTGAACCTATGAAAGTTCAAAACTCTTTGTATTCACTACCAAGGTTACCTTTTAGGATTTTAGTGTCTAACACTGCGAAGCCTAATGGTGATGTCACTCAAGCCGAAGGGTTATAAAAGCAATCAGCAAATTCCTTTTCTTCATTTTGTGACTTTTTATTCTCAAGTGTTCGATTAAGTGTTTTCACAGAGAGATTATCTTCAAGGATTTTGTGAACATTTTCATTCCTTCACCTCCACGTTGACCGACATTCCACATTTGTTGCACCACACTTGATTCTCATCGCATATTCTCATCTTTAGCTTCTTCTGAGGTTAGAGTTTTTGTTTTTGGTTCTTTATTTTTTTTAGTTAGGATTTTGGGTTTTTGGTTTGTTTCCTTCATTCTTAGTTTAGGGTTTTTGTTTTTTAGTTCGCATCACTATTAGGTTAGGTTTTTTCTCATTTTTAGGGTTTACTACCTTTTGAACATGTTTTCCCTATTGTCATCTCAGTCTCCGGTCCTCCACAAATCCTCTAAGTCCAAATTTTTAGACTTTTGTAATTTTGGCCTTTGAAAGATTTTTGCATCCCCGATACTCTGCAAACCTAAAAGTTTATTTTAGAATGATTTTAGGATAACTGAGAGGGGTTGAATCAGTTATCCTTAGGTCTAAATTTACCAATTCAACTTTATGCATTAAATACTCCATGTCATTCATCCTTATCTTCAACACACTTTACATATTCCAAGAATTCAACTGTATCGGCTGGGAATCTCAATCCCTTCACAAAATGTAATATACTGACACTCGGTCATCACTATGTTCTTCTGCTCAATCTTCACTGGATAACATGGTCATCACTAAATTGTTCTTCTCGGCACTCACTATCTTCGCTCGATCCAATTTATGATACTCGGTTATTACTGATGCTTGGTTGACACTATATTTTCTTGACTTATACTAGCACTTGGTCAACACTAGCATCACTCGGCTTAAACTTAAGTTTCTTAATCTTCTATTGTTTTGCTTGGTCAAGCTTATGCTTTCAGTCTTTCTTTCATCATCTCTTATATGCTTCAAATCAAATTTCTTCTTCACTTAGTATTATAGATAAACAACACATTATCTTACCAATGTGCCAACTAATCAAGTGCCCATTGTAGTTTCTCATAACTCAACCTTTTCACTAGGTCTTCTTGTTATCTCCTCTTTTCAAATCCTCTTTATCAATCAAATGATATGGAACTCTACTAGATAGCAACTGTCTCACCAATTAAGGTTTTACATCAATGATAATATAACAATTGTTTCAATTGTATCTTCCAACAATCTCCCTCTTTGGCATTAATGGCAACACCATATGTTTAAGTTACCATACAATCCAAAAAGAAATATAATGCATTTATGCAACTTTTGTCAACTCATTTTGTGTTCTATTAACATATCTTCATTAATATCCTTTGCTCCATTCTGATTCTATGGTCCAATAATCTCCATGATCTTATCTTTTCATTTTATTCTAATTCTTATCCAATCAGCTCCCTCTTTGATATATCTCTCCCTCTTTATCTGTGCATCAATTTTACTAAATCTCTCCCTCATCTATTCATGGTAACTTCTACTGAATCTCTCCCTCTTTAACAAAAATGCCAAAGACATTTAAACTTTCTCATTCATCTTTACCATGTAGATATATTCATGTTAGCTTTCTCAACTATATACCCCCTTTGTCATATTTCTCGTGACTAATCAACATCTTGTGCTTAACTCTCCACAACTCTAGGCATCTCCTAAAGTGTGACTTCCTTGCATCAATTTGTCAAATATTCTAAGTAATACATTTGATGCAACACTCAATTTTATTTAGGTAGTCTCAGCTAGGGGAATCACCCCTAATTTACCTCTTAGATACTCGTGTGCATCCTTAGGTAAAGCTTTAGTGAATATATTAGCTAACTTCTCCTTTGTATTCACATATTCTAGTCTCACTTCTTTGTCTTGAACTAGCTCTCTCAAGTAATGATACTTGATAGCAATATGATTGGTCTTAGTGTGCAGAAAATGGTTATTTGATATATTAATATCACTTGTGTTATCATAGAAAATAACAACTGGCTCAGTGATTTCTTCCTTCATACCTTTCAATAATTGCTTGATCCACACTATGTTTGAACAATTAACTGTTGTTGCTACATATTCAGCTTCTGCTATAGATTGAGAAATCTAGTTCTTTTTCTTTATTGTCCATGAGACTAATCTCTTTCCTAGAAAGAATGTCCCACCACTTGTACTCTTTCTATCATCCACATTTCCTTTCCAATCTACATCAGTATAAAATTTTAGTTCAAACTTATCATTCTTCTTGTAGTACAATCCATAATCCTCTATTACTTTCAGATATCCCAGTATCCTTTTCACTGCCATCATGTGATTCTCCTTAGGATTTTCAAAAAATCTTGCAACAATCCCAACTACTAGTGCAATATCCGGTCTATTGCGAATAACATATTGTAGCTTTCCAATCATTGACCTATACAAGGTTTGAGTCACTTCTTTTGTTTCATCATTCTTTGATAGTTTGTGCCTTGTAGCCATAGGTGTACTTACTAGTCTAGAGTCTTCCATGCCAAAGGTTTTTAGTATCTTCTTGATATACTTAGATTGAGTAATGTAGATACCTTTCTTCATCTGATAAACTTGTAAACCAACAAGGAATTTGATTTCTCAAAACATAGACATCTCAAATTATGTTTGCATCTCATTTGAAAATGTTTGCCACAATGCATCTTGACATCCAAATATGATATCATCAACAAATATTTTAGCTAGCAATATACCTTTTCCTTTTTTAGGCTTTAAGTACAGATTACTATTTTCATTTGTTCTAGCAAAACCAATTTTGACAAAGTAATTATGCAATCTTTCATACCATGCTCTAGGGACTTGTTTCAATCCATAGAATTCTTTTTGTAGCTTACATACCACGTTCCTCTTTCTTGGATCAAAAAATCCTTCAGGTTGTTCAATGTATACTTCTTCTTCCAGTATTCCATTTAGAAATGAAGATTTCACATCCATATGAAATACTTTGAAACCTCTTTAGGCATCATATGCAAGTAGAGTTCTAACTCCTAATCTAGCAACTGGGGTAAATGTCTCTCCATAGTCAATGCCTTCTTCTTGTGCATATCCTTTTCATACCAATCTAGCCTTGTTTCTTGTGACTTCTCCATGCTTATTTAGCTTGTTTCTGAACACCCACTTGGCTCCAATAACATTATTGTCCTTTGGTCTAGGTACTAGTGTCCAGGTTTTGTTCTTCTCTATTTTCTCAATTTATTCATTCATGGATTGAATCCAATCTTCATTATCCAAAGAATCTTTCATTGATTTGGACTCAAATTCACATAATAAGCATGTTTGGTTTTTCAACTTGTTTCTTGTCATGACTCTTGAATCTTTTGCTCCAATGATTTGATCTAGTTTATGATGTCTTCCCACATATTTTGCTAATGTAGACTCTGGTCTCCTTTCTTCTTCTTCTTCTTCTTCTTCAAGTTCATCTTGCAAATCTACTTCAAGTTCATTTTGTATCTCTGCTTCCTCTTCTGATTTCTCAATTGTTAACTCCTGATGCTAGACATCTTCTTGCTGTAACTCGGTAGATTCTTGTTGTCACTCGACAACTTTGTTCTTTGGTTAAGGTAAATTTATGGGATCTCCTTCATTCATGTATACAAATAATCAGTAATCTTCAATTTCCTACTTGGATTCAACTTCATTCTT
Organism: Chamaecyparis obtusa; assembly: GCA_027943335.1. Lineage (NCBI taxonomy): Eukaryota > Viridiplantae > Streptophyta > Pinopsida > Cupressales > Cupressaceae > Chamaecyparis > Chamaecyparis obtusa. The sequence goes on along the minus strand of BSBK01002973.1, from coordinate 450,275 downwards.
TTCTGCATATTCATCAACTCTTACATTTGCACTTTCCACAACTTTGTTAGTGTTAGAATTCAAACACTTATAAGCTTTTCTCTTAGTGGAATAACCTAGGAATATGGCTTCATCACTTTTAGCATCAAGTTTTCCATTCCTATTGTTCTTCAGTATATAACATTTTCTTCCAAAGACTTTAAATTATTTCACATTAGGTGCATAACCATACCATAACTCAAAAGGTGTAACATTTGTACCTTTCTTGACTTGTACTCAGTTCAAGGTATAGATAGTTGTACTTATATCTTCTCTCTAGTAATTTTGTGCAACATTTTTCTCTATCATCAGTGTTCTAGAACAATCCATGATTGACCTATTCCTTCTTTCTTCTATGCTATTTTGTGGAGGAGTCCTTGGTGCAAACATCTATCTCTTGACTCCTCTATCATTGTAGAATATTTTGAACTCATTAGATATGAATTCTCCTCTATTGGGTCTCAGACATTTCAAGATCTTACCTGTTTCTTTTTCAAAATTTTCCAAATACCACTTGAACAACTGAAAGGCATCATATTTCTCTTTAAGAAACATCATAGTCATCATTCTAGAGTAATCATCAAAAAATATAATAAAATATTTGTCACCATAGTAGCTTTTCCCTCCAATAGGTCCACAAAGGTCAGTATGAACTGGTTGCAAAATATCATCAGAAGTATAGGTTTTTCTCTTGAAACTAGACTTTGTCATTTTGCCTAATTGACATTGCTTACACATCACATTACCAAGTTTCTTCAATCTTGGTAATCCTCTTACTCTTTTCATCTTACTAATGCTTACAAAATTATCAAAGTTCACATGACACAACCTCTTATGCCACAACCATATATCATAAAATTATGCAAACAAATATGTCTCATCAGATAGGTCTAGATAGAATAAGTTGTTTCTTGTTTGTTCTCCACTTCCAATTAGTTCACCAATAGCATCAAAGATCTTAGCCTTTTTTTTATGGAATTCAACTCGATATCCAGAACTATTCAACTGTGCAACACTCAACAAGTTATATTTTAGTCCTTCAACCCAATAAGAATTATCACATGTGATCTTTCAATCAATCTTATTGATCCTTTACCTTTCACAAGACATGGTGCATCATTACCAAACTTAACACTGCTACCTTTGCAATGATTTAAGGTTTCAAACTTAATTTTATCACCAGTCATATAATGTGAGAAACCACTATCCATTATCCATCTATCACCTTTACTCACATATGAAATAAGTGCAGTTTTCTAATCTTCATCGGAATCATCTTTCATACCAACATAAAAAACTTCTACATCATGATCATCAGATTCATCAGATTCACTATCAATTTATCCTTCAACAATATAACAATATTTCTTACCTTTATCCTTATAGTCCTTATACCTTTTGTAGTCTCTTTCATCCCTTTTTTCTTTGTACTTTATGTCTCTCCTTTCATCCTTGTCATTCTTGTCAGGACATCTTGCTGCAATATGGCCAACTTTGTTACATGAAAAACAAATTATAAGAATTTTACCTTTGAATTTTCCTTTTCCTCTAGGTAGTCTTCTAGCCATTAGTACCTCAAGATCATCAAGTTCATCATCAAAGGTGTCATCATCACTATTCACACATCTTTCTTTTCCTTTCTTAGAATTATGAATAACCAATTAAGATTTGAATGCAAATTCAACAGTATGAGAGGTGAAATTATCAAAATTTGATAACTCAAAAGTAGTAAGTCCACCAACCAGACCTTCCAAAGTTAAGTTGTTACCAGGAGCACATCTCAGTTCTTGTATTGTAGAAACTCTAATAGCATAAATAGGAAGTAGGGTTCTCAATACCTTGCTAATAATAGTTTCATCATCAATATTTCCATTAGCTCCTCTAATAGCATTCACAACCTCTTTAACTCAGCCACAATATTGTACAATAGTCTCACCTTCTAACATTCTCATTTCATCAAAATTACCTCTCAAGATTTTAGATTTGGCCCTCAGTACATTTTTGTCTCCGCCATAGATAGTTGTCAATGTGTCCCACATTTTCTTTGCATTGATACATTCCTTGATGTCTTTAAATTCAGGATAACTTAGGGCTGATGCAATATCCAACTTTGTCTGATTGTGTTCTTGTTTTTCCTTCATTTGTTGGGCTGTCAAAGGTGTAGGTTTTGTTATGTATTCATTTTCCACATAGTATTTTGTTTCATCTCCAATTCCAGCTAGGTGTAGCTTCATCAAAATTTTCCATGCAGGGAAGTTCTCCTTGTTCAGATTTGGTACCTCCTTTTCATACACCTTGATATTTAGCTCCAAGTACCTTCAAAATTTTCCTTACAAGCACCACCAAATTTGATACAAATTTTTAGAATGATTTCAAAATAACTAAGAGGGGATTGAATCAGTTATCCTCAGGTCCAGATGTACCAATTCAACTTTTAAACACTTCAAACAACTTAGATCTACTCAACAGTCCACTCGATCTCTATAGCATATAACTAGTAACATAAACTTCCAGTCCACTATCCAAAAGTAATCAACTTGTAGAATATAAAACACTTAGTAGTAAAACACATCAAATAAAATTCACACAAGTATGACACCTAGATTTAATGTGGAAACCCAATTTGGAAAAAACCACTAGTAGCATGCTACCGATTTTCACTCTTCTGAAGTGAGCTCTGTGAGGAGTCAACCCTGTTTAAGGTTACAATACACACTGTTAGGTGTGACACTGTTAAAGGATTTAATCACCCTATTAAGAGCGGCCTTGTTAGAGGACTTAAGTGTTAGGAATAAGGTATCTCAACCTTGGATAATTCCTATTCTTATTATTTGTTTTGTAAAATGTATTTCTTGCAAATAATGTTGATGTGTCGGCATCTTGAATTGTGTGTAAGGAGATCATGGCTAAAATAGTTATGACGGATTCCTATGACACGTAAGAGCTATGTTAGGAAGATTCAATGATAGGTGAAGACATGTGGTAACTGATAAATTTGAGTAAAACCCTAATGTGGCAACTGGTGAAGACATTTTCTTAGAGAATGGTAAAACCCTAATACGGTTATCTTTGGGAGTAGCCCTAAAAAGTGAAGCGCATGATATAAGCTTTTTTAGGGTTGTGAAGAGATATGATGTGAGTGTATTGTTGGAATGTTTTATGCTACCATGATTTGTCTTCAAGGATTTAGAAATCTTCTGAAAGAACTTGCATTGCAAGTGTATTGTAAGTTGTAATAGTTTTGATCAATACATTGTGCAGGTTTTGGAGTGCTGTGGTTTTTACCGAAAGGTTTCCCCAGGGTATATCATTGTGTCATTCTCTATTTTTCTATATGTATGGTATGTGGTTGCAATATCTTTGTTAAAGTAGTTAACGAATCTGAAATTGTAAGGATTTAAAAGAATTTGCACAATACTCTCCTATAGAGATTAGCGTAGGAAGTTGTTTCCGCACCTGAGTTTCCTTACAAGTGGTATCAGAGCTTGATCAACTTTTGATCCTAGTTGTTGGGTAGGGTTTTTTGAGCTGATCTCAAGTTTGAGTGGGAGTTTTTTTGCAGAGCATTCTGAATCTTATTTGCAGATTGAGATGGCAAGTTCATCATATGGAAGAATGGAGGTGGAGAAATTTAATGGCACTAATTTCGAGTTGTGGAAACTCAAGATGGAAGACATGTTGGAAGATCGTGACCTATGGGAAGTGACTTCAAATGCTACAAGACCAGCAACTATAGCTCAAGCAGATTAGGATATGATTTCTAATTTTAAATCTCAGTTGTCAGCACAGTTTGAGATGAAAGATCTTGGGGCAGCTAGGTACATCTTGGGTATGGAAATCAGTAGAGACAGGTCTAATAGAAAACTTTGGTTGAGTCAGAGTAAGTATGTGAAGTCTGTGTTGGATAGGTTTAGCATGGCAGATTGTAGACCACTATGTGTTCCTATTTCTGTGGGAACAAAGTTATCTGTAGATGATTGTCCAAAATCTCCTAGTGAGGTGGAGGACATGAGTAGAGTACCTTATGCTAGTGTAGTTGGCAGTCTTATGTATGCTATGGTCTGTACTAGACCAGACATTGCCCAAGCAGTGGGAGTCCTGAGTCAGTTTATGGCTAACCCTGGACGGGTACATTGGGATACAATTAAGCAAGTATTCAGATATTTGAGGGGTACATTAGATTACTCCATATGTTATCATGGTAACTCTTCTGGGTCTCCGCATTTAGTTTGTATTTATGGGTTTGTGGATTCATATTGGGCAGGTGATATTGACAGCAGGAGATCCACCAGTGCTTATCTGTTCACTATGTTTGGTGGTGCCATTAGTTGGATGAGTAAGCAACAACCTGTGGTTGCTTTGTCCACTATAGAAGCTGAGTACATGGCTGCTACTCATGCTTGTAAAGAAGCCATTTGGCTTATAAGATTATGTTCTGATGTTGGTGTTGATGTAGAATAGATTACTATTTGGTGTGATAGTCAGAGCGCTATTTGCCTTGCAAAGAATCCAACTTTCCATGCTAGAACAAAGCACATTGATGTGCAGTTTCACTTTGTGAGAGATATGGTAGAAGATGGAAAGGTAAATTTGGAGAAGGTAGATACTGTGAAGAATGTTGCAGATGCATTAACAAAACCAGTGGGCACTGAGAAGTTCAGATGGTGTTCGGAGTCTATGGGCCTTTTGGCCTATAGTGGTTAGTTCCTGTTATGTTCCTGTTGATCTTACAAGGTGTTCGACAAGTGGGAGAATGTTAGGAATAAGGTGTCTCAACCTTGGATAATTCCTATTCTTATTATTTGTTTTGTAAAATGTATTTCTTGCAAATAATGTTGATGTGTCAGCATCTTGAATTGTGTGTAAGGAGATCATGGCTAAAACGGTTATGACGGATTCCTATGACACGTAAGAGCTATGTCAGGAAGATTCAATGACAAGTGAAGACATGTGGAAACTAATAAATTTGAGTAAAACCCTAATGTGGCAACTGGTGAAGACATTTTCTCAGAGAATGGTAAAACCCTAATATGGTTATCTTTGGGAGTAGCCTTAAAAAGTGAAGTGCATGATATAAGCTTTTTTAGGGTTGCGAAGAGATATGATGCAAGTGTATTGTTGGAACATTTTATGCTGTCGTGATTTGTCTTCAAGGGTTTAGAAATCTTCTGAAAGAACTTGCATTGCAAGTGTATTGTAAGCTGTAATAGTTTTGATCAATACATTGTGTAGGTTTTGGAGTGCTGGGGTTTTTACCGAAAGGTTTCCCCAGGGTATATCATTGTGTCATTCTCTATTTTTCTGTATGTATGGTATGTGGTTGCAATATCTTTTTTAAAGTAGTTAACGAATCTGAAATTGTAAGGATTTAAAAGAATTTGCACAATACTCTCCTATAGAGATTAGCGTAGGAAGCTTTTTCCGCACCTGAGTTTCCTTACATTAAGAACATCCCATTAGAATGTCACCTTGATTAAAGGATTTAAAAATGACTGTTAGGTCAACCTTGATTAAAGGATTTTAACTGATACAATGGTTAGAACGTAACAATGGGTTTGATTTGATACAAACAATTCACTTTGCAAATACAAATCCAATGTATCTTATATATTGATCCTCTGATAGGCCTTCATTATCATCTCCATCTCTGATCTTCTTGGAAACCCTTCAAGAAATCACCTCTTCACAACTCTTTATAACTCTTCATAGCTTTTCTCAGCCTTCTACTTAGGTTCGCCAATCAATAGAATCAACCTTCTGCATAACCCATTATTAGTTTATCCTTATACCTCCTTAACTAGGTAGATTCTTCTTTTTCCACTTAATCATTACCATAGATCTTATGTTTTGGTCAGATTCATCGAATCCTTCCAACATTTTGTTCTCCCTCTAACCTTCTAGATACTTCTCAAAAATTCTCTTTGAATCCATGCATAAAAATGGTTTACCATGCATTAAATACTTGAGGTCATTCATCCTTATCTTCAACATGCTTTACATATTCCAAGAATTCAACTGTGTTGGCTAGGAATCTCAATCCCTTCACAAATTGTAAAATACTAACACTCGGTCATCACTGTGTTCTTCTTCTCAGTCTTCACTAGATAACTCTATCATCACTAAACTATTCTTCTTGGCACTCACTATCTTCGCTTAGTCCAATTTTTGATACTTGATTATTACTAATGCTCGATTGACACTATATTTTCTCAGCTTATACTGGTGCTCGGTCAACACTAGCATCACTCAGCTTAAACCTAAGTTTCTTAATCTTCTGCTCTTTTTCTCAGTCAATCCTATGCTTTCAATCTTTCTTTCCTCATCTCTTCTATACGTCCAATCAATTGTCTTCTTCACTTAGTATTATAGATAAACAACACATTATCTTTCTAATGTACCAACTAATCAAGGGCCCATTTTAGTTTCTCATAACTCAACCTTTTCACTAGGTCTTCTTTTTATCCTCTCTTTTCAAATCCTTTTCATCAATCAAGTGATATGGTAGTCTACTAGATAGAAACTGTCTCACCACTTAAGGTTTGACATCAATGACAATATAAAAATTGTTTCAATCGTAGCTTCCAATAGTTTAAAGCCTCCATAGTTTTGGCCTTCCGGCCTCTGAAAGTAAGTGTCATTTCCAATGCTCTGTAGCATTCATAAGATCCCAACTCCAAGTCGGTCTTTCAACCTTTTAGCCTGCGCTTATTTTAAGAAACCTTGAAAGTCCAATTCTCTGCAACATTGAAGAAAGAAAGGTACTCTTTTCATCTTCTCAGCCTTTTAGCCTTCGATAAAATCAAACAATCTCTGAACTCCACAACATGAAAAGTCCTTCTATGCTGCTACCTTGACCTTTTTTCCCTTATGACTTTTTGAAGGCCCTGTCGGTTATTTCTTCGATGCCCGCAACTCTGAAATGCCAAAAATGTTGTTGGATTAAGTATGGAAAGGTAAGTACTGAGAGGGGATGTGTGAATTAGTACTCCAAAATAGTTTTATCTTACTTCCTTAACTTTCTTAACCATTCACTAAATTCATAACTTTGCATGCATCTCAAAAAACATATAAAACATTAACATGAAATATAACTCATAACATAATCATTTTGGTATTGCTGAAATCATTGTTAGAGGAGAAAAATGCACTGGGGATGACACCCACAACACTTCACTACTGCAATAAAAAGTCTACTTGGTTAGAGCTACAATGATAGCTATTTCTGATAGCTTACCTTGTTAAGAGTATTAACCATGTTAAGAGTCTAAAGATTGATTAAGTCTACCTTGCTAAAGGATTTTATAATTCTAATCTAAGAATTGTACCCTGTTAAAGGATTTATAAAATAAGATTTGTTAGGATCTTCTTGGTTAAGAGACTTTACAACTCTAATTACACACTTAACCAATACACAAATATGTTTGTAATACTTTCATCAACTTATGCTTATCAGACTCAATATGCTCAATAATTGTTTACCTCATACTATGCTTTACTCACAATAACAATTCTATATTCGGTAACTTCAATTTTGAATCACATTCACACTCTTCTCTTTGATGCTCTATTACTCAATAGCTTCTTTGCTCATTACTTGCTCTTTGCAATTTTTCCTTCACACATGCTCTTTCTCTCTCTCTTTCTCTTACTTTGATCTTCACATTCTGATCCATTTATACTCAATTCTAGAAGCGATGAAAATGTTCTAGAATCATCTTCTGAAGCGGTGCTGGCATTGGTTACTTCTTGAATGCATATATCACATTTAATTCTCATTGGTGAATCTCACCTTGTAATCATGCATAATCATTATATTTAAATCTCCAATGCTCTATCAAACAAACTCCTTGAGATTTGTAAACCATTTTTTGTTTGGTATCTAGATTCAATGTATTTGTAGATTCTCGTTGTGTCAACCTGTGATGCTTGGTAATATGTTTTTCTTTGCTTAGTAATATGTATCTTCTCTTAGTTCAATAACTATTGTAGCTCGACAACTTAGTGCTCGGTGCTCAGTTTTCCTTACTCGTTGTCTTAACTTCCTTTGCCTTAACCGAAAATTGTATTTCCTTTATTTCCTTTTACCAACTAGCTTATTGCTCTTACCGACTTGACTTTCCTTCATTATCAAATTAATTTGATGATCATTATGACTTAATCATAACTAATGACAACAAAATAACTCTATAGGAGTATCAAATGTTGTTTAAGTCTTCCTTTTGTGGTTTCCAATTTCTGGGTTTAATTCTTTGGGTTCTCTAACACACTCTTGGTTGATTCTTATTGTTTTTAAATAAGGTTTTACTGACTAATTGCATATTTTCTTGTAGAATGTTAGAAAACACAACCTCACCAGCCATGAAGTTCTTATTCAAGGTATACCATGCTCCTTCAAAGGTCAAAAATCTGCACAGCAAGATCACAGATATTGATATAGGGAACATGGACTAGAATGACTTCCTAAGAAGGTGTGCCAACCTAGAGGGAAGGTCAGATGACTCCACTTCCCTAGTATTTTCAAGCTCAGTCCATGCTGTAGCACATCCAATGTCAATCTTATCTTCAGATTTGATTGTAACCCTCATGCAACACTATTTTCTCGATGATAGAGTGGTGAAGAATAGAACATGAGACATGGTTCTTGAACTTAGGCTAGACAACATCGAAGATTTTTTTCACTTACCGAAAGGATTTGATAAATTCTATGCGTTCTCCATTAATAAGGGTAAAAAATGGTTCAATAATAATACTCAGATGGCTTATGAAATTATCAACAAGGAGTACCTGGTACACCCCCTACCAAAAAACAAGGTGGAAGGAATAGACGTGAGGAGGGAATATTTGAAGGATAACATTTAGGCTACAATAATCTTGATTAGAAGATTGTATGGTTTTCCCCAATTCATCCAACTTAAACCTTGGATGATCTTGTTGATTGAAAAGATTAAGGGAAGAAGGGCTAGATTTGACTGGGCCACTATCCTAAGTGATAACCTGGATAACAAGTTTATCATAGTAAAGAACAATCCCAATTTCTACATGACTTCATAAATTGTCTATCTACTCGCCGCAAGGGAAGATTACCCAGGTTTGATTGAAAGGGGATCTATAGGCCAACCTAATGCATGGTAATTCATTGTATATTCATAGCTCATGAGAAAAGAGAAACTGAGTGAAGATAGCGTGAAATACATGATAGTCAATGATGCTTTTATCTTTGCAATCATCCAATCAATTGAGGGAGATTACAGGAAAAGACTTTCAAAAGAAGTTGCTGCTAAAGTAAAGGCCTTGGGAGGCTTCTACATCGAGTTCAAGACCTTCACCTACATCAAAGGAGTAGGAAGCACTCTAACCCTAAAAAATATTCCAAGATATCCATCTGACTGGATAATTCTATTAGAGATGGAAATGCAACTCTTTGATGCCTATGATCACATCAAGCACAAGAAGAAACACTATTGGGACTTTCCCATTTCCTTTGGCCTGCATTCTCTTCAAGACATGAAGGTGTGCAAGTCTCTAGCTTTTGAATGGGATGAGTGTCCCTTACAAAATTTAAATTTGATCAAAACCAGGTTTGACCCCTGTATCATCTTAAAATGGAAGCACTTCCAACTTGGTAGGTTTAGCACCCTCATTTAATGCATTTATCATGATAGATTTTCATGTAGGACGCATTTGCACTTGATTCCTTCATTCTAGATGAAATTAAGGTTAGGATCCTGAGGATTCTCCTTGATTTCACTTCTCTATGGTTCTATTTTCTAGGTAATATCTAGGTCTAGGTCCTCCTAGCCTTCATCACATCCATTTTAGGTCTATGTGCCTTTTTCTGGCACTCTGCCCTGTTTTCTCACCATTTCCAAGTCTCTGGCCTGCCCCAAGACTTCCTATTCTCAAAGGTGACTGAGCTTGGACCTTTGGTTCAGGGTTGAGGTTGACCCTGACCTAGGTCAAGGTCGAGGTCTACCTTGACCCTTGTTTGGTTTTGGTCCCCCTTTTCAAATTGTGGTTCCGACAAGCCCCAAAATCAATGTTGAGCCTCCGGATCTGAATGCGGAAGGGTTTTAATTCAAAATTCATTTAATTATTTTCCCTCCTTAGATGGTTATTATGATTGGACCAAAATTCAAGGTGAAATTTGAATTATGGGCCCTTACATTGCCCAAGGAGCCTCACCTTCAAATCTCTATATAAAGACTCTTTTACCATCATTTACAAGACAACAACACCAAGTATCCATCAAGTGGACAGATAATTGATTGAAGCAAGCAAGCGATGGTAAAGTAATGATGCAAGATTGCAAGAGGATTATATAGAAGATCTTGACCTTGCTGGCATCAAGCATTTTTGGGCAAACCATTGTGGACATTCCTTTGGAGCAAGAAAGATCTCTTCTTCCTTGATCCACCATTTTCAACATTCAAGCATTTAAAGATACAATCATGGGGTAGCAATTATGGATTGTGAGTTTGGTAGGAGTACTTTAGCCTTGGGGGATTGGTATGCTTTCTTTATCATATTCAAATCTATGAATTTCTTTCTCATATCAATTCATGCTAGGGTTTTCAATCTAGAGGATTAGATCTTGGCATTGCACATTTAATACACACACATATTCTATTGCATCCGGCTATTCATGGAGGTGGAGATCACCAAAATGGGGGTTTGACTAAGGAAAAACCCTATATAGCCACCCCAAAACACCATTTTTAGATATATACAGTCGATGTTTCAGAAGTTATAGAGCATATCTGAGTACCCTTTTCAAAAAACTTCTGGGATTCGCGAATAGATTTTCCATCGGAGCAGTGCAGGTCAAGGTATACTTTTTGGGGTAAGATTGTGCCCAGGGTAAGATCTTACCCCCATTCTAGGTCAAGGTTGACCTTCCTCAGAAAGACAAAGGATTTATGGGTTTTCTCTGTTTCTCTGTTTTCAGGCCAGATCTGGTTGCAAAATTTCCCAAAACTGAATACAAACACCAGAAAATAGGTGTTTCCAGATCAGCTTTACTACGAGGTATGTATTTCATCTTATTTAATTTCAAGCATTTTCATATTTATATTCCATATCATATCAATTTACATGTAAGTTAAAAAGTGATGGTTTAGGGCTTCTATTAGGTGCATTGTTAATCCCTTTCCTATTCCATCACCATTTTATATCTTATAACCCCATTGGCACCTATAGCCACATCATGGGAATGCACTATGTTCATGAACTATATTTTGAGGACCATTAGATGAACTGCACAGATGATTATGAGGTCAAAATCCAAGAATATTGTCAGATGTCTCTCGAACTTGCACAAGATGCCCTACTCCTCTGCATCCCACCAAAAGTATGGGAGATAGATACTAAAGATGTTTTAGACCCTTTTTATAATGATGATAATATATATACAAGGGCTATACTAAATGCAGAAGTAGACAAAGAAGAAAATGATGATATAGAATTCAAGGCTAGACACATAATAAAAACTACCAAAGAGTGGATTAAACAACCATTCAAGATGGACCCTGTGCTAATGAAGGAGAAACATGGCCTACCTTCTAAGGAGTGTAAAAGAAAAGGAGAGAAAATATTGATGCCTAGGTTTTAAGGGGTGGCTCCTCAAAAGCCAAAAATTGTTTATAGGCATGATCGACCAACTGTTTATGATTCAAACCCAAAGGCAAAGCCAACTAGAACAATAATGATAGGGAGAATTCTTGCACCTACTGCTCATTCCTCTAATGTCTAGAGACAACATATACCTCAGGAAGGTCTCCAACAATAAAATTCACAGGACTTAAGACTTCCACGGTGGAGAAAGGAAAATTATACAAGAGGAAGAGATCATCTGCATCGCATCAATTGGAAATCATACAAGAGGAAGAGGAGAAAGTAGAAGAAGAAGAAGAAGAAGAAGATGTGCCCTTAGCTTGGAGAACACAGATAGAGACAACCTCTAAGATGAGGAGAGTTCATGAAGAGAACCTTTCAACTGATGTTGTTGCAGGAGTACAGGACATGGAAATGGATCTCTGGGAGTCCCTTGGCCCCAATGAATTCTATGTTTCTTATTTTGAGGACCTCCTAGATTTAAGGAACAAGTGCTGAAGCAACTTGTGCCAATTGTAGAGACAAATTTTGAGGAGTAGTTTCCATTATCTTTTGATCCTCCTCCATCCCAATTTAATTCTTCTACTTTTGAAAAAACAATGGAAGAGTCGGCTACTCAGAAGGATCCAATGCCAATGGAGTTTGAAGAGGATCCTACACAAGATTTACTAGAACCACAAATAGAGGAGCCTAACCAAGAGAAACCTTCACATGAAGTCCCACTGGAAAAGGAGAGTGAATTTGATCCACCTCCTTCCGCACCAACTCCTCCACCCTCTGCACCTCCTTCCACACTAACTCCTCCACTTTTTGCACCTCCTTTCACACCAACTCCTCCACCTTCTACACCGCCTCCTACTTCTACTGTTGGAGATTTTCCAGTAGGCCAGTACTAACTGTATGTTTGTCATTGATGACAACATATGGAAAGTAGCATGTGTGGAAGTCTTATGTAGTAAGCCTTCAGTATATGATGCATGGACATGATATCAACATGATATCATGGGTGCAAAGGTTAACTATAAGTACAGACAGTTATATAGTAGCTTGTGTCAGTAGTGTTCCTAACAGAGTTACAACCAATGTTTTGTGTATGGTTGTCTGTACAGTTATATTATGGGCATGCACCCTAGGATATATGTTGAAGACAAGTTAGTGATGTTTTAGCTATGAACGCATAGTCTAATGATGAACACAAGTGAAGTTATGTAGTCGCTATTCACCAGTAGCAGTTTCCTGTGTTTGTTCAGAAGACCCGACAGAGATTTTATTATTTCTTGAGATGTGCCTATCTTGAGGATATATGCCCTTGGAATTAAGATTGGAGAAGTGTTATTAATGTTTGGTTAAGAGTGCATAAGTTAATTCAACTTATAGAGAAAGTTCCAGTTGTTTTGGTAGAGCCTACAGTGTGTGGCGTGTGTCTACAATTATTTTATTAGATAGGTCCCAGGATGAGTTGCGTGCATAATAGAGCCAACAGAATGTTTTTTGGAGTTTATTATGGTTTCTCTAATATGATTTCAAGGTGGTTCTAATAGGTTGACTTGATTATATCATTTGAAGGAAAGATATATATAGGCAGTCATTTGTGATTGCTTGAGTGTGGTTCATGGTTGATTAAGCAAAGTAGAGAAGAGTGTGTGAAGTGTTGAACCATCAAAAGAAGGTCTATGTGACCAAGTAGAGTATGTGTACTATTCATTGGAACTGATTCAGACAGTAGGTCAAAGCACAATTCACCAAGATACAGATATACTGTGTATCTGTTATTCGGAAGGTTGTAGCCTTCACCCATTTGAGCAGTGAGCTCTTGGACAGTGCGTCCTCTCCCCTAATAGGCACTATTTTAAAAGACTCCTAACAGGGTCTGACCCTTAACTAGGTCTTTTGTACTTAATATATTGTAAAGCTACTCCTAACATGGTAAAGGATCTTCTAGAAAGGATCATTATACACTAGTACAGAATATTAGTGGGTATCAAGTCCCACCAGGGTTTTTACCTACTTGGGTTTCCACGTAACCAAAATATTGGTGTTGTGTTCAAGTGTTTTTTCATTATGTTTATGCTTTATGTTTAAGTACACTTAATTGGATAAAGAATTGAAACTTGTAGATAAATGATTCACCCCCCCCCCCCCCCTCTCAGTTATCTCTTAAGACTATTCCTAACAATTGGTATCAGAGCCAAGTGCCTCGGAGAGAAATTTTAACAACTTGAGGTTGATCAGATGGCATACTTTAGGAAAGAAAGTCCTAAGTTTGATGGAGAGAAGTATCTTGACTGGAAGAACAAGATGGTGACCCATTTGCAGTGGATTGCTTTTGAAGTTTTTAATGTAACCATCCAAGTAGCCAAGATTCCTACATTAGAAGACCTTGCAAAAGATGATGCTACTGATGCTCAAAAAGAATTTTTTCATTAGAATGCTATTGCTAAAGAAGCCCTTATCAGCGCCCTATCTGATGGTGAATTTTTAGAAGTAAAAAAGATAGATACAACCCATAAAATTTGGAAGCACCTTGAAGACATTTTTGAAGGAGACAAACAAGAAAAGAATGCATGCAAAAAGACATGGAAGCAAAGATACAATGCATTAGAGATGCTACCTGAAGAAAATATCAAAGCTTACAATCAGAGGATTAATGAAGTAGTTGCTGGAATTAGGAACAATGGTGGAGAGATTTCTGAGGAAGACATTATGGACAAGTTGATGGCTACTCTTACTCCAAAATATGAAAGCAAGATCAACATCCTTGATGAGACCATGCAGCTTACATAAAATTTAAAGAGAGAGACCTTGATCAGCAAAATCTTAGCTTTTGAGATTTCAAGATTAAAGACAGAACCAAAGAGTGAGACAACTTTCAAAGCAACAGTTCATGGTAAGAAATCTGCAAACACTTCTGGTAATTTTGATGTTGATGATGAAGATAAAACAATAGATGATTTTATTGCTATGATTGCCAAAAGAGAAAAGAAAGGAAAAGGAAAATATGAAGGTCAATTACCATTTAAGTGCTTTTCATGTAATAAGATTGGTCACTTTGCATCTAAGTGTCCCACTAGAGCTAGAAAGTTCAAAAAGGATTATAAGCCTAAGTATTCTAAGGAATGCTACTATGTTGGAGATGGAGTCTCAAATGAAGAATCAAGTGAAGCAGAAATTGGATTCATTTCTATTGTAGACCAAACAAATATTAAGTCAGTTCCTAAAAATGAGAAAGTGAATCAAGAGCTAGCATTGATTTCCCGAGCAGATATAAGAACAGACTGGATTATAGACAGTGGTTGTTCACATCACATGACAGGTGATGAAGGAAGGTTTTTTCATTTGGAAAAATACAATGGAGGTATGGTCATATTTGGAGACAACACTCCTAAACTTATAGTTGGTAGAGGAGCCATCACTTTGGATGGAAAGAATAGTACTGATGATGTTCTTTATGTTGATGGTTTGAAACATAACCTTCTCAGTGTTGGACAGTTACTTGGTAAAGGCTATCAGTTGGAGTTCAAAGATGACAAATGCATCATTAACAACAAAGATGGTGTTATGATTGCACCAAGAAAAAAGACAAGAGGTAATGTTTTTCAACTCAGTTTAGAAGCAAGTTGTTTTGTTGCTAAAGTTGATGACAGTTGGTTGTGGCATAAAAGACTATGTCATATCAATTTTAATAACATAGTAAAGATAAGCAATGTTAAAGCAGTAAGAGATCTACCTAGCATAGCAAAGCCAGTTGATACTATATGCAAGGAATGTGTGATGGGGAAGCATGTGAGAAATTCATTCAGCAGCAAGCAGAATTCAATGGAGAACAAGTTGGATCTGATTCATACAGACCTATGTGGACCAACTCAAACAAGATCATACTATGGTGAAAGGTACTTTATTTTGTTTGTTGATGATTATACTAGGATGATGTGGGTTGCATTCTTAAAAGATAAGTCATAAACTTTTGAGAGGTTCAAAATATTCAAAGTTAAGGTTGAGAATGAATCTGGATTAAAGATAAAATGTTTGAGATCGGATAGAGGAGGATAATTCACCTCTGATAGATTCTATGAGTACTGTGAAGAACATGGCATAAAGAGATAGTTAGTGCACCTAGAACACCTCAGCAGAATGGAATTGCAGAGAGAAGGAATAGGATCATTCTTGATACATCATGCACCATTATGATAGAAGGAAAAGTTGCACACACCTATTGGAGAGATGTGGTCAATACAATAGTTTATACAATCAATAGAATTCAGTTAAGGCCTGGCGCTGACAAAACACCTTATGAGCTATGGTTTGGTAATGTTCCCACTGTAAAATACTTCAAAATATTTGGAAGCAAGTGCTACATCAAGAGGGATGAAGCAGTAGGCAATTTTGATGCAAGAAGTGATGAAGGTATTTTTCTTGGTTACTCTACTAAAAGTAAAGCTTATAGATGTTTCAATTTAAGATTGAAAAAGATCATTGAAAGTGCTCATGTAAAGATTGATGAAAAGTTTATGATTAAAGAAAGATATCATGATTACTCACCCATGATTGAAGAAGAACCTAGACCCTCCACTAGTGAGATAGTTATTGAGAAAATGTTTGACAGTATTGATGTGTTGTTCAATGACCTTAAGACAAGTGAAGAAGGTAATCCTAAGGCTGATGAGTCAACATCACCTAAAGTTCCAAAGTTTACATCAAGAAATCATTCCAAGAAAGACATCATTGGAGATCAGAGCGGCAAAGTCTTAACAAGATCACAAGCAAAGAACTCAGCTAGCAATGATGCGGTATGTTTACTATCTCAAATTGAACCTTTAAGTGTTGAAGATGCTTGTAAGGATTCAAATTGGCATGATGCTATGAAAGAAGAACTTGATCAGATCATTAAGAATGACACTTGGGAACTAGTCCCAAGACATAGTGATAAGAATGTGATTGGAACAAAGTGGATATTCAGAAACAAGATGAATGAAGATGGTACAGTAGTAAGAAATAAAGCAAGATTAGTATGTAAGGGTTATGTGCAAAGAGAATGCATTGATTATTCAAACACATTTGCACCTGTGAGTAGATTAGAAGCTATTAAGTTGTTTTTAGCTTATGCTACAGTTAAAAAATTCAAAGTTTATCAGATGGATGTCAAATCAGCATTCTATAATGGAGACTTAAAAGAAGAAGTATAGATTGAGCAGCCTGAAGGATTCACCTTATCAAACAGACCTGATATGGTATGCAGATTGAAGAAGGCCCTCTATGGACTTAAGCAAGCCCCTAGAGCATGGTATGAGAGACTAGATGGATACTTAACAAAGATTGGATTCAAGAAAGGAGTAGCAGATTGTAATCTATTCATTAGAGAGACATCTAAAGGTTTATTACTTGTAGCTATATTTTTTGATGACATTATATTTGGAGGTAATGACAAACTCATTGCTGAATTTGCCAAAGAAATGCAGAATGAGTTTGAGATGAGTATGATTGGTCCTATCAAGTACTTTTTGGGATTAAATGTGCAGCAGACAGAAAAAGGGATTTTTATTAATCAATCAAAGTATGTGAAAGAGATACTGAAGAAATTCAAGATGGATGATTGCAAGCCAATAGGAACCCCTATGATTACTAGATGCAAGCTTACAAAGGAAGATGACTCACCAGTACTTGATATAACATTGTATAAGTCTATGATTGGTAAACTCATTTATCTTACTCAAACTAGACCTAACATTTCCAATGCAGTTGGTATAGTTGGAAGATTTGTAGTAGAGCCTAAACAAAGTCACCTCATGGCAGTAAAGAGAATATTCAGATACTTGCAGGGCACTATAGATTATGGTCTATGGTATCCTAATTCAGAAAATGTTGAGCTTCATGTGTACATGGATGCAGATTGGGCAGGATGTGTTGATGACAGAAAAAGTACTTCAGGTGGAGCAATGTTTCTTGGTGATAGACTTGTCAATTGGACAAGCAAGAAACAAAACTATATTTCTCAGTCAACAGTAGAAGTAGATTATGTTGCAGCAGCCTTGAATTATTCTACAATTTTTTGGATCAAGCAGATGATAAAAGATTTTGGAATTCAGATTGATTATCCTATTGTTATTCACTGTGATAACACTAGCACTATCAATATGTCAAAGAACCTTGTGATGCATGCAAAGACAAAACACATTGAGATCAAGTATCACTTCCTAAGAGAGAAAGTGGCAAAGAAAGAAGTCAAGTTGGACTATGTGAGTACTAAAGAATGGTTGGCAGATATATTCACAAAGCTCTTGCCTACGGATACTTTTGAGTATCTCAGGGGGAAGTTGGGAGTAATTCCCTTCCTTGATTCTGCTTAGAAGGAAGTAGGAATGGCATCGGTCCTCAAGACTGATGGAAGGTTGAAAACTCTACCTCAGGAGTAGTACCAGTTCTTAAAATGAGTGGTGCCCTTTTCCATTGATGTCAAAGGGGGAGTATATATATAGAGTCATGAAAAATAAAAGTAAAAAGAGGAGTAATATACTAAGGGTGAGAAACATTCAATTATGACAGCAATACAGTTGAGGAAATGGAGAATGTTATAAAAGAAATGTTCATTTGGGTTGATGGTGGTTTTTCATTCCATGTGTTGCCATCAATGCCAAAGGGGGAGATTGTCAGAGATTTGTCAGCATGCCAGTACTGACTGTATGTTTGTCATTGATGACAACATATGGAAAGTAGCATGTGTGGAAGTCTTATGTAGTAAGCCTTCAGTATATGATGCATGGACATGATATCAGCATGATATCATGGGCGCAAAGGTTAACTCTAAATACAAATAGTTATATAGCAGCTTGTGTCAGCAGTGTTCCTGACAGAGTTACAGGCAATGTTCTATGTATGGTTGTCCATACAGTTGTCTTATGGGAATGCACCCTAAGATATATATTGAAGACATTTTATTGATGTTTCAGTTATGAATGCATAGTCTAATGATGAACGCAAGTGACGTTATGCAGTCGCTATTCACCAGTAGCAGTTTTCTATGTTTGTTCAAAAGAGCCGACAAAGATTTTATTGTTTCTTGAGTTGCGCCTATCTTGAGGATATGCGCCCTTGGAGTTAAGCTTGGAGAAGTGTTATTAATGTTTGGTTAAGAGTGCATAAGTTAATTTAGCTTATAGAGAAAGCTCCATTTTTTTGGTAGAGCTGATAGTGTGTGGCGTGTGTCTACAATTATTTTATTAGACAGGTCCTAGAATGAGTTGCGTGCATAATAGACCTGACAAAATGTTTGTTGGAGTTTATTATGGTTTCTCTAATATGATTTCAAGGTGGTTCTAATAGGCCGACTTGATTATATCATTTAAAGGAAAGATATTTATAGGCAGTCATTTGTGATTGCTTGAGTGTGGTTCATGGTTGATTAAGCAGAGTAGAGCAGAGTGCGTGAAGTGTTGAACCATCAGAAGAAGGTCTATGTGACCAAGTAGAGTATCTGTGCTATTCATTGGAACTGATCCAGATAGCAGGTCAAAGTGCAGTTCACGAAGATCCAAATATAGTGTGTATCTGTTATTCAGAAGGTTGTAGCCTTCACCCATTTGAGCAGTGAGCTCTCAGACAGTGCGTCCTCTCCCCTAACAGGGAAAATTGTAAAAGACTCCTAACAGGGTCTGACCCTTAACCAGGTATACTATACTTAATATATTGTAAAGCTACTCCTAACATGGTAAAGGATCTTCTAGCAAGGATCGTTATACACTAGTACAAAATATTAGTGGGTATCAAGTCCCACCGGGGTTTTTACCTATTTGGGTTTCCCCGTAACCAAAATATTGGTGTTGTGTTCAAGTGTTCTTTCATTTTTTTTATGCTTAATGTTTAAGTATACTTAATTGGATAAAGAATTGAAACTTGTAGATAACTGATTCACCCCCCCCCCCCCCCTCTCAGTTATCTCTTAGGACTATTCCTAACACCTACTTCTCCACCAAATTTCCCTACTCCTCCACCTTCTAATCATGTATTCTCTTCTAAGCTGACCACTAAGATGTAGAGTAACAAAAAATTCCAGAATAATCAGAAAGGGAAGAAAGCACTCCTCCTCGTGAGGACATTCCAGAACTAGGATACGAAGAGAACTTAGAAGAGAGAGAATCTTTGGAGGAAGAAGAGGGTTTTGAAGAAGTGGAAGCTCAAGTGCAAAAAGAGATGACCTCTATTTTGATTTCTCTGTATGAGCCAATCACCACATTCTCCAAGCCTACCTAGTTCACAAAAGTGATATAACCAAGGAAAAAGGTATACACTGAGGAAGAGGATACTAAAATGGCTATTTTAGGTTAGACATTCCATCAGGGAGAATCCATCACCCCGACAAGAATAATTTCATATGTCACTCAAGATCATAGGGGTTGGTGGAAGGCATAGGTAGTAGTGGCAACAATTAGTGCTAGCATGGCATAAATAACTCCCGAGGACTAAACTTTTGACGAGGTTGATTTAGGTGAACCTACAAGGGAAGGGAATAAGATGTTGGCTACACTTGGATTGAAACATGCCTTAGGATTAATGAACAAGGATGAAGATAAAATCAAGGTACTAATAGAATAAAATGAAGTCCATTGACCTAAATAATCTGGAAACCTCATAACAGGTTGTCCTAGAGAAGAGAAACACCCATGAATTTCTGATAGATGTTCCACATTCTTTCATTCAGGCCTGATCAGACTGGAAGGTAGATTTTTAAGAGATCGGGAAGGTCACTATCTGATCCATTTTGAGACCATTCTGAGGTATTATTTGGGAGCTCACCAAATTGGTGGATTTGATAAGCGATGATGAGGGATTAGATATGCAGATTGAGAAATGCAAAAAGGTTCTTAGAGACCTTATAATAATGAGGAAACAATGCTTCCAAGTTTTGGTGAAGATTTTTGAGGGATCAGAGCTGGATAATTTTGAAACATGGATTAAGGACATAGTTTGAGACCTAAAATCTTATCAAAAGTGTTTATGTAAAATAAGCAAGAAGCAGGAATAAGTAATGGCTTGGGTTGCGGAAATACATAAATTCTTTGAGGGAATTGACCTTGATCTTTATGCCAATGGAGATAACCATATGATGTACCCAATAAAAATCATAGTACAATAGTTAGTGGGAATTTTGGCTGGTGTAAAAACAAAAGACCTCCAACAACTCTTTTACTAAAAGGAGGATATGCATAGAATGATGGGTTGTGAGGAGGAGGTTAAATATTTTCTACAAAGTTGGTCACCTTCAGGGAGAAGAAACAGTAACACCTTGATAATATTCAAATGGTGAACTTCAAAGAAGTGCAAGAGATATTGGAAAGACTTCGAAGAGCTCACCCAAAAATCCTTCCAAGTGATTAAGTGTTCAGTTTTGGACTTAGTCAAATTTTTGCAGTGGGGGAAGTTTTGACACTTAGCCATTTTTTAGATCGTATTTTCAACCTTTCGAACTTCAAAAATCCAAAAATTCAAGAGTCATAAGGTTTTGTACTTAGTCATTTTTCAAGCTGTCTTTTTTAGAGTTGGGGTCGGGGTTCAAAATTCCTGGGCCATTTTGACATGAAGATATTTTGCATAAAGGGTTTGTTCTAGATCATATTGCATGCATGTTTGGGGTCTTTTTTCTTGACTAGAGGATATCAATCAGCTGCATTCATGAAGAGGATCAAAAAATGAAGATTCCAATGAAGAACTCCATTTTCAAGAAAACACTCCAATTCAAGAACAATGGAACTCCAGCTCTAATCTCTTGTTTACTGGCGGATTTAGATTGGTTTTCTTCTTGCAAATGTAATGCATGTGGAATGAATCCATGTAGGGTTGTTTAGAGCTCGCCTAGGAGTAGTTTTCTTTTGGTTAGCTTTAGATTTTAAATTATTTCCAATTTATTCTATAGTTGAAACCCTAACAACAAATTTATTGTTTTCAAAAAGTGAAGTGCTATTAAAGACTTTAGAATAATGTAATAAGGGTCAATTTTTTTTGCAATACAACTATCTACAATTGGTGCTTCAATCATGGTGTGAAAATTTATGCTATCTTTGCGAACTTCTTGAATGTGTGATTTCTCATTCATTTATTTGAGAGAGCCAATTAATTGTATTGTGAATTACATTTGTAATTACTTAATTCTAGTGTTTATCACTACTGCATCATCTTGTTGTGACAAATTATTGGGGAATCACTTCTTTTATGGGTAAGGATTGTGTGTGTGAAATTTGTACCTGATCTATAGACACAACACTTCAGTAAAACATTAGAGGTTAGTTGAAATCGAAATCGTGCAATAAAATGAAAAACTAAACTAACCAGGTGATTTACTGCCTTCTAGTAGATGCGAGTATGTATCCTTAGATTATACCGAGATCAGTGACCTTGACGACACCTAAACGAAAGATTTGAATGCAAAATCTAGATATGGAATGAATGCAATTAATCTTTTTTTTTTGGTTTTCCTATGCAATTATGATAATGAAAACTTGATATGGATCTATGCTAATATGATAATGGAAAATTGATATGCAAACTAAGCTAAGAAATGATATGAAAACTATGCAATAACAAATGAAAATCTCACAATAACTTGAATTCTCAAGATCGATTCTTCAATCTCCAATTTGACAGCGTGAGTGTGCAATTCGTGGATGGATGAATTTCAAATGAAGAGCTGAAGCCTTAATTTATAGAAATCTAGGGCTTTGGAGGTGCATGAAAGAAAGCCATAAATCACTCAAATAACTCAAGTTGATTTTTGAGTTATTTTTAAATAAAGGACAATTAACTCACAAAAACATGCAAAAGCAGAGTTCAACTCAAAATAGAGTTTAGCTTTAATTGATAATTGGTAGTTGTCTTATTTTCTTGAATGTGCATGATTTATTATGAATTAATTTAATGATAAAGTGATTTATTTCCAACTTAACTAATTTTGAAAAATAAAACAATTGATTTATGGGTTAATTAACTATTTTTCAAACTTTTACTCAAAAATAATATTATTAAAAATTGACAACTTGCATTAATTAATTAAATAAGAATTTAATCAATTATTCATAGGATTTTGGATTTATTGTCAAAATTAAATAATACAATTTAGGAATAAATAGAATTAACTTCAATTTAAATAATTAAGTGACAGAATTAAATCTAATTAATTAAATATTTAGAATATTCAATTAATCAAACTTTAGGATAAATAGGATTTATCGCCAAATAATCATTAAATTAAAGATAATTATGATAATTAGGAATATTACTAGGAATATTCCCTAATGCAGAATTTATGATAATCAATTAGGATTCGATGATGTTCAGATGTGCCTTTGGTTAGGACTTCGATGTCGATTTCGTTCAATAGGTCGATGTGGGAGGTTAATGGACCTATAGCCCATTTTTGGGGTATTACATTTTGCCCCTCTTTGAATTACTGTGCGAAGTGCAGTGGTTCAAAGACAGTCTGTGTATGATGTTGAAACTGATGTTTGAAATTGATATTGATATGAAATAGAAGTTGATTGAAATTGATATGAAGATAATAGGTCCTAAATGACCAAAGATAATGTTAACTATAACAGCAAATGAACCGATGATTGTGAAAAAGTGTCAAAATGCCTGATTCCGAACCTTATGATTGCGAAGAAATGAGTGACCGATTCCAGACCCGATTGTCCTTATATTGAATCACATTGGTATCACATCCGAATCCTTCAGTTTTCGAAGAACCAAGGAAATAACACAATTGAACCGATGGTTGCAAAAACTGATACAGTTTACAAGATTAAGATAATACTAGATTGATATGGATCTTGATGAATCTGATATGCCCCAAGCGATGATTGATTTGCCCCGAGCGATGAGGTCTTTTTGATGAATCAACAATTAGACATGGTTGTTGTCTTGATTACTGAGGAAAGAATAGATTTCCATAAAGATATGATTTCAAATTAGATTACAGACTTTGAATGATATGCAATACTTGGAATGATATGTAATACTATGCCCCCTTCGGGATTGAAATTGAAATCTGACAAGAAAAGTCAGCGTTGAATAGTTCAGATGCATGTTAATTGATTTGAGAAGTGGTTATACACATCCAAGAATGCATTCTACATCATTTGGAGGTCCAGAAGACCAAGTTTGACTAGGTGAAACCATGAGTTGACCATGGTTAACCAAGTTGAAATTTTGATAGTTTGATGTAAGATAATCAGTTAAGTTGAATTTTGGATTCCTGTGATGATTGAAGGTCGATTATGCAAGTAGTTAATAATATGAATGATCTCAGATTTTGATTTGATCCCGAAAAAGGATTCTACTTGCTATTTCGTTGGATGGACCTTCGTGTAAGATTCAGCTCTTGTTAGATTTGAAGAGACAAGTGGAGAATTGTTTAAGCTTTGAAGTTCATTTAGCCATTGTGAGATCATGCAAACATGCAAAAATGCAAAGAGACAAGCAGTATGAAATGCAACCTAAGACCTAGGACCTAGTCACTGATCATGTGTCGGTTATTCTCATCATTGAATTTTTAGGTAACTGGATTTATCAATACAATCCCCACTAGTTATGAAACCATAGACATATGAATATTGATTTGTATGCGCAAGAATCAATACAACACCCACTAATTGGGAAACCATGGATATATGAATATTGATTTTGTTTTCAGAATGTCAGATTAGATATAAGCACCAAGGCATAAACGCCAGGATGACTTGAATACAATGTCCATTTTGATATAGCAATTTGTATAAGCATCAGAACATAAATGTCGTGATGACCTAAATATGCCTTGCATTACAAACACATCAAGCAGTCAATAGATCATTCTAAATCCAGTGTGAATTACTCATAGTGACCCTTTATCATTCACATCCTTAAGTAAGATCTCATTTCACAATAGGAGAAAGAACTCACTCAAAAAGACCATAGTTAGATCAAACTTCCTTAAATTTTTTGGGTATCAATGGTCGACGTACACATGGCCATCCAATTCGAGATAGAGGCTCTTACAGTCGGACACCATTTCAATCCAGAATTTCCAAAGTTGTTAGATTTTCACATATAAGTAGAAGACAAAGAAAAGATTATGCCCCCAATCATCACTCTCTAAATCCTATAAAGGACATCATCGAAGAGCTCGAAGAGACAAAATATGCAAAAATCTCAATGCGAATCAGTAAGCATACAAGGAGACAAAAGCATGTAAAAAGCATAGATTTTTTTTAATTTGTTTTGATGTTTGATTGCATTGTTGTAGATGCAAAATCCTTTCTGGAGACAAGACTGATTAACTGACTTGGATGAAGCTTCAAAGGAATCTGACTGGATATGACATGTCTAAGATACATTGGAGGCCATAGGATATGACATTGATTGCCCCCAAGCTTGAACAATTGATAGGATACTGACGCTTGAGCTGATTGGTGTACAAATCGACTTATAGAAAATTGGAAATGCAAAAACAAACTGGGAGATATGTACAAACTAAAGCAAGACTGAAAGCTAGGAAAGACCAAGATTGCGCTAATAGATAGAGCATTTTGAAACAAGTGGCACCCATTTGCCAGTTTTTCACCATCTTGGTAGAGATTCTATTTTTTTCTACCAAGGCGCCTGTTTCCAGGTTTTCACCAAGGCACTTTTTCTTTTTTTCTTTTTTTTGTATTTTTCATTTTTTCAATTTTTTTGTACTTTTGATATTTTTTACTTTTTTTTGTGAATCATCAAGGCGCCTATTGCTAGGTTTTCACCAAAATGTTCATTTTTTTTAAGGACTTTTTCCAATTTTTAAGATTTTTTTAAGGACATTTTACCATAGACTGAATGCCTTAGGCGTAGAATTTCTTCAGATGGAGAATGTTGATTGGTTCTCGGAGCTATTCTCCTTCGGTCGTTGAGAGTTGATAGGCATCACAGCCAAAAGTAGTAGTGATTACAAAGGGACCCAGCTAGTTGGGTTCAAACTTTCCCTTGCGTTCTCGATGTGATTGATTTTTAGGATTTTCTCTCAAGACTAGATCACCAACCTGAAATTCTCTGTGTCTAACTTTCTTGTTGTAACCTCTAGACATTCTCTTCTTATATACTCTGAGATGATCATATGTTGCTCATCTACGCTCATCTAGTAGTTCAAGTTCTTGCAACCTAGACACTTTGTAGTCATCATCAGTTACTAGACCATGCATTCTGATTCTTAGTGATGGGATTTCAACCTCAATAGGCAGTATCGCTTTAGACCCATAAACTAAACTGAAAGGAGTAGCCCCAGTGGGCCTTTTGATACTTGTTCTGTAGGCCCAGAGAGCTGGATTGATAATGAGATGCCAGTCTCTCCTTGTTTTATTAACTGTACGATGCAAGATTTTCAATAGATTCTTGTTTGAAGCCTCTGCTTGTCCATTCCCTTGAAGATAGTAGATAGAAGACCAATGTTGTGTGATCTTGAATTTGGCACATAGATCATCTAGGTCTTTGCTCTTGAATTTTCCACCGTTATCTATGATTATGGAATGAGGTATCCCATATCTGCATATGATATAGTTCAATATGAACATAGATATTTTCTTTCCAGTTGCTTGTGTCAAAGGGACTGCTTCTACCCATTTTGTAAAATAATATGTGGCTGTGATTATATGAGTATGTCCATTAGAAGAATGAGGATGTATAGCTCCTATAAGATCAAATGCCCATTGGTGAAAAGGCCATTGTGTAGTAAAGGGAATTAGATCTCTCCCTAGAGCATGAATTAAGTTGCCATGTACTTGGCAATTTTGACAGTTCTTAGCAAACTTGATAGACTCTTTCTCCATTTCAGGCCAATAGTACCCAGCCCTAATAAGTTTTTGAGCTAGTGTTAAACCGTTCGAATGTGACCCACAAATACCATCATGGACTTCCTCTAATTCACATTGAGACTCTTCTCATTCTAAACATCTAAGTAGCGTACCATCTAGACCTCATTTGTATAGATCGTGACCAATGATGACATATCGGGAGGCATTACAGATAAGGTATCACTTTTCATGGCAGTTGAAGATATCGGGAATGATTTGGTCTTGGAGATAGGAAAATAGGTTTTTGTATCTGGATGAATCATGACTAACAACAGTGCAAATCATGTGGGTTTTGGGGGAATCATATGCAGGATAAGATAGCGCTTCCACCAGGAACTCATAGCGTAGCTCATGTTCAGGCTACTGTAATAAAGTAGATAACATTTCCATTGCATCGACAGCCTTATTCTCTGTTCTAGGAATTTGCTCAAATGTGATAGATAGGAAATACTTCTTTAGATCATCTACCATTCTCTTGTAAGGAATGAGCTTTTCATCTTTAGTTTGGTACACATCATTGACTTGATGGATAACAAGTTGTGAGTCTCCATGAATGTGTAGTTCTGTTACCCTCCACTCAATCACTATTTTCATACCATTCAAAAGGGCTTCATATTCAACAATATTGTTTGTGCAAGGGAACTTTAATCTGAACACTTTTTGGATTGAGTATCCTTGAGGAGTTATGAACAATATGTTCGCGCCTGACCCATTTTGTGTATAGGAGCCATGAAAGAATAATTGTCATTCTCTAGAAGAAAGAGTCATGATAGATGAATCTGGAAATTCCATTTGCATTGGTGTATCATCAATCATAGGTGCATCTACTAATTGATCAGCAATAACCTGTCCTTTGATAGCTTTTCTTTCCACATATTCAATGTCAAATTCACTTAAGAGCATGACCCATTTAGCTAATCTACCTGTGAGGGCAACTTTTCTTAGTAGATATTTTAGTGGATCAATTTTAGCTACCAAATGTGTGGTATGAGCTAACATGTAGTGTCTCAATTTCTACGATGCAAAGATCGCAACTAGACAAGCCTTCTCAATCATTGAATAGTTCTTCTCATATGCAACCAATGTTCTACTGATATAGTATATAGCTCTTTCCTTTTTGTTCTCATCATGTTGTGCAAGCAATGCCCCCAGTGATGTATCTATAGCGGAGACATATAAGATCAATGGCTTCCCATGAATAGGAGGCATCAAAATAGGAGGATTTGATAAATATTGTTTGATATGGTCAAAGTTCTTCTCACATTCTTCATTCCATGCAAAGGTCACACCTTTATATAATGTTTTTGTAAAAGGTTGTGATATATCTACCAGCTATGATATGAACCTTCTTATAGATTGAACTCTTCCTTGCAATGTCCTCATTTGACTAATATTCTTTGGAGGTTGCATTTCTATGATAGCCTTTACTTTAGCTGGATCAACTTCAATACCCTTCTTTGAGACTATGTATCCTAAGAGCTTTCCAGAAGTGACACCAAAAGCACACTTCTTAGGATTTAGTCTGAGACTAAATTTCTCCATTATGTCTAGTATCTTGCTCAAGTCATCTAGATGTGTAGCCCTAAGCATAGATTTTGCTAAAGTATCACCAACATAATCCTCCATAGTCCTATGCATCATGTCATGAAAAATAGATGTCATGGCTCTTTGATATGTAGCACCAGCATTTTTAAGCCCAAATGGCATGACATTCCAACAGAAGGTACCCCATGCACATGTAAAAGCAGTTTTCTCTTGATCCTCTAGAGCAATTTTTATTTGATTATACCTAGAAAAACCATCCATTAGAGAATACATCTCAAAGCCCGCAGTCATGTCCACTATCATGTCAATGTTAGGTAATGGAAAATCATCCTTAGGGCATGCTCTGTTTACATCTCTAAAGTATGTGCATACTCTGATTGATTTATCTAGTTTTGAAATAGGTACAATATTAGAGATCCACTGTGCATAGTCAATAACTCGGATAAATCTAGCTTTTAGGAGCTTCTCTAATTCAGCTTTTACCAAGAGTGCAACATGAGGATGCATCTTTCTCAATTTTTGCTTGATAGGTTTGACATTTGGAGTTGTAGATAAATGATGCATTATAAGATTAGGATCCAACCCTGGCATATCTGAATATTTCCATGCAAATTTGATCTTCTTCTCTGTTAGGAATGTTGTAAATTTTTTCTTCTCTTCTTCTGATAAAGATTGTGCTACATGAATCAACTGTGGTTCTTCTACTGTTCCCAAATTGATGGATTGAGTGGGCTCAATTAGAACTGGAGATTTGTCCTATAAATGACTTGGAAGGACATCAAATATCTCATCCATAGGCACCTCAGAGAGGTTTTCACCTTTGGATACATCTTTTATTTTTACTTTTGTAGGTTCTGAGACTGCCACAAAGTGGTTTTCACCCTCAGAACTCTTTTTTTTTTCTTTTTATTCTTATTTTTTTGACTAAGATGCTTGATGTCTGACTCCGTCATGCTAACGCTTGGTTCACTGATGGAAGTACTCATAGGCTTGTGTGTGTAAATTTTGTACCTAGTTGTAGACACAACACTTCAGTAAAACATTAGAGGTTAGCTTAAAAATCAAAATCGTGCAAATAATTGAAAACTAATCTAACCAAGCGATTTACTGCCTTCTAGTAAGTGTGAGTATGTATTCTCATATTAGACCGAGATCAGTGACCTTGACGACACCTAAACGAAGGATTTGAATGCAAAAGATGGATATGGAATGAATGCAAAGTAATCTATTTTTTTGGTTTTTCTGTGCAATTAGAATGAAAAATCTAGATATGAAATCTAAAATCTATATGAAAATTGATATGCAAAAATTATAACAATAATATGAAAACAAAGGTGATCTCACAAAGCTATTGATTCACAAAGAAGCTTCGATTCTCCAGATAGCAATTTGCCAGCATAAGTTTGAAAAATATGAGATGAATTATGAAGAGCTGAGGCCTTAATTTATAGAAATCTAGGGCTTTGGAGGTGTATGAAAGAAAGCCATAAATCACTCAAATAACTCAGGTTGATTTTTGAGTTATTTTTAAATAAAGGATATTTAACTCACAAAAACATGCAAAAGCAGAGTTCAACTCAAAATAGAGTTTAGATTTAATTGATAATTGATAGTTGTCTGCTTTTCTTGATTGTGCATGATTTATTTATGAATTAATTTAATAATAAAGTGATTTATTTCCAACTTAACTGATTTTGAAAAATAAAACAATTGATTTATGGGTTAATCAATTATTTTTCAAATTTTTATTCAAAAATAATATTATGAAAAATTGACAACTTGCTTTAATTAATTAAATAAGAATTTAATCAATTATTCATAGGATTTTTGATTTATTGTCAAAATTAAATAATATAATTTAAGAATAAATAAAATTAACTTCAATTAAACAATTAAGTGGTAGAATTAAATCTAATTAATTAAATATTTAGAATATTCAATTAATCAAACTTTAGGATAAATAGGATTTATCGCCAAATAATCATAAAATTAAAGATAATTATGATGATTAGGAATATTGCTAGGAATATTCCCCAATGCAGATTTTATGATAATCAATTAGGATTCGATGATGTTCAGATGTGCCTTGGGTTAGGACTTCGATGTCGATTTTGTTCGATGTGTCGATATAGGAGGTTAATGAACCTATAGCCCATTTTTGGGGTATTACAAGGCTCAACTGCATTGAGGTAGCAAGCAAGGGCATAGTCATTTGGGAAGGTATAAATACCATGGCTCGAATTTGTGGAGGTTTGATCAATAAGTTCTGGATATTGGATAGTCAAAGTGGGGAAAGATTGGGAGATAGTGTTTACGGATATGGATCTGTCATCATTGGTCCTAACCTGACGCTTGAGTTCAAAGGTGATATTACAACTTAAGACATTCAATTCATGAATAGGCTCAATGTCATTATGGGAGTCTCATTCAGCCATAAGTGGATCAGACTTGAGAGGTTCATCATTTCGCTCTAGACTTACGTTGGGTTCAGGTGCATATTGGTGAATAACATCAACATGTTTCTCTGTAATAAGCTCATATGGTTCCGGAATGGCTCCCCATTCATAGTCATTAGATTCTTCATCTATGCCTCTAGGAAATCTAAGGACATGAGTAAAGTCAAGATGAATACCCACAGAAGGGTTACCCTCATATTCTGATTTGTATGCATACTCAAGAGAATCTGTCTCAGAATAACTACCACCTTCCTCTTCTTGATTATTTTCGAGATTAGCTGGTTCTTGTGTTGCAACTATCTCTTGATTGATAGTAGGTTCTTGTGTTTCTACTACATTAATTCTTTTGATTGGATCATCTTTATCATCAAGAAGGTCTTTGATCCCCTTAGGCAATTTTTCATAGGGGATAAGTTCTGAGTTGTTTGAATCACTATCTAATGGTTATGTTTCTTCTTTCTTAAGAAGAGGTTCATTTGGTACAATATGCTCTATGACATGAGAACAATTACCTTTGAGGTGAAAGGGTGTCTTTTTAAATCCTAAGCCAACTTTGTCTTTATTCGCTCTACCAGTATGTAGGAGAGGTGCCTCAAGACCCTTTCCTTTGACTCCTAGAGGTCCTTTACCTAAATATCCCATCTTAGCTATTAATTTATCTCCTGGACCATATGCCTTAGAAGGGATTTTGGATACTACTGAGTTACTAGTTTGAATATCATGGGATTCAGATTCATCTTTGTATAGCCATGCAAGCATAGCTTCATCCTCTTCAAATTCTTGCTTGGAGACTTGTTCTGCTACAAAATTCTTTTTATATGCCTCAAGAGGTTCTTTAGAACCTGGTTTGGATTGTTTCAAAGATTGCCCATAAGACTTAGGTGAGATAGGGAGAGATGTCAAAGATAAGACTAGCTCCATAGTATATTCTCCCATACTATTTTCTTTGATATTAACCTCTTTTGCAAGATCTTCCATTTTAGATGTGGATGCTTCTTTAGTTGGTTCAATAGAAGATTCTATGTTACTAGGCACAAGCTTATTTGAACTTTCCTTCAATGTATTGCAAGTGGTGGATATGTTTGCTGGAATAGTGACCTCTACTCCTTCATGAGGAAATTTCAAGCGTTGGTGAAATGTAGAAGGAATAGCTTTCATCTCATGTATCCATGGTCTCCCTAGAAGAATGTTGTAAGCCAAAGGTAGATCAAGAACTTGACATATAGTATCTCTAATAACTGGACTTGCTCTGATAGGTAAGACAATGGTTCCTTTAGAAGATCTTTCTTGTTCATCATAGGCTTTGATAGTTATTTTCTTTCTAGAATCAATAGCCAATTCTGAAAATCTCAATTGTGTGATCAAGCTATAAGAACAAATGTTTAGGCCAGTGCCTCCATCTATCAACACACGTTTGACTCTACGGTTCTGGATCAAGACTTCTATATGCAAGGGCTGGTTATGTGGGTGACTCAGGGAGTTGTCATCTTCCTCTGAAAAGGAGATATATTGTGGAGATGTAAGATGTCCAACCATAGTCGGGAACCTGTCTAAATCAAGGTCATCTAGAACATTGGATCTGAGCAAAGCTTTGTCTAGAATGGCTCTATGAGCTGGAGATATTCGAAGCAACTCAAACATGGAGATTTTTGCATTAGTGTGTTGGAGTTGTTGAACAATGCTATAAGATGTCGGCCTCGTATCTTTAGGATTGGAAGATTTAGAAGTAGCCTTCTGTTTGGAAGTGGAAGAAAGATTGAAGGGCATCTTAGGGACATGTGATGAATCTGGGATTTGTCCGTTCAGATGTGCCTGAGCTTGTGATTGAGTAACTACATTAGCTGAAGAATGATCTCTATCTCTTCGCATAATTGTGATGACATTGCAATGTTCAGAGAGGCAAGGTTCAACCATATTGATAACAATATTATTTCCAGGGTAAGCATAATTGACCTTTGCCCCCATATTAGGTTGAGAAGATGAAACTTCTTGACCATGTTTCAGAAATGGTTCTGTGAATGATGTATGATCATTAATGCTCTTATGATTGTCAATGGTGATATCTCCCTTATTAATCAAATCTTGGATAGTATGTTTCAAGCGTAAGCAGTTATTAGTTTTATGACCTTTACCCCAATGGAAATCACAAAATTCATTATCTCACTACCATTTTGGTTTAGGTTTAGAATCAAATGGTCGGATCTCAGGCAAAGAGATGATGTTATTGGCCAGCAGAGTTCTCATAGCTGATTCTAAAGATTCTCCAAAAGGAGTAAACATTTGTTTATTATCAGCGGACCACATTTTATACTCTGGCTTCTTT
The DNA here is from genome assembly GCA_027943335.1 of Chamaecyparis obtusa. Classification (NCBI taxonomy): domain Eukaryota; kingdom Viridiplantae; phylum Streptophyta; class Pinopsida; order Cupressales; family Cupressaceae; genus Chamaecyparis; species Chamaecyparis obtusa. The sequence continues at coordinate 417,480 of BSBK01002973.1, read as the reverse complement.
TGAGATGATTCAGGCACCTTTTGTTCTGAAGCTTTTATGGCTTGGGTGCCAATAGTTAGATTGAAAGTTGGTGCCTTTGATGGAGCACGGATAGTATCAACAACACCATTTATGACAATGCCCTTATTCTTGTTCCAGTTTTTGTTCTTGTCTTTAGAATTGGATCCTGATTCGTACTTGTCTTTTTGAAGTGTGATTTCTCCTTTTTTCACAAGTACTTTTTCAATCTTGATTGCATTGTCAACCATTTTATCAAAAGATGTATGATCTTGCATTTGTAAAGGATAGTTGATCTCTGGGACAAGATTATTGATGAAGATTTCCAATTTTTTAGTTTCTGGAATAGGCCTAGCATATAGAGAGAATTTCTTCCTCCATCTTTTGAGAAATGTCAAGAATGGTTCCCTTGGATATTGTTTGAGATTGCAGATATCGATCATGGTGACTGGATGTTGAATATTGTAGGAGTATTGCTGATAGAACAATTTGATCAACTCCTCAAAAGTTTTGATAGTAGAAGGCAATCTAGAGAACCAATGAATGGCTGCTCCCCCTAGAGATCGAGGAAAGAGACGCATCAGATAGCTTGGTTTGTGCATGAACTCCATAGATTATGTACAAAATTCTCTGACATGATCTTGGGGATCCGAGTGTCCATCATACTTATCATACTTAGGCATCTCCACTCTTTTTGGGAATGGTGGCATGTACAAGTCTTTGTCAAATGGAAAAGGACATAGGGCCTCCATAGAGAACTCCTTGGGTTCTTTTTCTTTCTCAAGGTTATTTAGCTTGACTTGCATGGCATGCATCTGTTCATCATAGCTGTGAGTGGAGTTTCTTCCTCATGTGTAATGATATATTCAACATTAAAGTTGGGAGGAAGTTTAGCTCCTTGATGAGCTAATTGAAAAAAGTATGCCTCTTTGTCTTCTTTCAAGAAATGCTTCATCATTTGTTTGAAGTTATCATCATTTTAATATTGAGCAATTTCTTCAGGTGTGGGTTCCTAATCTGCGCCATGTTGAGATTGAGCTCTTTGAGAGCCAAAGTTTGTCCCTGCTTGAGACATGGCAAGAGTCTTACCTGGGATAGATTGATGTGGGGTTTGTTGGCTACCTCCGTGAGTTGATGAAGGAGGAATGTAACCAGTTTTTAATCGAAGGTTGCCAGCACCGTCGTCTTCGTAAAGACCAGAATTATAGAGTTGCTCAAAAGTTGGACCTATGTGAGTAGACAAAGCTCCGGTGTTAAGTGCTTCTCCCGATTTCTTGTGAGAGGGAGCTCTAGTTTCCACCATTAACCTTGGGTGAATCGAAAGAATATGATGAAGACAACTGAAGAAGGAATTGAATCAAGATGATCAGATGACGCAACCTAGTCAAGGTTTGATTGATTGAAGCATAGATTTGACTTAGATGAGGGATATTGTTCCCTGGATGTATGGGTAGATTCCCAAAAGATAGCGGACACAAGTTCATAACACTTAGTCATTTTGATGATTGATTGAAGATTGATAGTTATGACAAGGTTTTGACACAAGATGATAAAGACTCAAATCGATTAAACAGAAGGCTAAATCGGATTCAAAAGGCCACTTTAGGAGAATGATTGGATTCTCAGTAATTGTTGCTTTGTTCCTGACATAGTGATTTGTTTGACAAATTCTGGAAATAGGCTGGAAAAGTCGGGTCTCTGATAGTTCTGACAACTTTTTGAAATTTCTCAAACGACTCTCTGCAGGCTCGTACGACAGTGGGTATAGCATGAAACGACAATTGACAAGCTCGTATGACAGTTGACGATAGGGAAATTGATTTTTGAAAATAACTGGTAGCAAAACTCATACGACAATATACCTGATACCATATGACAATCTGGGGGTTCTAAAACGACAATAGCCAAAAGTCGTACGACTTTCTGACTTTACAAAATGATTGTTGACTCCAAAAAGGTGTTTTACTTCAATTTTTGCAAATTTTGGGTTTTCAATTTCAGATTGTTTGCAAATTCCAATGTTTAGATTTGAGGATTGTAATAGATTTGTTCATTTTCAGTAACCAGATAGATAAGCAAGCACGCAAAATAGCAAGTAAGTGATTTCAAGCATGTCTGAAAATAATGAACAAGGGCAAAAGCAACCTTGCGCATGAACAATCAAGTGACTTATTTGTGCTAATCCTTAGAAGTGCTAATTGTGTATGTTCCAAAAAATTTTGCATTAATGCACATATTCCTAGAAAATGAAAATTTGGCCTCACTAGGGTTTTTAGTAATGGTTTGACTCTGCAACTTTTATGATCCAAGAGGGCGAACTCTAATCCAGGCGCACTGGGGTTTTGACATAGTCTGAGAACTTAATCTTCAGGATCTGCTAGGGAAATCTGACAGCCCAACAAGAGACCACACCTGTGGAGATTTCTTCCAACAGGACATTTATATAGCAGTTGTCACTACCACGACAAAAATGGCTATTACCGCTTGAGGTTTCGTCAACGTGGTTGACCCAATTAAGGGAATGTCCACTACGGTTAACCCTCTTTAAAGGTGACTCACAAAATATACCACATGGAGACTGGTTCCAGATTCAAGGATTTGGGTTTCTGGTATTATCCAAAAAGGAAGTAGAGCATAATCCCCTAGCCTTTTCACTTTTAACCCAAACAAAGCAGACAAATTAATCCGACACACTAAGACCAAGATTATCTCACAAAGATCTACGACGTCAACCCCTTATGATCTATCAACCTCTCCAGAGAGAGAATGCATCGATCAAAAGTTGAAAACACACGGATCTAGTGGAACGTGAGACTCCCTCAATATCCTCCCTACCTACAAGGGTTCCTTTATTGAGAAGAATTTCGCTGGAAATTCACTCTCTCAAGAGCCACGAATAGTGTTCATAGGGTCTATTTACTATGTGTAACAAAGATGCTTGAAAGCAAATCTATGTTCATTTTTAAAACCCAAATGAAATGTGTGATATGGAAAAGAAAGGCACTCAAGCTAAACACGCAAGATGTTCATTTTAATCCAAATCGAAACGTTATCAGCTGAGAAGGTTACCTGAATTCCTCGCAACATGCTTAGTAGATTCTTACTTGCTTTTAGCAATTCTTGCGCTTTTTCCAATCAAAACCAGTGAAAATCAATAAAAAATAGAGAATTTCAATTGTTAGGGTTAGCTGTTAGTCGAAATCTTAAAACCAAATCTAACAAACTGCCTAAAAAAGTGAAACGACAATTGAACCCTGGCACTGAAACTCGTACAACATTGGGTTACCTTCCAGACAACAGTCCAAAAACTCGTACGACAATGGGTATCAGATCACATGACAATCGAGCTTCCAGACGACAATGGGTTTCTGCTTGTGTGATCCTTGATCAAATCAACTATCGCACGACAGTGAGTATCTCTTGGTACGAGTTTCTGACAAAACTCATACGAAAATTGTACAGACAAAGAATAAAAATCGTAGCTGGAAACAGAAAAAGACAAGAAATGATAAAAATTGATAAAATTTGAAGGGAAACCCGTTTCAGGGCCCCATGATGGGCACCAAAAATTTGTGTGTGAAATTTGTACCTGATCTGTAGACACAACACTTTAGTAAAACATTAGAGGTTAGTTGAAATCGAAATCATGCAATAAAATGAAAAACTAAACTAACCAGGCGATTTACTGACTTCTAGTAGATGCGAGTATGTATCCTTAGATTATACCAAGATCAGTGACCTTGACGACACCTAAACGAAGGATTTGAATGCAAAATCTAGATATGGAATGAATGCAATTAATCTTTTTTTTTTGGTTTTTCTGTGCAATTATGATAATGAAAACTTGATATGGATCTATGCTAATATGATAATGGAAAACTGATATGCAAACTAAGCTAAGAAATGATATGAAAACTATGCAATAACAAATGAAAATCTCACAACTCGAATTCTTAAGATCAATTCTTCAGTCTCCAATTCAACAGCGTGAGTGTGCAATTCGTGGATGGATGGATTTCAAATGAAGAGTTGAAGCCTTAATTTATAGAAATCTAAGGCTTTGAAGGTGCATGAAAGAAAGCCATAAATCACTCAAATAACTCAGGTTGATTTTTGAGTTATTTTTAAATAAAGAATAATTAACTCACAAAAACATGCAAAAATAGAGTTCAACTCAAAATAGAGTTTAGCTTTAATTGATAATTGGTAGTTGTCTGCTTTTCTTAAATGTGCATGATTTATTATGAATTAATTTAATAATAAAGTGATTTATTTCCAACTTAACTGATTTTGAAAACTAAAACAATTGATTTATGGGTTAATCAACTATTTTTCAAACTTTTATTCAAAAACAATATTATTAAAAATTGACAACTTGCATTAATTAATTAAATAAGAATTTAATCAATTATTCATAGGATTTCAAATTTATTGTCAAAATTAAATTATACAATTTAGGAATAAATAGAATTAACTTCAATTTAAACAATTAAGTGGCAGAATTAAATCTAATTAATTAAATATTTAGAATATTCAATTAATCAAACTTTAGGATAAATAGGATTTATCGCCAAATAATCATTAAATTAAAGATAATTATGATAATTAAGAATATTACTAGGAATATTCTCCGATGCAGAATTTATGATAATCAATTAGGATTCGATGATGTTCAAATGTGCCTTTGGTTAGGACTTTGATGTCGATTTCATTCGATAGGTCGATGTGGGAGGTTAATGGACCTATAACCCAATTTTGGGGTATTACAAGGATAAATCTGTCTCACGTGTGTGTGCATTCATGGCGGCTTTGTAATTTGATGAATTTTGAGAAATATTGCTTTGTAATTTGATGAATTTTGAGAAATATTGCTTTTGCTATCTGCATTCCATTGATAATCGCATCTACACCTTATGATTTGTGAGCAATTCTGATTCATATTGTGTGGGTTTTCTTTGAAATTCCCTAGTGGTTTAATTTGCAAATTTGATATATCAGTGGTTTATGTCCTTTAGGAATTTTCTTATAAAGTCATTTGATTCCAATTTCTCGTTACTCTCAACTTGTTCCTATTTATTTAAAAATATGATTAATCGTAAATTTAAGTTTAAATTGCATAATAGAGATTATACATTCATCTTAACCTTGAAAATACAAAGAAGTTATTTTGTTAAGTTATAATTTGTAGCCTCTCCAAAAATTGAACCAACAAAGGCCTCCTCGTGAAAAATTTCACATTTATCTTCAATTGAGTTATCCATACGGTTGAGACCCAGCCTAAAGGAACCTTGGGAGTGATTTTCATCATTCTTTCAAGAGGGGAATTTGCACTACAGATTCCTAGTCGTTGTCTTGTGTAAAAATGACGCTTAACAATAGGCAAATTTCCTCTAATGTAGTGAATGTTAAAAATAAAAATGTGAAGATGATTCATCATTTACAAAAGAATTGAACCACTTGAATTTCAATGTACTACACAAAGTTAAAACAAATAACATATACTATTATAAAAATACATGATCAAGAGAGACTTGTAGACTTCAAAATATTTCATTAAACCAAACATGTGATAAATTTGCTTTATTACTTGTATGTAGTTAAATTGACGATTCATCTTATTCCCTAAAAACATAATTTACTCAAACAACAAAGATAAAATTAAAAGTAAAAATAAAATTAAAAAAACTTTTGAAACATTATAATTTATTATAAAAACAAGAATTAATAAATAGATGATCATTAATAAATAAAATAATGTTTAAAATATATTAAAACATAATAAATATTAATATAAAGATTTAATTAGGAGGATGCCAACATCTCATAATTTCTAAGTTACTAGAATCATATTTATTCATAATTTCTAAGGTATCAAAGTAATAGGATCATATATGCTCTTATGTGTGGATGGGAGCTGGCTTTATTTCTTTCATAAAGCATGCAATTTTTTAAGGAGTCTAGGTTTGCTCATGTGCCTTTCTATTTATAGAGAACCTAGGTTCTTTTTGGTTGAATATGATTCTAATCCTTTTGTCACCTATGGGAAAAATACTTTCCACATAAGAAGTCTAAAGTATAATTGTTTAATGTATTACATGTGATTTTGAACACAAGGTAGAATTATTTAAATAAATATTGTGCTTTAAGTCATTCAGAGATTCAGAGATTCAATTTAATGTTCAATTGTGTGTTGAGGGAACTTTTTGAGAGGAAACACAAATGTTTCAAGATAAGGTCATTAGAGCTTTAAAGTAGAAAAAGTTGTAAGTCTCAATTTGTGTAGAAGAGATAAAATCTTTTGGATTGACAATTCGTTGGATAAGGTATCACGAGATGTTAAGCTCTCCTTTTTTAAAAGGTATTGGTTGAATACGACCTTCCTTATTTTGGTAGGTCCCTTTGAATTATTAATATTATTACCTATTATTTGATTCCTATAAGTTGTATATTAATGATAGGCTATATTCTATATGAGTAAAAAGTTTGTTAAATATTCAGTTGGTTGTTATTGAGCCTCAGCTTGTCTACTTTGCTTGGTCTATTCTTTATTTGAAGGCTTGTCTATAGGCTTTTGTCTTGTTATATGGGAGTTTAGCACTCGCATTTTATGGACAGAGGGTTCTTCAACTAGTTCTATCGAGGTGCCCAACAACTTTGGATTTGGATTCATGAGTTTTTTTGGTTGTTCCTTTTGCATATGACTTTCATGGGATATTGGTCTCATATTCCTTTCAAGTACATCAAAATTTGGCAATATTTTCAAGGTAGAGATCCTGTTTTCCTCACTGCAATTTTTGCTCACTAAACGATTGATACCAATGTTTCACATTTCTCTAAAGCTTCTATTTGCTCTAAAGTTATAGATGTAGGCCAATAAAGTGGTGCTGAAGGTGGCTCACCTTTAGGAACTTTTAGATCATTGGGCCATTAGACCACTCTACTTCTTGTGGTTGTTCCCTACCTTGCAACCAAAGTTTCTCAGCCCAATGCTCTTGATCTCCTAGGTTCCAAGCTCCTTGTCACCCAAAGGAGCAGTCTAGCTAGACATCATTGTGCCTCACCTTCTCCTAGAGATGTTGTCTTTGGGAGGCCTACAATTGGTGTGAGGCCATTGATTGGTGGTGGTAGTGGTTGGCCAACACCTAAGTCTTCAAAGTGCTTCGCTCAATGGTTGGTCGACTAGCCTTTTCTATTTCTCTAGTGCAGAATGAAGATAGAAATCAGGAGGGGAAAGATTAAACTAATGAGAGGGGGTTCATTCGCGACGTCACCTCAAACCTTGTTGATGTATGGGGTAAACCATGGCGTTGTGGGGTGCAACCTCCTTTCCACACACCCCTTTTTTGTGGGTGATATATTTAATATATAATACAATCAACAAACTTTTTCCCAAAAAAATATTAATTATTTAATTATAAAGATGCATAGAGTGCCATTAAGCTTTCATATACTCTGAAAAACATTTTTTTATTAAATAAAGTAAAAAACAACATTCATCATAATATATATATTAAAAATATATATTTCATCTTAATGCACTTGATTGACTAAAAAACAATAATGTAAATTAAAACATAATTTTTCTTTCATTATTAAATTTTATAAGATCTAGCAGCTCATCACAAAATAACCTCAATAGATTGGTCTATCTTGGCTGTGAGAAAATCATAAACCTCACATTCTTGTTATGCCCTGCAGCTGAAAAACTCCTCTACCTTTGATTCAACATGTTGGTAGCAAGTCATATCCTTCGTGTCAAAGAACCTGTCTATAATTTATCTTAATGTCCTTTTTCTGTCATTGTGTGTTTGCTGCCAGTGACAGATAGTATGTGCGTATTAACAATGGATTTTATATTCATGCTTGCGTTCTGAACACTAGTCATCCTCTTATCATTCTATTGAAAAAAATATGTTATATCGTAGATGCAAGATCTGAACCCTGATAAAAACCTCGCAGCCTTGTAGACTGCTACACCAAATGCCTCTAGGCTATCGCTTCTAAATACTTATTCTACTGGTTAAGCCAGATCGTCTAGAAGTCCTGGCATAAAACTTAACAAGACTTCTCAAAGCAGGGTATCTCACTGCCTTGTATCTGAGCCTTATCCAACTACCATCAAGAAGAATGAATTAAACAAGATGATTGCCCAGCAGTATCTCCTTCCTACTTCCCTTGAAAGAAGAGGAAACGCCTCCTCTAACATAAAAAGAAATGAGACATGGAGAGAGGAGCATATAACAACATGCTAAATCTAGCAAGATACTCGTTTTATTAAATTTGTATGTATAACCCTAAAATAATCAACAGGGATTTAATGGTCAGTTTCTGGTGTTAGAAAGTTGCAACAGCAAGTCATAGTGAGAACTCCTTTATTGGAAGCAGACATTAACCCCTTATTGAAATCATCCATTCTATTACACCATTAGATAAGAATGAGTTACAGGTAGGCTAGACCATTAATTGCTTTGTTTTATAACTTTTATTAAAGAACGGATGTACTGATGGTTAGTTTCTAGTGTTTGGAGCTATAACAAAAAGGCAATGTGAGAACTCCTTATTGAAAGGACACATAAAACCCTTCTTGAAATCATGTGTTCTATTATGTATTAAACAAGGATTAGTTACAAGCAGATTAGACACTTGATTGCTCTGTTCTATCCTATATAAGAATGGATTTACTAATGGTTAGGTTCCAGTGTTTGGAGCTATAACAGCAGGTCAAAGTGAGAACTCCTTATAAAAGGAAGCATCAACCCCTTCTTGAAATTACATATTCTATTAGACTAAAGAGGAGGATTATCATTACTTGCAGGCAGACTAGACACTTAATTGCTCTGTTGTATTCTACAAAAGAAAGGATTTACTCATGGGTGGTTTTTGTTTCGAGCTCTTACAGGAAGTTGAAGTGAAAACTCCTTATTGGAATGAGACATCAACCCCTTCTTGAAATCATCTGTTCTATGAAACTAGTAGACCAGAATTAGTTGCAGGCAGACTAGACACTTTATTGCTCTTTTCTATGGAATATATTCATTTGTTTGCTTTGATTAAATACTATTTTAAGACTAATAAAACCCATATTTCGTAGCTAACAAAAGAGTATTGAATAATATTTCATTTAATTAACCATAATATAACTCTGAGGTGGAACCTACAATTAACAGGCCTCCAGTTAGTAGAGCAAAGTACTTCAGTTCTTAATCACTTACTAGAGAACCCAGATTATCGTAATTCATAACTTTGAACTTCCACATTATTTTTACACAAACATCTCTTTGCATCTTGTCTATGGTAGTTCATGCAACAATCAGATTTGAATGAATTAAGATTCAAAAAAATAAGGTCATGAAAGTCCGTTTAATCAGCTCAAGCTAAACAAACTACCTCAGATTTCTAGCATTTGTGCAGGTGGTATTACTTTACACCACATGACACAATCCGGCCCAACTATATACATGATTTGAACTATACTAATCCCGTCATTAATTGCTTGAAAAAAATGAGATCAATAATCTTTCTGACTGGTTACTGAAGAAATTCAAACACCAAAACATATACTTTGGAGAAGCAGTGAACTTGACCCATATGTACAGAATGCTCAGAGCGCCAATATTAGGATTCTTGATTGGTATCAGTTGTCCATGAATAGAGCTCCCAAATTGTGCTTACACCATACCAAAGATTCTTATAATCCCTGAACATCTTATTTCAAATCACGCACAAGGAGGCAAGATTAGTTGGAGTCAAAGTTCAATTTTCATTTGGCTTGTTGGTAGTGGACCTGCGATCAGAAACAGGAATGATAAGGACATTAGTATGGAAGAGCTTAAACAGTAGGCACATTGTTTGCTATTTGAGGCATTCAAAGTTCCAAACAACAAGCAAGGTTCTGACTGTTTACTTTCAGCCCATTAGTATTGGTCCTATTGTGCCAATACAAAATTATGAATGTAGGAATAAGGCTTAGGTTCTGATCTTCAACCTTACCATGAAATCCTTGAGATGTTAAAGGACCTTGTTTGTTTTGCCCAAACCCCATCTGGACAACGCTTTGAAGATCCTCGTCCCAGATATTTGCAATCTGCAAATACAAACATTCAGTATGTGCAAAAGTTGAACTCAGAAAAGAAGTAAGGAGTTGTCATTCCATACAAGGGAAGGTCCATAGAGGAAGAATGCAAACAATATGGCAACAACATCACAGTGCAATTCCTCAAGTTGAAAAAATCCACCTACAGCATTGAGGTACCTGAGAAATGGAATCATAGCCATCAATAAAAAGTGGCTGGGTATTCACTGTCCTTCTGAGTGCAGCTTCCATTGGATTTCCCATTCCATGTCCCTCTGTTCCACAGGCCACACCAACTTGGACAGGACAAAGTTGTTGGTGGTGAAGCTGGGGAAATGCAGGAGACGTATCAGGGCCAAACAGCATCCGTGACGACGGGCTACGTGACTGAAGGATCTGGAGCCATCACAAAACTACAGATGAGGATTCCTTCCTATTTAATCCAAGACTCTTATTCACAAAGCTTGTACTAATTTCATCCAGTAAACAGAGTACAATATTATATATGTTGAAATCAATTATGCTATTAAGAAAATGAATTATTACTCTTTTTTTTTTTTTCTCTTCATCACAAAAGATACAGGAGAATCTCAGGAACAGAGATGAAAGTTGTCAAATAATAATGATACATTTTCAAGTAATTTAAAAGTTCACAAAAAGGTTACAGCAAGACGATGGAGGGAGAACAATCCCAGTTAAATGTTATGCTGTTTCTGGGTTTGATTGTGTATGAAAGTTTTATCATCAACATTTTGGATCACACTCCACGATCTTTCTTCTCCTTATGGTCTCTTGCATCCTGATGATGGATCACAGAGTGTGATCCGAAATGTTGATGATAATTTTTTTTACCCAATCAAACCCATAAAACAGCATAGCATTCATATGGATTGTGGAAATCTAATAGCTTTACTCCAGTTGAACAAGCATGCAATTAATTCTACGAGAATTTGATGATTATCTGGTAATCAAGATGCTCATCATCAACTCACCTCATATATAACAACCTATTCAAAAATTCTGAGATATAAAATTCATGAACTATTCCAGCATTGAATTCTCAAACAATTGACAGAACTTACATCTTTAGCAATAAGCCCTTCCATATTGAAATCCAGTCTAGGGTTGACAGTTGCAAGTTTCATAGATAGAAACTGTAACACAACAAAATGAGAAGCAAGTTAAATCATTTCACAGGATAAAACTAGACAAAAGATGGCGATCAAATTCAAGTAAAAAGAATCTACAATTTTACCTCAACTTGTCGCTGCAGGGATTGCACATAATTTATTATCTCATCAAGCATAACTGCTTTGCCAGTTACCTACAGGCATAGTGCATTCATTAATTTGACACGAGTCCAGAAAACTTACGTTCATTAATGTTAAAATTAGACCCAAGAAAGAATAAACTTCAGAAATCAAGAACCATTTTCTACCTTACTACAGCCTGGTACAAGATCCTGCAAAAACTTCATGCGTTCACTAATTTTTTCTCTTCTCACCTGTCATACATTAAATTCATTTGACTTCAAGTGTTAATTTGTTGCTTACAATGATAGGTGTAAGAATTGGGGATCATGAAATACACTTTGAAAAGCAAAAGGTTAAACTAAATCCTTTAGGATGGAATGACCAGCCTAGTGCTTACTCTTTCCGCAAGGCTGTGGCTATCAGTAGCTTGCCCCCTTCTTGCTCTCACATGAATGTAATCTTTTGGTGGCTCGGCTACTTTAACGTTTTCTTTGGTTTGCTTTAGACTGTTTTCACTGTTGCTATTTGAATTCTGTTCAGCCTTTGGTTTCAAATCATCCTTCTCCTTTGAACCAGCTTCTGCAACTTTGAATCGCTTTCCTTGAGAATCTTCTGCCTCCAGACTCTGTCAAAAGCCATTGCCAAATTGTCATTACATTTATACTGCAGGCTACCATGTAACCTAAATACAATTAATGCAAATCTATACTAATGGTAAACCTGGATCTTTTTTCACTCCACGGAACTGCATTGCATAGTGAAGCAGTCATCAATCAATTTCACTTCACAAATGCTCACCTTTGTCTCTCTTCCGCCTGGAGAAGCAACAAAAGACGGTGTGTCCTTTGATTTGGCTTTAGAAAGCATTTTCCTTTTTCTTCCATTGATTTCATTGAAGCTCTTGGAGCCTGGACCCCTCCCAGCTACATGGTCAGAACTTGAAGTTTCTTCACGGCCAGTACTTAATTCCGCTTCATCGGACTCATTCCCAGACATCCTATGTCTCTGTCTGATGTCATCGGTTGAAACTGGTGTGGAAGACCTCGATAGCCTGCTAAATTTCCTGTCAGTCATTCTCAACTCAGCTTCTGCCCCATCTTGGGTGGGCTCCGAGCCACTTGAACCCTTCATTTCTCCCATGTTAGAGAAGTTAATTGGAAGTCCAGCTTTCAGCGACTGATTACTGGGCACTCTTGGGATCTGACAATTGTCAGCTGGTGAAGATCTGTACGACGGTTCAGCTTCTGGGAAACTGAATGGATTGGCAAGATCAGAATAGTTTCTGTTCCCGAAACAAGAAAATCTGGCAGCCCTTTCTGCAAATCCAGGATCAGAAGAGAACTGTGCTAAACTATGTGGAGGAGGAAGTGGTGTTCCCCCTTCCATGGAGAATCCTCCTTTGGACGGATCTACCCCAAGATTAAGATTTGAGTTAGAATTGAGAGGGTTCCAAGCTGTAACCAAATTAAGAACTGTGTCCATTGTGGATCCCATAGCCGGGGATGAGCAAGAGACTCCTCCTCCTCCGGTATTGCAAAGATTTGCACCCAGTCTCCCAATCAATTCTCTCATGACAATGCTGCCATCAGAAGATAGGCTAGTCGTTGCAGCAGGTAAAGGGGTTACCACTGAACCCAATGAAGACTGAAAAGGGGGCACCATGCTCTGCTCCATACTGGATTCCCAACCCAGGCTAAGAAAGGAACTAGATAGAGATTCAGATGAAGTGGGCACTCTCATAGGACCTTCTTGGGCATTCATGGCTGATGCATCTGCAACAGCAGACTGCCAACTAGAAGCAGGTGTAGGCCCAGACGGCTTATAATTCAAGGTCGTCTCAATAGGAAACCCATAGCTCTCTTTACCATCAGAACCCATATTAAGATTAAAGTTAACAACACAAAAGGGGATACAGCTCAAGCGGCACCAATCAATCCGATCTAACAACAAAGAACCAGCTTCCTATGACAATTCCTTCCTGTCTATCATTGCTTAAGAATCCTGAGAAAGATCACCACGTCACAATTATGGAATGGTCAAAAGCTGCATTATCCCTGAAGTGATTAAAACTGTAACTTGTAAAACAATGCAACCAGGAAGTAGGGCACCAATGCTTATTGCTAATATATTGCTGCTATAAATGCATTGTATGGAATTATAATGTAGACATAGATAAAGAGAGAGAAGCAACAAGTCAAAGATTGTTTCATATTGTATTTCAATGCATTTCATTTCCCAAAGCTGCCCATCTGGGTATTATGGATTGGGAGCAAGCGTATCAATATCAATATAACTGGCGACAGAGGGCTCTTCCTTTGGACAAGGGCACAGAAAAAGCAGGCAAATATTCAGAATAATTAGTCAGTGTTTTTCTTTTCATTTAAGAAAACGAAAAGAGTGAAAAAGTTGACCTGGGACAGCTCCGTGATCAATGCTATATGTTATGCCGGGCCTTCGACGTCAAAGTGACAGATGTTCCCCTTCACCAACCATACAAGTGATTGTGACTGCAACTAACAGAAACACCATACACAATGCAATGCTCGGACAACACTGCATTCATAGACTGTCCTTGTACAGTGTTCAATTCCCTCATTTAAGGAGACCAGCCCACCTGATTTATCATCTTCCTGTACTAGCATCCCTTCCCCACCTCACCCACCTCAAAAAATCCCAAGTTTAACCCACTTTTGCCCCCAAAATTCAGATCTGCATTATACCCATTACCCCAATTGGTGGCCCCTCTCTAAAATTTCCTCTGGCCCTACCTGAAATGAATGGATTCAGCAATGCCACACGAGAAATTGCAGCGGCAATGCCACACGAGAAATTGCAGCAGCAATGAACAGGGGAAGAAGAAGAAGAGCTAGTTTGGGCTGAAATAGGAAAAATTCAGCACTGGATTTGGAGGGAAGATGATGACGGTGATGACAAAACGAGTTAATGAATGATTAGCCACCGTCCAATTCCTCTAAAATATTAATTCCCCCCACATTCAATGTGTCTTCTATCGCAGTAAATTGTATCTGCGTTCTTACTGGCTCAGTCAATATACGAGCCAGCTGTCATAAAAGAGTTCAATTGATTTGCTTTGTAAATTGCATAAAGAAATAAATGCGTGGATGAGTTTGAAAACCATTTGGTCAGAACTTAAAAGCTTAAAGCAGTGTTCAAAGATTACAGGGTTTCTTTAGAGCCGACTATAAAAAATGCGGGCTTTAGAATTTGATTTCCCAATTACAAAATCTTTTATATTATATTTTGTGTTGAATTGCAATCTATTTTTAATTTTTTAAGTTTAGAATTGACATTGTGGGTGGTTTGTATATCATAGCTTTGGGTACATTAATAATTCTTCTTAATTATATAGTAGTTGTAGTGGTTTTGATTTTTTTTCTTCAATTGCTTTTTATCTATTGAATTTATGTTTAAAAATATATTAAATTTGAATTGTATATTTTATCATATATATTTTTTTAGGTATATTAATAACTTTGATACAATATTAGTTTCTATTTTATTGTGTATTTTCGTGATCTATCATTAGGAAGAGTGATTCGGATGATGGATGATCGATGCTAAAAAATACACACAATTGAATCTGGAAACTAATATTGTATCATAATGGATTGTAGAAATCTGATTTTGTTAATTAATAACTTTTCTTGATTGATATAGTTGGCTTTAATTAGTTTTAGTTTCTTTTTTAATTCTTTCCATCTCATGAGCTCATGATTAAAATTATATTAAATTTGAGCTATATATTTTATTACATACAAGTGGTAGTGTTTCATAAACTTTTTAATGTGTACCAAATCTTGTAATCTTGTGTCTTCCATAAGAAATCTAAACCTAATATTTATTTAATGTTTTATTTGTAATTATAAAAGAATGTTAATATAATGTGAGCTCAAAAAAATCTTTTAGATCATAGCATTGGGTGTTTCTCTCTTTATTGACATAATTATATAAATCTTTAATTATATAATTTCATCTTAGTTGAAGATTTACATTTCTTTAAATATATCTATAAAATTGCAAGTTGTATTTAAATAGCTTGTTAATATCTTCTTTCTTAGGTAGTTTGGTATCAATATTTAAGAGAAAGATATGTAGTAATATTTATTATAGATTTATTAATATTCTTTAATTGATTTGGGAGTTTTTTAAAAATTGATTAAAGCTGAAATACATAAAAGAATAAAAGTCCAATAAAGGAGGATTACAAGAAGGAAAAAGAAAGAAGATGTAAATCATCAATTGCATAAGTAAGACAAGAAGACAATTGTCTATTGACAACTAAAACACAATCTCAACAATGAAATCTGAAACACTTACATATATAATTTAAAGATTTAATTAAGTTTTTCTAGTACTTAACTTAGACCAAACTCTAGATGTAGCTAAAAACACAAGGAGGCCAATTGTAACATAATGTCACACTAAAATTGTATATAATAGCTTTTTGGTATATTAATAATTATTTTTAATTAATATGATAGTTGTAGTTGACATGGATTTGATTTATTTTCTTATTTATTTCTTTTTGTAGTTAAAATCATGTTAAATTGGAATTTGTATATTTTAGTATATATAAATTTTTTGGTACATTTATAGTTTTTATTTTATTTTATTGATATGATAGTTTTTTTTTTAATTATTTCATTCTAATGAATTAATGACTAAAACTATATTAAATTTAAGATTGTGTGTAATGTTAGTTATATATTTTATTTGAATTTTAAATAAAATACTCTATAATATTTATTTAATATTTTATTTATAATTATATAAGACAATATTAAAGTAATGGGAAGTCAAAAAAATTATTTTAGATCATTTATTCCATGTTTCTCACTTTACACACTTGTACATGATTATATACAATCTTAAATATATATAATTTCATCTTAGTTGAAGATTTACATTTCTTTATATATATTTATAGAATTGCAAGTTGTTTAATATAAATGGTTAGTCAATATCTTCTTCTTAAGTGGTTAGCAATCAATATGTTATGGATATATTAATATTTATTTATTGATATGAAAGTTCTAATTGACTTCAACTAAATATGAGTTAAAATTAAGTCATGTCAAATTTTGGTAAACTTGAACTAAACTTTTTTCATACATAACCTCTTTTGAATCAAACTTTTTTCATATGTAATCTTACTTAAATCAAACTTTTCCCACATGTAATCTCACTTGTACTAAGGTGTCTACCTTTTGCAAAAGTAGGGGGTTGCAATATATCTTGTATTAGTGTATTTTACCATCCTCTCTTTTGGGTGTACAAATTCTAATTATGTTACACATACATTAATAATTCATCTTTAATGAGCATGGAAGTTATGGTTGGCTTCAACTAAATATTGGTTAATTTTACTCAATATGACATCAAATTTATGATGAAACTTGTACCAAACTATTTACATATAGAACTCCACTTTCATGGGTGATACATACTTTTATATAAGTGTGGGCTTGTAATTTTTCTAGTACAAATTTATGTTAGCATCCTCTTTTTTTGGCATATAAAGTGTAATTGGCATTATATAGTTGTTGATTTTCAAATTTTGTTGAAACTCATATAATTTGACTCACAATTTTATCAAATTTTATGACATATGCTCTTACATTTTTAAAAATTTAAAAACAATCATAATTATTTTGACTTGTATTATGTTGGCACAATAATGTGCATCTCATGTGTTGTGTGTTAACATTATAAACTAAGTGTTAGCATGAAAATCATGTAATATTTTTGAAACGGCAAAGCATGTAGATATGATCATTGTGAGCATAGTCTAATCAACTAGAGTGCATCATGTGATTCATGCATGCAAGACTTAATTACGCATTCATCATGTAGTCATGCATAATTTGTACCATAATTTATGTTATATGAATGCAAATTAAATTTTGAAGCATTGGGGTAAAAAGTGTTGATCCACTGAATAATCAAATTATACCACTTTTATGCACATATTATCTATTAAATATCATGTATTTTGTTACATTATATTTTCTAGGATCATAGTGTTCAATGTATAGACAACCAAATGAGGGCACTTGAAACTTATCATGCTTTGAAAGTGATAACACATATATGTGTCAGATTTGAGGAGATTATTACCTAAGTGTTAGGAATGGTTCAAGCATTTTTTTTCAAATACTTAATGTTGTCACATGAAATTGCACCCACTAGAGCTAGCCAACATTCTAATGACACAATGGGAATGATCTTAAGGTGTGGGACCTTGCAATTAAGATCATACCTCTAGAAAGGGATGTACTCCTTTTTAAACCTAGATGTATGTGTTGCACCAATCCAACATAGATTAAGTGTAAGACCTAATCATATGAACTACTAATTTTCTAAGGAAAAGTGAAAAAAAGAATGCATGAAAAGGAAAGGGCAGTGATGCACCTAAATTTAAATGAGCTCCCTCCTAACCATGTCAACAAAAAGAACTATCAAAATCACTAAAACTCGCATAGGTCTCCATTGAACAACTCCTACTTGAGTAGGTATGAGATAAAGAATTTAGTAAATTCTATAAGGGATGAAATCCATAGCTTCCTTATATATATATATATATATATATATATATATATATATATATATATATATATATATATATATATATATATATATATATATATATATATATATATATATATATATATATATATATATATATATATATATATATATATATATATATATATATATAGTGTGTGTGTGTGTGTGTAAAGTGGAAAAATCATTCACATTTGAAGGTAAGAGAAAATTACACAACTTACAAGAATTAAGAAGAGGTCAAAAAGGTAATTTTATTGATTTAGATGAATGAAGCCCATTTATAATAGTAGATTTGAAGAGAATACAAGTCTTTGGTAAGAAATCAAATGAGGAACCTCTATAAAAACAAGCATGGAATGTCTTGCATTTCAAAAGAGGCACTAACACTAAAAAAGCATAGTAGGCCAAAGAGAAACTCGATTTGTCACCTTAGCTATCGAAATGTAGACATGTGCAAACCTAATCTGATCAACAAGGTATGGAGAAAATATTATTTTCATTAATGGTTTGTTAGTAGATCAAATTTTCCTAACAAATCCATTGAATAGATGGCCTAGGGAATGATGTTTTAGAGGAGGGGTGGTTGCAACAATAAATG
This sequence comes from Chamaecyparis obtusa, assembly GCA_027943335.1. NCBI lineage: Eukaryota > Viridiplantae > Streptophyta > Pinopsida > Cupressales > Cupressaceae > Chamaecyparis > Chamaecyparis obtusa. The sequence goes on along the minus strand of BSBK01002973.1, from coordinate 398,972 downwards.
AATCATAGGAGTGTAATATCTCTAATTAAATAATTTGAAAATTTTCTTCTCACATAGAAAAAAATTAAAGAGAAGTACTTATTTTTCAAACCCTTGTCAACAAAATAAAATAATATTAAAATACCCACAATATTAAAAAAACTTGCCATAAAAACTCTAGCATCTCTCAATTGATGAAATTTGATTTTTATTAAATGAGATATGCCACTAATACAACAAAATACCTAACACATATGAAAAAAAAATTCTAAAATTATATGAACAAACTTTTTGAACACACACTATTGGGAATTAAGGTGTCTCCACCTTAGCATTTCCTAGCATTGTATTTATTTATTTAATCCTTTGATTCCTAAATTGTAATTTCTTGTGCATCATATTTTTTTAGTGGGACATGGTAGAGTGAGTTGTCACTATGTTGGTAGGTAATGTGAAAGGTGACAAGGATGTGTTTTGGTCCTTACATGGGGAAGAACACATCCCATTTTGGTCATGATATTCAACCATGTGTTAGCATCTCAGAAACCTATGTAAGTCATTGCTACAAGACAATTTTTTATGACTAGTTATGGTAGATTCCTAGAACAATTAGTTGGAAAAGCATTGAAAACAATCTTACATGGAAAACATGGCTTCTCAAGTTGGGTTATGGTGGGTTTTAAGAGAATCAACTATTTATATTTAGTTATGATGGATTATCTTACAAATATACATGTTGTTAGTTATGAAAAATACTATGATGGTTGTAAGATTTGTAAAAGAATCTACCATACCTATTTTTTAACAAAAATAAAGTTCCCTTGACTTTTGAGGCATGTGAAAAGGGTTAGAAAATCTTGGACAAGTGTTTGTTACTTGCTTGGAGGTGTTATTTAGTTTTAGATTCCAACCTCTTTTGGATTCATTTATCTAATTAGCTACTTCAAACTTGTATATCTCTATATATTATATGTTTTTGTGTGGGTTTGAGAGAGGAGTAAGGAGAATTATTCTTTGTAGTCTTAAATTGTCAAAATTCTACCAAAAGAGCAAGATGTAATCTACACATCAAGGATTTGATCCTACAAGTGTATTATAACTTATTTTTTATATATTAATGCATTGGTTTGCTACTTTTGTGTGTCGGTTTTTTTATCTAAAAGTATTTCCCCCATGTATATTGGAGTTTCTTCTTTTGTGTATACTTTTCTTTGGTTCTTATTCTTTCATGATTCTTGAAGTGTTGAATACATGTTGTTGTGTTATTGAAATTTAATTAGATGTACAAACTAAACTATCTTTCCTCTAAGGATTAATGCAATGGAAAATAAAATACGTTTATATTTTGTTTAAGGGCATAACAATATGTGCTTTTATTAAGTTATTGAATAACTAGTTAATAAAAAGAAATCAATGATATTATAAGGTATATATTGGTGGTCCTATTGGATATTGCTAATGCATTAGGGAGATTGTTGAATACATTTAATATGTTTAATCGCTACGTTGAGTGATGTTGGAATTACTATTGTTGTCATTCGTGTTTTGTCACTGATGTCAACATATGTTTCTATGAAGAGAACATGCTAGTTATTATAGTGCACGGATTCCGTATGGATGATTCAGAACGTGCAAACACAGTTGTGTGTACAGGAAGGTGTTGTGATCTTATATCTAAGATCGCATGATATAATATTGCATATTGGTTGAGTTACAAAATATCTGGTGAAGATTGGTTACTGGACAGTGACATTGGAAGTTGAAAGAGTAAGTCTCTGAGTTTTGGGTATATCTTATAGGCAATGAGGATTCAATGTATGTGATCTTAAGTGATGACAAATACGATACTGAAGAATGTTCACTAATCTTAGCAAGGTACGAAAAGAAGGAGCATGTCATCTATGGCGTGTGTTCTGGAGAAGACCTATTTGGAAGCCGACTTCAAAGTTGTAGCATGTATCATGTATGGCGAGCATGATTTATGGATGCTAGACCTTAATTATTGAATTGCAATTGTTGTATACTTGTTTTAGATACCATGTGTATATTAGCAAGGAGATATGTAATTATTTGTATATTAGGAAAGCCTAATTGGACGACATGATCATTTATTTTATAATAGAGTATATATGTAAGATCTTTTCTTTTAAAAAGATATGGAGAGAATGTATGTGATGTAAAAGAGGATTGTGGAAGCTGTGAGCTTGTGTTTGCTGGATGTAGAGCAGAGGATAACTTATATACTTCATTGGAACTGATCAAGAAAAGATAATTGCTATTGGACAGTTCAAGGATTTTGTATTTCTTTACATACACTTGCATTGCGAACAATGATTCTGAAGGTGGACATAACCTTCTTTAGGCACTAAGCCTGGGCAATGAGCCTTCTTCTTTTTCTTGACTCCTAACAGGGTATGTCCTCTAACAAGGACTGTGTACTATAATGTTTTAATCAGCTCCTAACAGGGCTAGATCTTCTAACAAGGATACTATACTCTCAGTACATCATTAGTGGGTGTTAATTCCCATTGGGGTTTTACCTTTAACAGGGTTTCCTTGACAACAAATATTGTGTTATTGTATTGGGAATCTTTGTGTTCATATTGTTTCTATTCAAAGTTTAAAGTTTAATAATCTCTCATACAACTAATTCACCCCCCCTCTCAGTTGTATTGGTGGACTGTTATTCCTAACAAGTCCTTCTTGGATGTTTTATTCCCATTCAATTGGTATCAGAGCTCAAGTCCATGTTCTTCATGTTCCTATATGTGAGCTCATGTATTTGTATGTATGTTGCACGTACTTACACGAACTTGCATGTTAGTGCATGTGAAGGATTCATGGTGTTTAAGGTTCTAGGTATTTCTTCTATTATGATTTCTTGGCTTGGTAAGTTTGAGAAAAACTCTAAAAAGGAATTAGAGTAATTATTAATACTTTCTTGAGTGGAATTCTTGATGTTGATATATATTTTTTAATACAACAAAGAATTGAAAGACGGAGAAGATGGATTTTTTTGGAGTTGATAATGTATTTTCATTTAATGTGATATTTATTTGGAACTCTTGTTTGATAGTATTTAAAAATTATCATGCATGGTGGTGATAGTTATTCTATGTTCATCTACAACAAAGTATTTTTGTTGGGAGCTGTATGTTTTTGGCTTTGTGCTCATATAGAGAAAATTGGGGTTTCATGATTATGATTTGATGTTCTTATGTTAGGTGCTTTGTTTTAGTTTATAGCATTAGAAGGTATTGTTTCATTATCCTTGAATTCATGTAGGCTATAGATTTTATCATTCAATGAATTGAAAGATCTAAGACTAGCCTAGCTTCTATGTATGTTTGTACATGATAGTGGTTATGGATTTGGCCTACAAGTGGGCTAGGATTTCTTAGACATCTTCTTGTTTTGGTTGGTTGTACTTTCAAATCTTAGTTTTTTGTTGGTTGGATATGATAATTTTGTAGATTTTTTGTTGAAAATATACAATTATGTGTGTCTAGGTTATTGACGCAAGGTAGGGAGCAAGAGGGCCCAAATAATGGCGCACCCTAATGATCCAAGCCTGCCCAACACATGCGGAAGCAACAAACAACAATAGTGAGAGAGAGACTACAGAAACTTTCATATATTATCATCAAATAGAATCATACATGTCTGGTTGTAAGGCCTTTCCGATTACGGCTTGATATTATAATGAATCTCAGAAGTCCTCAAACATGCAAGGATCTGTTACAAATCTCCAATCTAATGTCTCATATCTTCTATCCTAAAACTCTCTCTAATCTACAACCAAACATCCACATTTATACAAGAAGCTACCGAACTGAGTCGGCCTTCAAATCCACAATCAACAGAAGGAACGGTCAGATCTGGGACCACATGCTTCCCAATGATGGATACCAACATTAAAGCCATGATCTAATATAAATGCACAAGTCAGCCACAACAGAAACTAAAACTAAACCCGTCGATAAGCAAGATAACCGAGCAGCAGACAAGCAATGTCGAGCACTAGTGAAATAACCGACTGCCCAGGAGATAACCGACCACACTCGATAACCAAAGGAAACTAATGAACTACCGACCAACTCGGTCAAAGCAGGAATCGAGCAACATAGACAAACTCCAAATTGTTTTTGGTGACAAAGGATTGCCAAGGACCCAAGATGCTCCTACATCAAACACCTGGGGTTATTTTGAAATGATTCTCTGAATCATTTGGTAGGTCTGGTCTGAGCTGCATCCAACTTAGACTGTAAAATCCATGAACTATATTCCATCAGTCTACTCTTCCACTTAACCAGATATTCTATATATTGTTTTCCTCTTGTACTCTTGCCAACTCTTTCCTTCAAAATCTATTCAACTTCATCATTTTGCTTCTTAGGATATTCTATCGGTACTGTCACTTCTTCATCAGGTTCATGATACTCATACAAATCAGCAATGTTGAAAATAGGTGATATGTCCATGTCATTAGGTAACTCAATTTCATATGCATTTCCACTGTCAAATTTCTTCAGAATCTTGCAAGGTCCAAACTTTTTCATCTTTGGCTTCCCATATGTTCCAATAGGAAATTGACCTTTCTTCAAATGAACCATCACTTCATCACCAACATCAAAAGTTTTATGCCTTCTTGATCTATCAGTTATGTCTTTGTATTTTTTATTACTGTCTTCCAGTTTCAATTTCACATCTTCATGTAATGTTTTCATGTACTCATCAAACTTTACTCCTTCAACACTTTTCTTATTCTCGTCAGCAATGTCTCTTAAATCATATATTCCTCTCGGTTGTGTGCCATTCACAATCTCAAATGGTGTTTTTCTAGTACTCCTATTCATTGAATTATTGTATGCAAACTCTTCTTGTGCCAACACAAAATCCCAATTACTCGGTGTGTCTCCAACTAAACATCTCAAAAGATTTCTCAAACTTCTATTCACAACTTTAGTCTGTCCATCGGTTTGTGGGTGAAATGTAGAACTATATTTCAACTCAGTGCCAAATTTCTTCCAAAGTGTTTTCCAAAAGTATCCAACAAATTTACTGTCTCGGTTAGAGATAATACTCCTTGGTAAGCCATGCAATCTAACAATTTCCTTAAAGAAAAGATCTTCTACATGTACTGCATCTGATGTCTTTCTACAAGGTATAAAATGTGTCATCTTAGAAAATCTATCCACAATAATAAATATTGAATCATTACCTCTTACTGTCTTCGGTAAGCCAAGAACAAAGTCCATACTGATGTCAATCCAAGGTTTCTCAGGAATAGCAATCGGTGTATACAATCCAGTATTTTGACTTACTCCTTTTGTAACTTGACAAATTCCACAACTTTTCACAAATTTTTGAACATCTTTATACAACTGCAGCCAATATTACTTCTCCTTAAGCAAATTCCATGTTTTATCAATGCCAAAATGTCCAGCCAAACCACTACTATGTTTCTCCTTTATCAAATTAGTTCTCATCACTCCTCTCGGTATACACAACTGAATACCTTTAAACAACATACCTTCTTGAATAAAATATTCATCCCATTTAGTATCTTGTTGATCTTGAATAGGTGCTCTGCACTTTCTCCATGGCTCAGAAAAATCAGGGTCATTTTCATACAAATCTTTCATCTCATCAAAACCAAGAACTTCAATTTCCATCTCAATCATCAAAGATCTTCGTCTACTTAATGCATCAGCAACTCAGTTAGTGACTCCACTCTTATGCTTTATCACAAATGTATAACTCTGAAAATACTCAACTCATTTCATATGTCTCTGATTTAACTTACTCTAACTACCCAAATATAGTAAAGCCTTATGATCAGTATACAACACAAATTCACTCGGTATCAAATAATGTCTCCATTTCTTCAGTGCTTGAACAATAGCATAGAATTCTTGATCATACACAGAATATTTCCTTCTAGCATCATTCAACTTTTCACTAAAGAAAGCAATAGGTTTACCTTCTTGACTCAACATAGCTCCAATTGCACTTCCACTTGCATCACATTCTACTTGAAATACCTTACTGAAATAATGTAATGCCAAAATAGGTAATTCAGCAACCTTCTACTTCATATTCTCAAAACTTTTGTTAGCTCCATGTGTCCACTTGAATTCTCTTTTGTCTCCTCTCATAGTCTAAGTCATAGCATTACAAATTGAACTAAAATTCCTTATGAACTTTCGGTAAAAACTTGCCAAACCATGAAATGATCTTACCTCACTAGTATTCACAGGTGTAGGCCAATGCAAAATAGCTTCAACCTTTTCAAGATCCATCTTCAAACCATCAACTGGAATAACAAATTCCAGATACACAATCTCTTCTTTCAGGAATGAACACTTTTTTAGATTTACCAACAACTTTTCCTCTTTCAATCTCTACAAAACTTGTCTAACATGCAATAAATGTTCTTCTCTAGTCTTACTAAATATCAGAATATCATCAATATATACAATCACAAACTTACCCAAAAATTTCTTCAAAACCTCATTCATCAACCTCATAAAAGTACTCGGTGCATTAGTTAAAGCAAAAGGCATAACCAACCACTCATACAAACCTTCTTTTGTCTTAAAAGTAGTCTTCCATTCATCACCTTCTCTGATTCTGATCTGATGATACCCACTTTTCAAATCAATCTTTGTGAAATACTTTGCTCCAGTCAAACTATCCATTATATCATCGATTCTTGGTATAGGAAACCTATACTTCACTATTATCTTATTGATTGCTCTGGAATCAGTACACATTCTCCATTCTCCATTTTTCTTTAGTGCCAATACAATAGGTACTGCACAAGGGCTCAAACTTTCTCTGATCAAACCTTTCTCCAACAACTCTTGAATTTGTCGGTTCAATTCCCGATTCTCGGTAGGTGTCAACCAATGAGGTGCCTTATTCGGTAAACTAGCTCCAGGGATTAGATCCATACAATGATCAATGCTTCTTTTCAGTGGAAAACCATCAGGTACATTATCAGAAATGATATCATTGTACTCGGCGAGTAACTTATCAATCTCCTCAGGAACATTATCCTTTATTTTCTTACTCAGCTTGTTAGGAATCACAGCAAAACATACATCATTCTTTTTCAAAGAATTAATGAAATTTCTTCCTTCCATCAAAAAAACTTTCATAGATGTGCAAACATTACTAATAGGTTCTTCCATCAATGGTAACAAGATTTGTTTCTTTCCATTAGCCACAATAGTATACTTATGCAATCTCCCATCATATATAGCATGTCTATCATATTACCAAGGTCTACCCAACAAAATATGACAACAATCCATAGGCATGATATCACATAACACCTTATCATAGTACTTTCCAATCTTCAAATTCACATAACATTGTTCACTTACCAGGAGTGTATGTTCATATTTGATCCATGAAATATGATAGGGCTTCGGATGTACCAACCTTTCCAATTGCAATTTTGTGACCATCTCTTCAAATGCCAGATTCTTTGAGCTACCACTGTCAATGATTACCTTCCAAACTTTATCAGAAACTCTACATCTGGTCTTGAACAAACTTTTCATTACCAAATCTTCCTTCTTGCTTTCATTTCACAGTGCTCTCCTTACCATCAAGTTGTTTTCTTTCTCAGGTTCATTCGGTGACTCTTCTTGCACCAAAGCATTTCTACTATTGCCAGCCTTCTTACTAGCCTGTGTACATTCCAAAGATCTATGTCCTTCTTCTCCACAATTATAACAAGTTCCTCGAAAAATTGCTCTTCCATAACCACCTCGGTAGTTACTGCCTCTACCTCTAGATGAACTTTCACCTTTCCACTCGGTCTTGCCTTTGTCTAGATTTGTCTTTTCTGGTTCAGATCTACCATTTTCACCATTAGATCTACCTCTTCCTCTAGGGAATCTACCACCTTGACCTCTTTGTCTCTGTTCATGTCTCTTGTTCAATTTCTCCTCGGCCTTCAAAGCAAATTGATAAGCCTCTTCAATGTTCTCCAACTTGACCATACTAATTTCCTCTTGGATGGAAACTCTCAAACCATTCAGGTATCTACCAATTCTTTCAACATCATCTTCATCATGTCCATATCTGATATCCAATCTATAGAATTCCTCAGTATACTCCTTTACCAAGCTATCTTTCTGTCTCAAACTTTGCATTCACCGAACTAGGTTAATCTGATAATCATAGGGTAAGAACTTTCCTTTCATTTTATTGACCATTTTACTCCATACCTTGATTTTTTCCTTGCCTTTCCTTTTCCTATCCAATTGCAGATGTTCCTACGATAAGGATGCATGACTTTTCAACTTTGTGCTTGCAATCTTCACCTTCTTATCCTCAAGGATGTTTTCATATTCAAAATACTTTTCCATCTCAGTGATCCAGTCCACCAATTCATCATAATACATCTTTCCACCATACTCAAGAGGATTGAAATGTGGTGTTGACTTCAGAATTTTTAAAGCCTTCAAAAATCTTTCTTCACTTTGATCCATAACAGGTGCAGGTTTTGCATTCCCCCGTTCTTCTTCAATTTCATCATCACTAACATCTTCAAGATGTTTGCCTCTTCTTTGGGCTGTTTCAACAACTTCTAACCTAGCAACAATTTGCCTTAGCATATCTGCCAATCCTGGATCTACATCTCACCTCCCACGAACCATCTTGACAACCCTCTGCAATTGCAGGTTAGATCGCAATCTACTACCCCACAACAATAAACTAAGGCTTCAAGAGGAACCTGCAAACCTAGATCCGTAGACCTAGATCAAGATCTCACCTTGCTTTGATACCACTTGATGCAAGGCAGGGAGCAAGAGGGGCCAAACAATGGCACACCCTAATGATCCAAACCTGCCCAACACATGTGGAAGCAACAAACAACAACAGTGAGAGAGAGACTGCAGAAACTTTCATATATTATCATCAAATAGAATCATACATGTCTGGCTATGAGGCCTTCCCGATTATGGCTTGATATTACAATGAATCTCAGAAGTCCTCAAACATGTGAGGATCTGTTACAAATCTCCAATCTAATGTCTACTATCTTCTATCCTAAAACTCCCTCTAATCTACAACCAAACATCCACATTTATACAAGAAGCTACTGAACTGAGTCATCCTTCAGATCCACAATCAACAGAAGGAACGGTTAGATCTAGGACCACACGCTTCCTAATGATGGATACCAACATTAAATCCATGATCCAATATAAATGCACAAGTCAGACACAACAAAAACTAAAACTAAACCTGTCGATAAGCAAGATAACCGAGCAACAGATAGGCAATGTCGAGCGCCAGTGAAATAACCGACCACCCAAGAGATAACCGACCACACTCTGTAACCAAAGGAAACCGACCATCTCAGTCAAAGCAGGAATGGAGCAACATAGACAAACTCCAAATTATTTTTGGTGACACAGGATTGCCAAGGACCTGAGATGCTCCTGCACCAGTTATTCCATTATTATGGTTTAGCTTGTTTTGGTGTTTACAAACTTGTGGATCTTGTAGATGATAAGTGGAAATGGATTTTCATACGTGTTTACAAATATGATGGTTTTACATGTTTTACATGATTAATTAAAACTTGTGATTTTGTAAATCTATAGATAAACTAATTATTTGATTATGATTCCTTTGGGGTTGAAGACACTTAAAAATGGTCAACACCTGCGAAACCACTTTTTAACATGTCGTCTATGTCACATGTGTGGTCTTTATCATCCATCAACATTGTGTCATTATTCTATTGATTAAATAATGTTGATTATTTAATTAATTGTTAATTATGTCATATTTTCTCATCATTTCTTCTTGGTGTTCCTTGTTGTTAGTCCAATTAAATAATTGTGTCAATTATTTAATTTGTATCACTAGTCTGTCATAGGAAAATTTATATTTAATTATTTCCCCCTTGTCCTAACATACCCCCTTTTGGCATAAATAAATCACATTTATTTATCCCTTTTATCCTTTTCCCACGATTAAATAAATTTATTTATTTAACTATCTAATATGTCAAATATGAGGGAGTTAATAATTTTTTAATTATTAAATTCCACTCTATTTCCATCCCCTTTTCCTAAGTTTGTGTCATACTCTAACTCCATTTTTTACTCCAATTTCATCTCCCACTAATTCCTTCGTGCTAATTTCTTCCCGCTAATTTCTCATGTCTAACTCCATTAGCAATTTTTCCCATTGGTTGTCCTTTGACCTCATTTGTCTATCCAACATTTGAGAATTTATAAATTTGTGAGTTCAATTCTCATTTTAGCTAACCACAATTTGTCTAGTATCCGCACTGTCATTTTTTTGAATTGTCATTGGCTTTTATCATATTTGTTCACTCATATTCATTGAGAGAAACATAATTTAGAGGAAAAAAAAACACAATGGAATGGAGTGAAGTATATGAATAGTGATGGTTTGATTTTTTTAATGTTATTTATGCTTTTTGTATTCATAGTTCTATTGATGAGGTTAGAATTCTTGTTTACATGATAGAATGATTTTCCCATGGTTGGCTATGTCATGTATGTTTCTAATGCTAATTTTCTTGATTGACATTGGTATTTATGAATGTAAGGTAGTTGTTGTTTTGAGTTTATTTTTTAGGCATGGTATGAGGAAGTTTGTATCTTTCTTGGTGAGGAAATATTGGAACATGATTTCCCACTAGTTATTTGTACATGGTTTTGAAGTTGGTGTGTTATATTTTATAAGCTTTTGTACAACATGTTTCCTCTTAAAGTTTTATAGTTTTCCTATTTCCTAAAGCTATTTTTTGTGTAGATTTAGATAATTCCTTTTTTTTAATGAAATATGTCATATGATCTAATTTTTTGGATTTAAATTTTTATAGAGATGATTTTTAAGGTTTTACATTTTAACAAAAATCTATGGTTCAGAAATCTATAAAAGTATTTTTTCACATTCTTAGAGTTTTCTAGATGGAAACAGCTATAGATTTGTAGGAATGGTTATCTAGTTCCTAGACTATAGTATCTAGTTGTGGATTTGTTTGTAAATTTGGTCTTGATGGTAATCTAGTGTTTTATTTTTAAAATTTTAAGATTATATCCTTGATATATTAGTTCTCATGTTGCTGATGTGATGATGAGTTTTTATGTTTCACTATTTGTGATGTATGACTTGTGTGATTTAGTGAGTTGTCTTTATCCATTGATTGTATTCAAAACTCAGTTGTGGACTATCTATGCCATAGTTCCTTTTCATATTTATGTAGATTATATCAATTGGAATTTTCTATCATCATTTGTGTATTTATATGTTACTTTTGGATGAGAGGATTGATGTTTTGAGTACCTAGATAATCAGTTATTAGGAATTGTACTATGTTGTATATCTTATATAGTTGGAGATATTGATTCTTAAATTATCATTGCTAATTGTAATCACCTCAAAATAGTCTAGCTAAACCAATTTTCCTAAATATCAAATCAAGTGATCAAACAATATCAAACAAGATAAAATCTCAAACATAATTGTGTAATTGAATTAGATCAATTTAATTGCACAATTCATCAATTATCAAACATTTATGATCAATAATCAATAATAATTCCTTAATTAATTATCCTAGCCATTTAATCAAATCAAACTCAAAAATACCTATGGCTAGTGATATTATTTAATATGAATTAATTAATTGTCCTATTATCCTCTCAACTCACAAAAGGACAAAGGAGTTAATTCCAATCAATGGGAGCTAATCACAAGGATCACTCACATGGAACAAGTGAGAATCAATATCAACCATTCATCATGGATGAATCTCCACCATTGAATTTAAATTCAATATTTCCCTCCAAGAGGAAATATATAAAAGCAATCTCATTCAAGTCATTTTGGATATCTAGATCATTTAATTAACAAAGTGCTGCTATTTTCAATCTAGATCAATTCTTCTATTTCTTGCATCAATTCTTCATTATAATTCAAGCTTAATTCCTCTTAATTGATTTCATGTTAAATGCATTTTATTTGAATATTTCATTTCATAGTTGTAATGTCATCGATCTTATGCACAATTTGAGAACACTAACAATTAGATCATACTCTCTATAACTAGGAAGCTATAAATCACTTTTAATTGTTATGATTTTGATTGTTTTTCATACACTAACAATTAATCTAATGAGTTATAGAAATGTTGTGTTCGTAGTATAACAGATACCACAATTCACACACACATTTCTGGCACCCACCGTGGGGCCAAGCCCTGGATTTATAACTTTTTAAATAATTTATGTCGTTGTTTGTAGAACCAAGGTCACATTTAGTATTCTGGATCACATGCAGGAAGAAAGTTTGCATCAGGTTGAAACAGGATCGCATTTGGTCTTTCTCGGATAGTATAAATGGTGAGAATATCCTTTTTTTGACTTTGGATTGTATTTGGGAGTATTAATTGCATTTGGTTTATATTGAATCACATCTGGTTGTTGATCGCATTTGGTTTGAAAATAGGATCGCATTTAGGGATTTTATTTTTAAATTTGAAAGTCCTAATGACTAATGGGTGAACTTTGTGATTCTGATTGATTTTTCCAACTTAACTGTGGTTTTCAAGTTGATTTGACAAAGAAATAACAACAAATAAGACTACTAATGTGTGGTTTTGAAAGTTGCCTTATAGACTCAACCAAACAATAATGATTTTTCTTGCTTAATTTGATAGGAATCTAAGTACAATTTGAAGTCAATTTTTAGTCTAATTAGAGGATTATGCTCTTTTCCCTTTGGGAAAATTAGAAACTCAAAAATTAAATTAAGATTTGGGGTCAAATTGGAGTAAATTCATAATACTTTGCATGATGTGTTTGATAGGAGAAAATGACATGGATAGGAGACTATTCTCTTCTCCCTAGTGGATAATCATAAATTTAGACTCCTAAGTCGCAAATCCTCTTTACTTTCTTCTCATAATCTTTAGAGGTCCTACTAGTTGAGGTAAAAATCTCCTGGGAATGACCCAAGTGAGGACAGGTAGAAACTGTTGGAAACTACAATTGAAACAAATGTTATATTGTCATTGATGTCAAACCTTAACTGGTAAGACAATTGCTATCTAGGAGAGTACCATATATTTTGATTGATGAAGAGGATGAGGAAATAACAAGAGGACCTAAGGAAAGGTTGAGTTATGTGATACTTCAATGGGTACTTGATTAGTTGGCATATTGACAAGGTAATTGTTAGGATTGGGAACACTAAGAGGGGGGGGGGGGGTGGTGAATCAGTGTTCTATACTTAATTGCTTTTTCTGAACTCTTGAATCGTAACTTAATTGCTTAGTAACTGAAATGAACATTAATGCAAATAAGATAAACATTCATAACACATGACACCAAATATGATTACAGGGAAACCCAAATAGGTAAAAACCTCAGTGGGAATTGACACCCACTAAGAACTATACTTGTGTATTATGATCCCTGTTTGAAGATCTTGCAACCCTATTAGGAGTTGTTCTTTACAATGCTTTAGTACATTGACTTGGTTAAGGGTCGGACCCTATTAGGAGTCTTTTACAATCAACCTTGTTAGGGGTGGGGACATATTTTCCTAGAGTTCATTGCTCAAGTGGTGAAGGCTACAACCTTCTGGATATCAAATACACACTATATCTGCAGGAAGAATTGTTGCTTGACACTACTTGTTTGATCAGTTCCTTTTGTGCGATGATGCTTTAGCCTCTTCTAAAGATCTATCTCATTCTATCTACTCTTTGCATACTTCTTCTCTTCTTGTGCTATCTCTCTTTCTCATGCCATTGCAAATTACAAGGGTGCATGTCTTATTTATATGCGCATACAAAACTATTCATCAAGTTGGCCTATAACTAATTATATACAACACTTCCAAATGAATTGGCTCAAGTGTATTTACATACAATAATAATAACATGTCTATGACCTAAATACAATAGGCACATAGCCTTTACAAAACAATATTACAAGCGCTAGCCAAAATACAAATAGTCGGCTCCATGCTCTGTCCTGTTTTATCGCTTACTATCTATGCTACTTCATCTGACTGTAACTTCCTCATACTGACTCATATCATCATGCGCTCTTAGACTTAGCACAAATACATACTTAGAAGCTTATCTTCAAGGGTGCATGTCATAACTTTATCATACGCACGTGCGCTGATGCTCTGATCACCTGGTGCTCTATTGTCTGTCCAGTCTTCCATACTTAGTCTTATTTCTAATCTTCTTCAATATGCACTGACTCCAAAATTTCATATGACTTTGTTTCCATAATGAAAACACTAAATATAGTCATATACTTCAATATAGTCAACTTTCCAATAGTAATATGTTGTTTATATTTAACACCAAGTGAAGAAGAAATACTTGAAACATAGGCTTAACCGAGCAAAAGTGAAGAAATCTAGTTTAAGCCGAGTGATGTTAATGTCGATCGAGTGCCAGTATATGTCGAGAAAATCTAGTGTTGACCAAACATCATTAATTTCTGAGTGACATATAATTGTCAAAAATAAAAAAGTTAGCGATGACTGAGATACACAGTAATGACCGAGGAGATGAACACAGTATTGATCGAGTGTCAATAATTTACATTTTGAGAAAGAATTGAGAATCTGAGCTGACATAGTTGAATTCTTGGGATATTTAAAATGTGTTAACATTATTAATGAATGGTATAAAACATTTAATGCATGGTAATGTTAGCTTGTGGTGACTGATCAGGAAAGTACCATCCAGGAAAGTACTGTACACTTTTCATTCGTCGTGGGGTTCGAGGTTAACTCGTCAAGCATTTTTGAGTTGACATGTCAGACATTTCCCTAGGTTGACTTGTCAAGCCTTTTCTTAGGTTGAATCGTCAAGTATTTTAGGGTTAACTTGTTAACTGACATAAGCCTTGTTATATTGGCTTAGGGTTAGGGATTTCATTATGATGTATGATTTTAGTACTTGCAGTAGAATTGAGCTATAAGGGATTACAGATTGTAATTAGGTTGTAATCACTAGATAATAAAATATAGGACTCGATGTTGGTGGACATAGCCTAGGGATTGGGTGAACCATGTTAAATCTTTGTGTCTTGTGTTCTCTTCTATGTGGTTTATTGTTTTATGATATTGGTTATATTTGCATGTAATTGTTTTTTTGCTTTGTTAATCCTAACAAGTGGTATCAAAGCGAGGTTATTTCGTTTGTTCTTTCATCTATTCTCTGAAGCAGGTCTCACGAGTTAGTGGGAGAGTCTCTTGGTTAAGTGGGAGAAATGGCAGACGAGGGTAGGCTGAAGGTTGAAAAGTTTAATGGGCAGAACTTCCAGTTATGGAAGATGCAAATGGAGGACTATCTTTATCAGAAGGATCTATGGTGACCATTAGAGGGAATAGCCAAGAAAGAGGCAATAATGTCTCAGGAAGAATGGGATATTTTGGATAGGAAGGCACTGGGGAGTATTCGTCTATGCCGGGCACAATCGGTGGCATTTAATATTACTGGAGCAACGACAGCTCAAACTCTGATGGAAACCCTAGTGAAGTTGTATGAAAAGCCTTTAGCTTCAAACAAGGTATTTCTTATGAAGCGTTTATTTAATATGAAAATGGTAGAAGGTGGATCAGTCACTGATCATTTGAATGAGTTTAATATAGTTACAAGTTAGTTAGCCTCAGTTAAAATTACTTTTGATGAAGAGGTTAGGGCTCTCTTGATTTTGTGTTCTTTGCCAGAAAGCTGGAATGGATTGGTAATGACTATTAGTAATTTTGTTTCTGGTTGTAATACCCTAAATTTTGATGATGTTATTGGTGTTATATTGAGTGAGGAAATTCATAGGAAAAGCTCAGGGGCATCCACATCGGGTAGTGTATTGAACATAGAAAGCAGAGGCAGAACAAGAGATAGAGGAAACAACTCTGAAAATCGTGGGAAATCAAGAGGAAAATCAAAGGTAAAGAGGTTTGAATCCAAAGGGCTAAATGATTGCTGGTACTATGGAAAACCAGGTCATAAGAAGAAAGATTATTGGTCTCAAAAGAAAGATCAAGGAGACAAACATGATGGAAACAAGGAGGCAAATGTGGTAAGTAACAAACTCAAAGAGGATACTTTGCTCTTGTCTTTAGAAAATGTTGATGATTCATGGGTGTTAGATTCGGGGGATTCATTTCATGCTACACCCCATAGAGGTTATTTTGTTGATTATGTCCAAGGGGATTTTGGGCTAGTTTATTTGGGAGACAATGAACCCTATCAAATTGTTGGAAAAGGGAAAATCAAAATTAAGTTGCACACTGGGAATCATTGGCTACTACAAGACGTAAGACATGTTCCAAGGCTGAGTAGAAATTTAATTTCAGTAGGGCAACTCGCTGATGAGGGTTGCACTGTTACTTTTAATGATAAAAATTGGAAGGTTTTAAAAGGTTCCTTAGTAGTAGTAAAAGGTGTGAAAGTAGGCACCTTATATCTTTGTATAGGTCATGCTGTTCCTTCTACTTTAATTATTTTAGAAGATAATGAATGTTCAGGAACAGTGGCTGCAGTTGAGCAGGAAGAACATTAAACCGTTGCTGTAGATTCTGACACAGCACTATGGCACAATAGACTTGGGCACATGAGTGAGAAAGGTATGAAATTACTTCATTTAAAGAAAGTTTTACCTAGTTTGAAATGTGTTAATATGGATTTCTATGAAAGTTGTGTTTATGGAAAACAAAAGAGAGTAGTTTTGTGAAGAGTGGGAAGGAAAAGAAAAATGAGAGATTAGAGCTTGTGCATACAGATGTATGGGGACCAGCTCAGGTATCTTCCCTTGGTGGCTCTCTGTATTATGTTACATTTATAGATGATGCAACAAGAAAGGTATGGATTTATTTCCTTAGACAGAAATCTGATGTATTTCAAACTTTTAAGAAATGGAAATGCTTGGTTGAGAATGAGACTGGTAAAAGGTTAAAATGTCTCAGATCTGATAATGGTGGTGAGTATTGAAGCACAAAAATTGAAGATTATTGTTCCTCTAATGGTATTCGTAGGCAGTAAACTATACCAAGGACTCCACAAGAAAATGGAGTGGCTGAACGCATGAACAAGACAATAATGGAGCGTGCAAGGAGTATGAGGTTGCATGCTAGACTACCCAAAAATATGTGGGCAGAGGCTATGAACACTGCTATTTATTTAATCAATAGAGGCCCCTCTACTCCTTTGGACTATGGTATTCCAAAGGAAGCATGGAGTGGTAAGAAGGTGAGTTATTCTTTTCTCAAAACATTTGGTTGTGAAGCTTTTGCACTTATAGATTCTGAAAATAGAACCAAGCTGGAAGCTAAGTCAAAGAAATGTGTATTTGTTGGATATGGCATTGATGAATTTGGTTATAGGCTTTGGGATTTTGAAAATCATAAAATTGTAAGAAGTAGGGATGTCATATTCAATGAGAAAGTATTGTACAAAGATCTGTTGTAGCAGCATGAGAAGAAAGAAAATGACTATGTAGTACTGGATGATACTCCAAAAGTTGATGTTTCAGTAGTTCCTTATGCTTTGCAACAACAACAACAAATACCACACACCCCAGTGAATGTTAGATAGTCAACAAGGCTAAGTAGACCTCCCAAGAGATTCTCTCCCTCTTTGTATTCTATTTTATTAACAGATGCTGGTGAACCTGAATGTTATAATGAAGCTATGTAGGTGGATACAAAGCTTCAGTGGGAGTTTGTAATGATAGATGAAATGGACTCCTTCCTGAAAAATCAGACTTGGGATTTATGCAAGTTACCTGTAGGTAAAAGGGCTTTATAGAATAAATGGGTTTACAAGATAAAAGAAGAGGATGGAGGTAAGAAAAGATTTAAAGCCAAATTAGTCGTAAAAGGATTTGCACAAAAACATGGTATTGATTTTGATAAGATTTTTTCTCTAGTTGTTAAAATGACTTCTATTCGTACTGTTTTAAGTATTGTGGCTACTGAAGATTTGCATTTAGAGCAGCTTGATGTTAAAACAACCTTTCTTCAAGGTGATTTAAATGAAGAAATATATATGGTATGCCACAAGGATTTGGGTCAAGGGTAAGGAGAGTTTAGTGTGCAAATTGCAGAAAAGTTTATATGGCTTGAAGCAAGCATCTCGGCAATGGTATATTAAATTTGATACTTTTATGAATGAGAATGGATACACTCGATGTAATTCTAACCATTGTGTTTATTTTAAGAGGTTGGATGATGATAGCTACATTATTTTATGTTTATATGTTGATGATATGCTTGTAGCTAGATCTAACATGGATCATATTAAGGGGTTGAAACAAAAGTTAGCCAAATCTTTTGCTATGAAGGATTTGGGGGCAGCAAAACAAATCCTTGGCATGAAAATTTGCAAAGATAGGAAGAATAAAAAATTAACTCTATCTCAGGCTGATTATGTTGAAAAGGTGTTGTAGAGATTCTACATGAAGGATGCCAAAGCTATCACTACACCTTTGCCTGGTCATTTGAAATTGACTAAGGAGATGTGTCCCAAGACACCAGAAGAAGAGACTACAATGTCTAAGGTACCTTATGCTTTAGCTTTAGGGAGCTTAATGTATGCTATGGTATGTACTAGGCCAGATATTGCACACACAGTGGGAGTCATTAGCTGATATATGAGTAACCCTAGTATTGAGCATTGGAATGCAGTCAAATGGATTCTCAGATATTTGAGAGGTACATCTAGTAAGTGTTTACACTTTGGGGGTTCTACTACTATTGTACAAGGCTATGTTGACTCAGATTTGGTAGGAGATATAGATAGCAGGAGGAGTACTATAGGTTGTGTATTTACTATTGGTGGGACAATAGTGAGTTGGATTTCTCGACTACAAAAGGTGGTTGTTTTATCCACTATAGAGGCAGAGTATGTTGTTGCTACAGAGGTAGCCAAGGAGATGATATGGCTTCAATTCTTCATGGAAGAATTGGGACATCCACAGAAGGATAATTTTCTACATATAGATAGCCAAAGTGTCATTCATCTTGTGAAGAATTCTGCTTTGCACTCAAAGACAAAACACATACAGTTGCGGTACCATTTCATTTGGTCAGTTTTGGATGATGGGCAGTTAAAGCTGGAAAAGATACATATAGATGATAATCCGGTAGATATGTTTACAAAGGTAGTAACAAGGGAGAAGTTGAATTCCTGTTCAACTTCAGTTGGTCTACTAGACTGAACAGAATAAAGGGACAGTTGAGTCCACGGTGGTTGGATCCAATGGGAGCCTCACAGGGTAGTGGTTTAGCTACATGATTAGTCTCCAAGTGGGAGATTGTTGTTTGGTGTGGAGTTTGATTAGTCCCTAAGTGGGAGACTGTTAGCTTGTGGTGACTGATCAGGAAAGTACTATCCAAGAAAGTACTATACACTTTTCATTTGTTGTGGGGTTCAGGGTTAACTCATCAAGCATTTTTGAGTTGACACATCAAACATTTCCCTAGGTTGACTCTTCAAGTATTTTAGGGTTAACTTGTTAACCGACATAAGCCTTGTTATATTGGCTTAGGGTTAGGGATTTCATTATGATGTATAATTTTAGTACTTGCAGTAGAATTAAGCTGTAAGGGATTACAGATTGTAATCAGGTTGTAATCACTGGATAATAAAATATTGGACTTGTTGTTGGTGGACGTAGCCCAGGGATTGGGTGAACCATGTTAAATCTTTGTGTCTTGTGTTCTCTTCTGTGTGGTTTATTATTTTCTAATATTGGTTATATTTGCATGTAATTTTATTTTTCTTTGTTAATCCTAATAGGTAAATCATTTTTTTGTGATTTCAAAGAGAAGTTTGGAGATGTATCTAGAAGGAAAAGAAGGTGAACATAATAATGGAAGGATTTGATGAATCTAACCTAAACCTAAGATCTACAAAAGAGATTAAGCAGCAAAAGATTAGTCTACTTGATCAAGGAGGTATAAGATTAACCTAATTGTGAGGTTATAGATAGGAGAGAAGAGGTTGATGTTATTGACTAATAAGTCTAAGCAAAAGGCTGAAGGTGAAGTTGTGAAGGAGCTGAACAGAGTTGTGATTGCTTGAAGAGAATTCTGAGTAGATTAGAGATGGAGATGAAAATGAGGTTTAGTTAGTAAATCAACATATGTGCGAAGTGAATCTATATTTGAAAAGTGAGTTGTATATTTTTAGATCAGAACCTACTGCTACTTTCTAACCATTGTATCAGTCTAAATCCTTTAATCAAGGTTGACCTAACAGTCATTTTATATAAATCCTTTAATCAAGGTGACATTCTGGAATGTTCTTAAGCCCTCTAACAAGGCCACTCTTAACAGGGTGATTAAATTCTTTAACTAGGTCACACCTAATAGTGTGTATTGTAAACCTTTAACCAGGTTGGCTTCTCACATATCTCACTTTAGAAGAGTGAAATTCAGTAGCATGTTACAAGTGGTTTTTCCTAAATTGGGTTTCCACTATAAATCCTAGTGTTATACTTGTGTGAATGTTGTTTTGATGTGGACGATGTTAAAAGTTTTATATTCTGCAAGTTATTTACTTTAGGAAAGTGGACTGCAAGTTTTATGTTATTGGTATATGCTATAGAGACTGAGTTGAAATATAATTAGATCTGAGATTGTTGAAGAGCTAGAAAGTTGAATTGGTACATCTGGACTTGAGAATAATTGATTCACCCCTCTCTCAGTTGTTCTAAATCATTCTAGCAATTGGTATTAGAGTTGTTGGTGCTTGTAGAGAAAATTTTTGAAGGCACTTGAAGCTAATGATCAAGATGTACAAAAAGGAGGTACTGAAGTTGAACAAGGAGAACTTCCTTGCATGGCAGAGTTTGATGAAATTGCATCTAGCTAGTATTGGTGATTCAGTGAAATGCTATGTGGAAAATGAGTATGTAATACCTGTTGCACCTTTGAGTGCCAAGGAGATGAAATCAAAAAAAGAACATAATCATGAAATGTTGGAGATTGCATCAGCCCTAAGATATCTTGAATTTGAAGACATCAAGTATTGTACTAATGCAAATAAAATGTGAGACACTCTAGCAACTATCTATGGTGGTGACACAAATGTACTAAGATCCAAATCTGAAAGCCTGAGAGGTAAGTTTGATGAAATGCAAATGCAAGATGGTGAAAATATTGTTCAGTATTGTGGTAGAATTAAGGAAGTAGTGAATGCTATTAGAGGAGTTAATAGAAACATTGATGATGAGACTATTATCAGTAAAGTATTAAGAACCTTGCTTCCTATCTATGCCATCATAATTTTTTCAATACAAGAATCAAGATGTAACTTTGGTAATGTCCTGACTTTAGAAAGTCTTGTTGGCAAGCTTACTGCTTTTGATCTATCTAATTATGATAATTTCACTGTTCATAATGTTGAATATGCATTTAAGTCTCAAATGGTTCATCATAAGCCTAAGAAGGGAAAAGAAATATGTGAGAGCAGTGACAACAACATAAACAATGATAGTGACACTTCTGATGATGATCTAGATGACCTTGAGGCACTTATGGCTAGACTGATTAAGAGATGAAAATGGAAATATAAAGGTAAACTTCCTATTATCTATTTTTCATGTAACAAAGTTGGCCATATTGTAGCAAGATGCCCTGAAAGGACTGACAAAGATGAGAAAAGGGAAAACAAGTAAAAAGACAAGAGAAATGATAGAGATCACTGAAGGTATAGAGACTACAAAGACAAAGGTAAGAAATCTTGCTATATTATTAAAGAGGAAACTGACAGTGAAACTAGTGAATCTAATGAATGTGAAATAGAAGTTGTTTATCTTGCTATGAAAGATGATTCTAATGAAGATGAGAAAACTGCACTTATTTCATATGTTTTGATTAAGTAAAAATAGGATTTGAAAGGTCTCGAAACCTTATACAGAAGCATGAATAGATATAACAATTGGAAGACTGTAAAAAAACTGTGATGCCCCACCAAGCAAGCCAAAGGATCAAACAAAAGATCCTACCAAAAAGAACAACCCAAGCAAGAACAACAAAGGACAATCAAGATTTACATTTTTGCCCAGCCTTGTGTGAACGTAAGTTCATGTAAAAAGGAGTAGATGATTTAGATTTCTTTCCCTTAACTATAGTCCATCCATCCTCCAACTTACTGATAGCCTTTTTCCAAACCTTAGAAGAGCCAGAAGAGCCCACAAAAGGGCAGGTGATATCAAAAACCCTAGAAGGGGCAGGAGTAGCACCATGACCAATCTCTTGAACTCTCATAGGAGAGACAGGGGAAGAAGGACGCTTATCTCTAGTAGCCAAAAAAGTAGTAGAAACATAGACAACACCAAGAACATCTGATCCAGAGACAACATCGAGGGTAGTAGGACCACCAGCACCAGAAGACAACACAAAATGAGAGTCAGTAGCAACATTTTGGGAAAAGACAGCAGCAGACTGAACCAAGTTCAGAGCAGAGGCAACTACAACAACATCAGAGCCATGCAAGGCATCCACATAGGCACCAACCACAACCTGATTAGAAAGTGGAGAGCCATCTACCGAACCCTTAAATTTAGAGGCTTTATGAACCGTGTAATGATGGTCAGCAACCCCCAACCACCAAGTAGGTGATTTCTTTGGTTTGACCTTTTCTGAAACACACCATGCAACAAGATGGCTAATCTTTTGGCATTTCTAGCAATGGAACGGAATACCCTCATAGTCAAGATTTTGAGTCCAAGAGCCTGAAGAAGAAGTCAAAGTGATCTTCTTAGGAAGACCCTTGGCAATGTCCATCTCCACAAGAATACGAGCATAAGTTGTTTTGAAAATTTTAGAGGAGACACGATCCACCATTTGGAAATCCCCAATAGCCTCACCCATAGCTTCCAAAATAGAATCTAACCACAGATAAAGAGGAAGATTCAAAAGTCTAACCCATGATGGGATTTTGTTGAAGGACTCAGTAAGAGGATCCAACCCCATATACCAAGGTTTAGCCATCAGGGGGAAACGCTCCTCCCACATGAAACTGTTATTTCTCAGAATAGTATTCCTATCTTCAGCATTATCAAATTTAACAATAAAGAAACCCCTAGCAACAGGGTATATCTGAAAAACATCAGATAAAATGGGTTCCCAATGCTTGGAAATCCAAGCATGCAGATCAAAAAGAGAGGGCCAAAAACCCCTAAAATGAAAAATGGCAGCATTGGAAGAAAAATCATCCTTATTTTTCAAAATCTCATCAATTTTCTCCGAGTCAAGAAGAACCCAAATGGGTTTACTCACAGATACAGGATTCATAGGAAAAGAGGAGCCCCCTCACATAGAAGAAACTTGACCCAAGATGCTTGCTTCAAATGCTGCAACATCAGCGTAGGAAATCGCAAAGCGAGCACCAAGTAATGAAGGCCCAAAAACCCCTGACGCAGGGACATAAACAGCCACTGGAGCACCAACCAGTCCAACCTGAACAACATCTATGACAACTGCAGAAGACAAGAGAGCCACTGTAGACACATCCACAGGAACAACACATTCAAATTGGGCGCGAGCAGGAGAATTCATCGGGAGCGTCATGAGCGTCATGTATTGTTAGTAAAGGTGATAAATGGATTATTGATAGTGGTTGTTCACATCACATGACTGGTGATAAAAGTAAGTTTGAAATCCTTAATCATTACAAAGGTAGAAGTGTTAAGTTTGGTAATGAAGCACCATGTCCTATGAAAGGAAAATGATCAATAAGATTGACTGATAAGATCAAATGTGATAATGCTTATTGGGTTGAAGGTCTTAACTATAATTTTTTGAGTGTGGCATAGTTGAACAATACTGGTTATCAAGTTGAATTTCAGCACAAAAAGGCTAAAATATTTGATGCCACTGGTGAACTAATTGGAAGTGGAGAACAGACAAGAGGTAACTTGTTCTACCTAGACCTATTTGAAGAAACATGTTTGTTTGCATAATATGATGATGTATGGTTATGGCATAAGAGGTTGTGTCATGTAAACTTTGAAAATTTGGTAAATATCAGTAAGTTCAAGAAAGTTAGAGGTTTACCAAGATTGAAGAAAACTGATAATGTGATATGTAAACAATGTCAATTGGGAAAAATGACAAAGTCTAGTTTTAAGAGCAAGACATATACTTTTGACAATATTTTGGAATTGGTTAATACTGACCTTTGTGGACCTATGAGTCTACAAAGTTATTATGGTGATAAGTATTTCATTCTTCTTGTTCATGACTATTCTAGAATGATGACCAAAATGTTTTTAAAAGAGAAATATGATGCATTTCAGTTGTTTAAGTGGTATTTGGAAAAAATTGAAAAAGAAATTGGAAAAAGCTTGAAATGTTTGAGATCTGACATAGGAGGAGAGTTTATATCAAATGAGTTCAATCTATTCTGCAATGATAGAGGAATAAAGAGATAGATGTCTTGACCAAGGACACCACCATAGAATGGTATAGTAGAAAGAAGAAACAAATCAATTATGGATTGTGCTAGAACATTGATGATTGAGAAGAATGTTGCACAAAAACTCTGGAGAGAAGTTGTAAGTACAACTGTTTATACCTTAAACTGAGTACAAATCAAGAAAGGTACAAATGCTACACATTTTTGATCATGGCATGGTTATGCATCTAATGTGAAGTATTTTAGAGTCTTTGAGAGTAAATGCTATGTACTGAAAGATAATAGAAATGGAAAATTTGATGCTAAAAGTGATGAAGGCATATTCCTAGGATATTCCACTAAGAGAAAAGATTACAAGTGTTTGAATTCTAACACTAAAAAAATTGTGGAAAGTGAAAATGTTAGAGTTGATGAATATGCAAAAAAGAACAAATTTGAGTGCAAGCAAGAGCCTGCAGATTATAGATCTTTTGTATACATGGAAGAAGGAGAGGCTAGTAGTGCAACTAAACCAAATGTTGAGGAACTGCATGAGTCTATCGAGCCACAAAAAGATATTGTCAAGCATCAAGAGGATGTTGTCGAGAAATTAGAAGAAGAGGCTAAGAATTTACAAGATGAACCTGAAGATCAAGACCAAGGAGAAAGGAAATCTGAACTTACTTTGACATAGTATGTGAGAAGACATCATAAGCCTGAACAAATCATTGGAGATAAAGAATCTAGAGTCATGACAAGAATTAAGTCGAAAGATCATACATGCTTAATATATGAGTTTGAGCCTAAAATAGTGAAAGATGCTTTAGAGAATGAAGACGGGATACAAGCTATGAATGAAGAAATAGAGCAGATAGAAAAGAACAACACCTAAACTCTAGTGCAGAGACCAGGAGATAAGAATGTTATTGGAACAAAATGGGCATTCATAAATAAGCTCAATGAACATGGAGAAGTCACAAGAAACAAAGCCATATTGGTATGTAAGGGGTATGCATAAGAAGAAGGAATTGACTATGGGGAGACATTTTCCCCTGTTGCAAGATTGGAAGGATTCAAGACTCTACTTGCTTATGCAGCTTATAAAGGATTCAAAGTATATCAAATGGATGTCAAGTCAACATTTTTGAATGGGATATTAGAAGAAGTATACATTGATCAACCAAAAAGATTTGTTGATCCAAGCAAGAGGAATATGGTTTGCAAGCTACACAAGACACTATATGGATTGAAACAAGCCCCCAAAGCATGGTATGAAATACTACACAACTATCTGATAAAGATTAGATTTGTAAGGACAAATGACAACATCAATCTGTATATGAAGATTGAAAAAGGTAAAGAGATTTTGTTAGCTGAAATATTTTTTGATAATATCATATTTGGAGGACAAGATGCCCTGTGTCAAAACTTTTCAAATGAGATGCAAACTGAATTTGAAATGTCTATGTTTGGTGAGATCAAATTATTTTTTGGTTTGCAAGTATATCGGATGAAGAAAGGTATCTATATTACTCAATCTAACTATGTCAAGGAGATACTGAAAAATTTTGGTATGGAAGATTTCAGACCAGTAAGTACACCTATGGCTACTGGAAAATATTTATCTAAAAATGGTGATACAACTGAAGTGAATCAAACCTTGTATAGATCCATGATTGGAAAGCTACAATATGTTGTCCATAGTAGACCAGATATTTCCCTAGCAGTTGGGATTGTTTCCAGATTTTCTACCAATCCTAAAGAGAGTCACATGATGGCAATGAAAAGGATATTGAGATATCTTAAAGGAACGAAGGACTATGGATTGTATTATAAGAAGAACGATAAGTTTGAACTGAAAGTTTACACTGATGCAGACTGGGTTGGAAATGTTGATGACAAAAAGAGTACAAGTGGTGGTGCATTCTTTCTAGGAAACAGATTAGTCTTTTGGACAAGTAAGAAACAAAATTGCATTTCCCAATCTACAACAGAAGTTGAGTATGTAGCAACAGTAGTGAATTGTTCAAATTTAGTGTGGATAAATCAATTGTTAAAAGGTATGAAGGAGGAAATCATTGAGCTGGTTGTTATTTTCTATGATAACACAAGTGCTATTAACATATCAAAGAATCCTATTATGCACACTAAGACTAAGCATATTTCTATCAAGTATCATTACTTAAGAGAGTTGGTTCAAGACAAAGAAGTGAGATTGGAATATGTGAATACAAAGGAACAATTAGCAGATATATTCACAAAAGCATTACCTAAAGATGCTCACGAATACCTTAGAGGTAAATTAGGGGTGATTCCCCTAACTGGGGCTACCTAGAAGCATATAGGAGCACTCCATCAAATGTGCTAATCAGATTATCTGACAAATTGATGCAGAAGAAGTCACACTTTAGGAGTTTCCTAGAGTTGTGAAAAGTAAAGAAAAGATATTGATCAGTCATAAGAAAAGATGACAGAGGGAGTATACATCATACAAAACTAACATGAAGACATCTACATGGTAAAGATGTAAAAGACACAAGTTTCTTTGGCATTGTTGTCAAAGAGGGAGAGATTCAATGAGCCAGAGGAAGAAATACATAAGAGTAAATGGCCCTAATAAAAGAGGGAGAGATCCAGAGAGACAAATACAACAAAAGAGATTCGGTGAACAAGAAAAGCTAAATCTATCCAAGAGGGAGATGGTACTTGGATGTGTTGGATGAGAATCAGAATGAAGCTAAGGATATTAATGGAGATTTGTTGCACATAGATTTTTTGGATTATTTGGTGAATCATATAATGTTCATGTCGTGTTTCCATCAATGCCAAAGATGAAGATTGTTGGAAACTACAATTAAAACAAATTTTATATTATCATTGATGTCAAACCTTAACTGGTAAGACAGTTGCTATCTAGGAGAGTACCATATCTTTTGATTGATGAAGAGGATGAGGAGATAACAAGAGGACCTAAGGAAAGGTTGAGTTATGTGATACTTCAATGGGTACTTGATTAGTTGGCATATTGAAAAGGTAATGTGTTGTTTATCTTTAACACCAAGTGAAGAAGAATGACTGGAAACATAGGCTTAACTGAGAAAAAGTGAAGAACTCTAGTTTAAGTCTAGTGATATTAATGTTGATGGAGCACTAGTATATGCCAAGTAAATCTAGTTTTGACCGAACATCATTAATTGCCGAGTGACAGATAATTGCTGAGAAGAAAAATATTAGCGATGACTGAGATACATAGTAATGACTGAGGAGATGAACACAGTATTGACCTAGTGTTAGTAATTTATTTGAGAAAGAACTGAGAATCCCAGTTGATAAAGTTGAATTCTTGAGATATGTAAAACATGTTGACATTATTAATGAGTGGTATAAAACATTTAATGCATGGTAAATCATTTTCTTATGATTTCAAAGAGAAGTTTGGAGATGTATCTAGAAGGAAAATAAGGAGAACATAATAATGGAAGGATTCAATGAATTTGACCTAAACCTAAGATCTATAGAAGAGATTAAGTGGCAAAAGATTAATCTACCTGATCAAGGAGGTATAAGATTAACGTAATTATGAGGTTACAGATAGGAGAGAAGAGGTTGATGTTATTGACTGATAAGTCTAAGTAAAAGGCTGAAGGTGAAGTTGTGAAAGAGCTGAACATAGTTGTGATTTCTTGAAGAGAATTTTGAGAAGATCATAGATGGAGATGAAAATGAGGGTCAATCAATAAATCAACATATGTGTGAAGTGGATCTGTATTTGCAAAGTGAGTTGTATATTTTTAGATCATAACCTATTGTTACTTTCTAACCATTGTTTCAGTCTAAATCCTTTAATCAAGGTTGACCTAATAGTCATTTTGTATAAATCCTTTAATCAAGGTGACATTCTGATGGAATGTTCTTAAGCCCTCTAACAAGGCCACTCTTAACAGGGTGATTAAATCCTTTAACCAAGTCACACCTAACAGTGTGTATTGTAAACCTTTAATCGGGTTGGCTTCTCACAGAGCTCACTTCAGAAGAGTGAAAATTAGTAGCATGTTACAAGTGGTTTTTCCCAAATTGGGTTTCCACTATAAATCCTAGTGTTATACTTGTGTGAATGTTATTTTGATGTGGATGATGTTGAAAGTTTTATATTTTGCAAGTTATTTACTTTAGGACAATGGACTACAAGTTTTATGTTATTGGTATATGCTATAGAGACCAAGTTGAAAGCTGATTAGATTTGAGATTTTTGAAGAGTTAGAAAGTTGAATTGGACTTGAGAATAACTGATTCACCCCCCCTCTCAGTTGTTCTAAAATCATTCTAATAATTGGTATTAGAGTTGTTGGTGCTTGTAGAGAAATTTTTTGAAGGTACTTGAAGCTAATGATCAAGATGTACAAAAAGGAGGTACTGAAGTTGAACAAGGATAACTTCCCTGCATGGCAGAGTTTGATGAAATTACATCTAGCTAGTATTGGTGATTTGGCAAAATACTATGTGAAAAATGGGTATGTAATACTTGTTGCACCTTTGACTGCCGAGGAGATGAAAGAAAAACAAGAACACAATTAGACAATGTTGGAGATTACATTTAGTTTATCTTGAGTCACACTTGGATTAGGGATTATATCTAGGATTTCCTAGATTGCATTTGGTGAAATACCCTATCAGCTTGCATTTAGAGGGTCACATTTGGGACAGAGAGAATTTTTGCACGTGCTAGAGTCTGGATTTTTGTATTTTTTGGATACCCTTTTGGCCCCTTTGTCAAGTTCAGTCATCACAATCAGTCAGCTTGGTTATCATATCAATCCTTGGATTATTAAATCTTCATGATTCAGATCAAATCTTCATCACCTCCAGTACCTATCAGATCTAAAAAACATCAAAATTCTTTAAAAAAAATTAAAAAAAATTTGATTTTTTTTCCCCAATTTGGAGACTCCATAACTTTTGACTCGGTGATCAAAATTGTGAATTATTTTCATTGTCAAAAAGATAATCAAGAAATCTAATTTCAATATCAATAATAGTATGCCTTTAGCCACTCAATTTTTGAGATCGACGACAGTCTCAACCCTAAAAAATGAGCAGAAGACCTCTGAAAATCCAAATTACTAAAACCTAGAAAAATACCCAAAAAAAATGAATGAAAAATTTGGATTTTAATTTTTATTCTATTTCATCTCCTTGGTCTTCTCAATTTGATCACACATTGAAACACGATGTTAAATCTATCTCATCCATTATCTAATCAAGCGAATTGGAATACTCATAACATGAAGAAAGAAAAGGAGACCCCATTAGATGACTATTCCTTATGATCAATATGTCCTTTTCTCTTTGAGAATGATATCTACATGTTTCCATCTCCTTCAAAAAATGGAGATACCAATGTATGACTGTCCAATCTTTGATCAAGAGGCAATGCCCCAATCTAATGATAATCCTATCTTCGATTAAGAAAATGAAGAAACAAATATATTGTATATACTTGAGAGTCTTGTCTATCTGCAAGAATATCAATAAGAACCTAATAATCCCTTAGAGAGAATATTCACTCCTTTGGGACAATCATATGAATCAACATTACAAGAACTTCTTGAACACAATCTCATCACACTACCTCAAATCAATTCATGTGGTTTTGTATTCTTGAGAAACTATTGTGCCTATCATAAAAATAACGAACATGAGACTTCAGATTGCATGGAGTTGAAACATAAAATCCAATATATCATTGATGATGACATCATTAAAGTTGAAAATCCTAATGAATCATATAATGAAGAACAAGATATAAATCCCAAGCAAGATCAAATTCATGAACCTATGTCTAGTAATGGTTCTCATGCAGACTCCACTTCTTCCATCGTGCATTCATCTTTTAAAGAAGAAAAACTATCTAAAGTCCCTCGATCAAATAAAGAACCTAATGATTTTCATGCTGAATATATATACCCTCGAGGGCTACCTCTAAAATGAATCCAAGATAATCTACATTTGGCCGTAAATATTTTCAATGCTTCCAAAATCAAAGATCTCAAAACCTCATGCATTTCCATGCCTATTCAAAATGATATTCCATCAGCCATTCAAGAATCCCTCATACAGATTGAAACTCCTACCTCATCCTTAGAGGTGGCTCCATGTCAAGAGGATAATCCAAAGTATGAAGAAACAAATATCGATAATGATCAAGATTAGGATATCCTTCCTCATCCAATGATTGACCCATGTTCCATATCCCAAGAAATATATGATGATTCGGTCACCCCCTTTCACTTCTTCCAAGAACATATCCCTTCATATCAAGAGCTAAATAGTCCACCATATCCTATATCCTATTGTTGGTGAAGAGATTTGTCTCCTCAAAATATTTTATCAATAAAACTCTATCACCTCAAACATGAAAACATAAAATGTTCACAACAATTGGGTAGATTCAATAGTTCACCTCCCTTTGAATTTTATGAGGTACAACTCCCTCATTTTATCTTCAATGAATCAACTAAACTCTAATATATGTGTATTATTTTAACTAGAAAGAAAGAAGGCCACATACTTTATTCTTAGATAAGGGGCTTAAAGTAATTCAAATCTGATTGATAACAACAAAACAAGAAAATATCTAAGCTTCTCACATTTTTACTTGAATAGAAATTAACAAAGATCACAAAACGGAAAATGAATTCATAAAAGAAGATTAATTTAAGATAGAAAGATAGTATAGAATATAAAGATGATCATTCACAAAGGAACATTCTTTTCTACAATCTAAATAACAAAGATTCAGATTACTCCCAAAACCAACTTGTATTATCTCGATTCAAAGTTCAAGAAAAAAACTATCTTAACAACATTCTAAAATAATATTTGTTTAGATTCTACTTTAATTATATCCAAAACTATTGTCTTCTTTTCTAACCCTTAATCCATCTAAAATGTCCAAATTTATAGTTTCAGACTGATGGAGGGTCTCCCTAAAAACCCGACCCTCTGGTAATTTTTGGTAATAGTTATTACAACTAAGTAATCAAAAGAGAGGCATGTGTCTCAATTGTTTTTTAAAAAAAGGAAAAGAAAACATAGGAAACTCTGGTTAAAAGAATAAACCACGTTCAAGCTCTTCCATTTCTTCATCTTCAGGAGTGGTACCATGTGCAACTTCCAATTGTGAAAAGCACCCACAAATTCCTATAAAGCGTTAGAAGTAGGGTTTTTGAAGCTCTAGAGTTTGTCTCTCCATGCATCTTTATACCATTTCATCTTGGTGATCTGTTTGACATAACTTGGGAGATGATCTATACATAGGGTTAGCATAGCTTCTATCTTGGTGAATTTGGTGAAATATGCCACAGAGGGGTTCACCTCTTCTTTCACTGCTTTCATGTCTCCCTCAAATGTTTTGATTAGGGGCTCTACATCCAAACTATCTTTCTTCATATTACAAAGTGTTGGAAGGGTGTTCTTCATAGACTTCTTGATTGTTAAGTATTTTTTCATCCAATTCTTCAATCTGATCCTTCAGAGATGTGTTTTCCTCATTCATCTTTTTGACCATTTTCCCTAAATCACTTGTAGAATAGTATTTCAAATATTTTCTTAGTTTCTTGATGAAAACTTGAGAACCACTATCCTTTAGTTTTAGTTCTTCAATTTCTTTCTCAGATCTGTCAAGGTCTTCAAGAGCTGCTTCAAGATTCTTTTTCAAATGTTTCACTTCTTCCAAACCCATGATCTCCTCAAGTGGTTAAACTTGTCTTTAGAGGACCAAAGCTCTGATACCAATTGTTAGGAATGGGAACATTGAGAAGGGGGGCGGGGGGGTGAATCAGTGTTCTATATGTTATTACTTTTTCTGATATCTTGAAACTTAACTTAATTGCTTAAGTATTGAAATGAATATCAATGCAAGTAAGATAAACAACCATAAAACATAACACCAGATATGATTACGGGGAAACCCAAATAGGTAAAAACTCTGGTGGGAATTGACACCCACTAAGAACTGCACTAGTGTATTATGATCCCTATTAGAAGATCTTACAACCCTGTTAGGAGTTGATCTTTACAATGCAATAAGTACAATGACCTAGTGACCTGGTCAAGGGTCGAACCCTATTAGGAGTCTTTTACAATAACCTTGTTAGGGGTGGTGGCTCACTACTAGAGCTCACTACTCAATGATAAGGCTACAACCTCCTAGATATCAGATACACACTATATCTTCCAATGGTGAACTGCTGCTTTGACACTACTTGTCTGATTAGTTCCTTTTGTGTACTAATGCTTTAACCTCCTATAAAGCTCTACAACATTCTAACTGCTCTTTGCATACTTCTTCTTTGCTACTATCAACTCTATATCTTATGCCATGCATAAATACAAAGGCGCATGTCTTATTTATATATGCAAACAAAACTATTCACTAGGTTGGCCTTCAACCTATTACATACAATGCTTCCAAATGAATTTGCTCAAGCGTGTTTACATACAATGATATTAATATGTCTATAACCTAAATACAATAGGTGCATAGCCTTACAAAATAATATTATACACACTAACCAAAATACCAATAGTCGGCTCCATGCTCTATTCTGTTCTACCGCTCACTGTCTGTGTCACTTCATCTGGCTGTAACTTATTCATACTAACTCATATGATCATGCGCTCTTAGACTTAACATGATTACATACTCAGAAGCTTATCTTCAAGGGCGCATGCCATAACTCGGTCATACACACGTACGCTGATGCTCTATTCATCTGGTGCTTTGCTGACTGTCCAATCTTCCATATTTAACCAAATTATGATCTTATGAGTAAGTGCGCTGACTCCAAAACTCCATATGACTTTGTTTCCATAATGAAAACACTCAATTATAGTCATATACAATAGTATAGTCAACTTGCCAACATAAATGTAATTCAAAGTGATTAAAAAATCAAATAAAATGTTAATATGTTTTTTATTATGAAAGGGATTTTGGGATGCTTGTGAATATTTTATTTCTAGAGATTTTGTGGTGAAGGAAATTCTGAGTATTATGCTTTGATGTTATATTGATGCTAGAAATGTGAATCAGTTGAAATGCTGTATGTAAATGATTTAGGTTGTTTGTGATTGATGCATTTCTTGGAATATCATGATATTAAAACTTAATAGATTTTGAGTAAATGCGTTCTTGTGAAAAGTGAATTTCATATGATGTTGTGAAATGTAGCTAGATTTTATGATGATTTAGGAATTGCTTTCATGCTTTGATTATTAGGACTTGATTTATGGTATTTGATGAATCATTAATTTAGAATTTTATGCTTATGCAAGAAAAGTGTATGTGAAACGATCATGGTTAATATGTTAGGTTAATTGATATATCATTGTGTTCTTAGCTTAACTAACTTTAAATTTAGGAAATGCATTATTGAAAATTATGTGATTATCTTGTGATAAAGTGTGGATGAAATTGGAATTTTATGATGTGTTTGAGTGTGATTATTATGATGTATTTTATATGTATATGTTATTTGATCTTTCATGAGCTACTGATATTTTATCTAGTGTGCAAGAAATGACCATAGATTAAATGAGGAGAAATTAAAGATGGATGCATGTGAAAATATTGTTAAAGCCAAGGTTATCTCCAAAGGGAGAAATAACCTCGTTGTGATGTACAATGTTGTAAACTAATGTTTGATTGTATTATTTAATTGTGTTTATTTTTATTTCAAATTAATGTCTACATGGCATGTCATGTGTGTAGTGATGTGTTGTAATCTTTTGTGGTGTCAATTGACATATGTGTTGTGAGTTGGCATGGCCAAGTGCATTGTATATTAGTTTTCTTCCATCTTTGAGTCACCTTATGAGTCCCAAGGTTAGGTATCTTGCTTGTTGAGCCATGGGAGGGAATTTTATTTCAAATTTTCATGAGTCAAATCTTAGTGGACTTTTGAGAGGCAAAAAGTAACCCAAAGAGTTAGTTAGGGTTAAAATTAGATCCCCCCATAGTTGTATTTTGGGTTGGGGGTCAAATTTTGACCAATAGGATGATTTTAGACCATTTTTGCCTCTTCAAAAGATGTCTTTTTGAAAGGTGACGAATTTGGGAAGTGTGCCATGTCTTCCTCTCTTTTTAATTTTTAATTTCCTTCTTGTTGAGAGAGGGATTTCCTTTTTAGTGGGATGGAGAGGAATTTGGTAGGTTGATTGCCCACTCTCCAATTTTGGAGACTTCTAACGGACTTAGTAGGTTTTGGTGGACTTAGAAAGGAAGGAAGGGTTGTAGGAAAGGAATCTCTTCTCAACCCTCTTTTTCCATAGCTTGGAGTAAGGTTGGTGGCCTTGTCATGGAAGACTTTTTCTTTTGCTTGTATGTAAAATGCAAATTTATTTGTTATGATATTGTAATGGTTTTGTGGAGCTTCATGCTTACTTTCATGGATTCTTGTTAAGTGTTTATCTACTATATTATTTTTTATTTTTTTTATTGGGGTATGCAAGGCCGGACTCACCCTTGGGAGGGAAGAGAGCCTTGATGGGTGAAGGGCTTAAGTTAGGAATGTCAATTTAGTGTAGAGTCATTCCTCAAAGAGAAAGGGGATGAGGCATGGATGTATGTGCTCCATGTTTCCATTCTTGTTGTATACTTATTTGGGAGTCATAAGGGTTGTATTTTGTGAAATAAAATGGAAGGGTTGTATTTTGTGAAAGGAAAAGGAAGGGTTATATTTTGCGAAAGGAAATGGAAGGGTTGGTACTTTTTGTTATGGCCTTGTGAAGGAAATGGTTATGGATTTTGGGCCTTGTTGAAGGCATGGTTTTACTTTTGAATGGCTTCTCCTACTTGGGTACTTTCCACCTTCACCCCTTTTATGGGTCCGAGGTGACCCATTGTGTGAATATCCTTGGGATGAAAATTTTTTGTTTACATGTACTTTCTAGTTTTTATGTGTATGTGTGTTGTAGCATATATGTAACCCTCATCCATCTTTGTTTCCCTAAGCTTGGGGGTGGTCATGTAATGAATTAGGGTGGGAGGTGAGCCTCCATGGTCAAAGCTTGTTTATTTGTAGATTTTTATGTTGAAGAGGTTGCTGTTTTGTTGAAGGAAAAGAGAAGAAAATGGTCTTGTCTCATTATTTAAGTTGCGGATTTTTGTTTTGAATAAATGACTAAATGCCTTGTATAAAAATGTTAGTAAAATAAAGGTTATTTAAATGCCTATAATGCATGTTTCATGCTTGTAAAACTATTTAGATATGAATGTTAGTATCTTCTTCTATCTTGCTTGTACTTGGAAAGATAAAGGGAATAAAATAAGATTTCCATTGTTAATTTTTTTTTCAAAAGAAAATAATAGTTGTTATTTTACTTCCTCATTGTAAATGAAAATTTTTGTTCATGTATCAACAGAAAATATGAAGCTATGTAGACTCAAACAAATAAGAAACAAAACCGCTCAAGGATCCAACAAATTACAAGTGCCAAAATAGGTCAAAATAGATGAAATGATGAAAGTATTATATCCACTCAAACTTTATCCAATCTAAAACCAGATCTGGAAAGTACACAAAAAATTATGCACTTTAAAAAAAAAATAGCACCTAAAAATGTGTACATATGAGCCTGAATGAAGCCTCTAAAGTTGTAAAAATTGAGATTTGTGATTTTTAGAAAATACCAGAAGCATAGATCAATAACCACCTACACCATTGTGTAGATCATGAAATTCTACCCCAAAACAAAAAAAAAATCTTGAAAAAAGGAGTTTGGATGACTGAGATCTCATTGTTTGAAAATTGTCTCTAAATTTTATTTTTTTCTGAATCGCCGCTGCCACACTTCCAAAATTCAAATGGTTCTAGATTTGCCTTCAGATGTTCAATTTGGATGAAACAAAATTTGAATTAGGGTTTTTTGGACCTCCTTAATATGATGCCAACCTCTAATTTGCACTAGCTAGCTCTAATTTTGACCTGCAACAAAATTCTCTCAAAATAGGCTATACAAAGACAAGTAAGATTTGATAAACCCTCTTATTGATTTTAATTTATGAATATTCTAATTTTATTTGTTCATCTCATTTAGCCCTTGTGTATATATACATAAGTATATATGTGTGTATATACAAATCTTAGGTTTGTATATACACACATATATACTCATGTATATTTGAATTTGATTTTTTTTCATTTCTTCTCCCAGCCAAACCTACACACATAAAATGAAGAATTAGGGTTAGTTTGGTGTGTTATATTATAGCCCAACCCTAATTTTGAATTAGGGTTAGGGCTGACCTTTGGGCTCTTCAAATTTTAAATTGAGTTTTATTAAATTCTATTTTAAAAATTGGATCTTTGATTATTATTTATTAATGTTTGTTTGACTTTTGTGAATTATCTTATTTCAAATTTGAATTATTTATTACTTTATTCATTGGAATCTGTAATGGAAATTTTATTTATTTTAGGTGGGATTTATTTATTTTATTGCTAGACATCTTTGAACTTACTTTATTTTAACAAATAATATTATTAAATTGTCAATTAATCTTTTTAAGGCTATTCTTTGAATTTGATTTTATTTGAATTTAAAATTTAATGGCTACTTAAATGGGATATTATTCTATTATTGATTAATGTTTGTGGTAATATTTAGTAATAATTTCCTTATATTATTTTAATGATTTTTTTAATGATGAAATAATCTAGGGGAAATTATTTTATTGTCCTAGGTTGGGACTTAGGTATTTCATCATTCCCTTAGCCTTTAAATTTAATATTTTATTATTACTACTTTATAATGGTTAAATTAATCTTGAAATTTAAATTTAAATCAATTAAATAAACTAAGGTAAATATTATGTTTTGAATTAAAGTATAATATTTTTTTCAATTAAAATATTGAGACATTATTAAAATTAAGTGGGTTTTTAAATTGTTATCCTAGGTTTTGCATAGGGATATTTTTATGGCCTTATTTTATTAATTTATTATTTCATTGTGAATCCTACCCTATGCTAGTAACCTGGCTCACATTTGGGAACCTTTGGGGTTATTATCATCTATTTCTTAAATCAATCATTTAATTAAATCATTTTGAGCAAAATAATCTAACTGGAACTTATGTTAATCAACAAGTTTAATTTACTCCTTTTATTATTCATTTTATTTAAAAGCTTTATTTTTAACATGAGGTTTTCTTAGATGCCTAGTTAGGGGTTCGAAGTTATCTAACACATTTTTTCAATCAAGGGACGTTGGCAAGCCAACACTTGACATGATACCTCTTGAGTGTTAACTTGTGTTGTGTTTAACATTATGTGCATGTTAGTGTGCCTTAGAATGTTATCCTAACTTGAATTTCGTGCTTTAAAAAAAAATGTTGGTGTATTTTTGCCCTAATTTTGGGCATGACATGGGCAATATTTTACTATAGAGTATGATATACAGAAACCAACCAAATTTATTGATTCAGGATCCCTCAAATATTTCCACCTTATGATGATACTGATCAATTTATCTCTAGATTCACACTACTTATAAGAAATTCTTATGTAAATCAGAATGAATCTATGTTCTATCTAAAGCTATTTAATTTGATCCTAGATCAAAGAAAGGGAATAACAACATATACATATAAGAACTCCATGCAATGAATTAGAAAATTCACAACTTAAGGAAATATACACAAAGGAGAGATGTAAACCCTGGGTTTTTTGTATTCATATATATTGAACCATGTTTCATGTATATACTATGCTTCAAAACATATACCACTTCAATAATAGACAAAAACCCAAAAAAAAACTCGCTATTTTCTGTAATAATATAACCTAATATAGTCTGCTATACCCTTGACTCAAAAACTTGTAAGCAAAAAACTCTCCAAGTTCTGGTCCTTCTAATTGATCTTGGAGATCCTTTTATAGAATAAGGATTGCAACAAGCTACAAACCATTTAGGAAAATGCCAAAAAGTCACATCAGATAAGACAAAAACAAGTATAAAATAACTGCTCTGTTACAACTTTACAAAAATGTCTTCTAATTTTTTCACCAAGCTCCTGCAATAGTTTCCAAAAATAGTTCTACTCTTGCCAAGTGTTGTCCTTGTACTTACTCTTCTATAAAAAATTTCCCCTACAGTTTGTTTCTTTTAAGAAGTTGGGAAAGTGCCACCTATTGCAACCTCAGTGGGGGCCTCTTTTGTCTTTGTTTCTTTTGAGGTGTGTGTATCCTCCCAAGATTTGAACACTTCTTCACTTGGCCAAGGAAAGAAAACCACCTCATCTTTCTTCTTCACCAAAATGTCCTAATCAACTTTTATCTATTGAATCTCTTTATTTAGGGATCCAAAATGTGCCCTAGCATTTTCTGAAGTTTCAATTGTTTGGACAAAAAGGATGTTACTATCTGCATTTAAAATACTACTTACTCTAATTGACAACTCATCATCTAATTGTCCAAGGCATATCCTATTGTCTTTTAGCTCTCCATTTTTCTTGAAAATACTAGGAAACATTTCAAAATAGTCCTAATAATATTTTCCTCTTAATACTGATGCTTTTCTATGAACATTCTCTCTCTTGACAACAAACTCAAACAAGCCCTTAAATAACTTGTGAGTAATCTTTATTTGTGCATCTACATTCTGCTAAACCTTTGTCAAATAATAAAAGAATTTCAATTTATCCTGCCTTACAATCCATCTATCCAAAATTAGATCCACAGTGGCCTTTTCCTCCTTAAAACAATTCAAAATTTCTATTAGTTGTTCTCCACTTTGGTAAATTTTCTTTGGCTCCATGCCTTCAGTAAATTGCAAAATTGTGTCCCTCAATTTATCTTCATACTTCATGTGAATCTCCAACTTTTCCTCCTTAAAAATTTGTCTCTCACCTTTCAATTTCCTACCCTTTTCAATAAGGGCCCTTCTTGAATCCTTTAACATGTTTCTTTAAATTAGAAACACCTCATGAGTAAATGGAGGTAAAGGGGAAGGAGGCTACTCTATAATAGGACCAGATGAAGTGGGCCTAGTAGGGGAGGAATAAATTTGTAACTGAACATGCATCTGAACTTGCATTTGTCCTCCCAAATGTCTTCTCAATCTAGAAATTATCCTATCTTTTTCACTTATCTCCTTCTTCATCTCACCGCAGGCCCTCAAAATAGTTTCAAGCTTTATTTTTAGCTCTTCTTTTTCCTTGGCCTCTTTCTCTTCCACCTTCATGCTAAGATTTTTAGTTTCTTGTGCTAGCCCTGAGGTTTCAACTCTTGAAGTCTCACTGACTCTCTTTACCAATAGACTGCCAGAAAGATCACTCCTAACAATTTTTTTTTACCTTTGTTTCCTTCCTCTTTCCTCAAAGACCACATGACCAAAGCCTGATGATCATCACTGAATGTGACACCCTTAATGTCTTGTTTTTCTTCCTCTCTGGTCTTGTGTACCGGTGTTATTTTCTTCCTGAGAACATCTAGGACCACTACATCAACAATATCCGATTCAGGGAGGATGAGTACCCCTGCATTCCTTACCAATTCTCTACCTTGTTCTAGGGTAACCTTTTCAAACCTCCCCAACATTTATTTCTTTACCTTATCCTCAATGATGGTAAGGTCCCTTTCTAGATGCTCCTCCTATCTCTTCTCATATGTTTCTTTAAATTGGCTTATGTGAGTCCACCATAAGAATTGCACAAAATCCCTAGCCTTAACAAAGGCATCATTTGCAATTAAATCATCACATACCTTCTTGGTTATGAGATCCAATTCCTTTCTTGCTAGCTCACTAATAGTCAAGTCCATTTCTACATCTTTAGGAGGTTCAGGGACTCCATTAATTTCTTCACAGGTCATAAAGATTTGACCTAGTCTCCTCATTCTCTACAATTTCTCTTGTTAGGAATATCAATCCACCAATACAACTAAGAGGAGGGGGGGGTGAATCAGTTGTATGACAGATTGTTAAACTTTAAACTTTGAATAGCATCAATATCAAATCAAGTGAACAAAATGACTACCAACACAATAACATAATATTTATTGTCGAGGAAACCCTATTAAAGGTAAAACCCTGATGGGAATTAACTCCCACTAATGATGTACTGAGAGTATAGTATCCTTGTTAGAAGATCTAGCCCTGTTAGGAGCTGATTAAAAAATTACAGTACATAGTCATTGTTAGAGGATAGAACTCAATAGGAGTAAAAGAAAAGAGGTAGGCTCACTTCCCAAAGAAGGTTATGTCCACCTTCAGAACTCACTGTTCGCAACACAAGTGTAAGGAAATACACAATCCTTGTGAACTGTCTGATAGCAACTGTCTTTGCTTGATTAGTTCCAATGAAGTATATAAGTTATCCTCTTCTCTACATCCAATAGACACAAGCTCACAACTTCCACAATCTTCTTTTTCATCATATACATTCTACCATATCTTTTCGAAAGAAAAGATCTTACAAATATACCCTATTACAAAAAGAAAAATGAGGTTGGCTAGTTAGGCTTTCCTAATATATAAATAATTACATAACTCTTTGCTAAGATACACAAAGTATCTAAAAAAAGTATACAATAATTACAATTCAATAATTAAGGACTGACGTCCGTAATTCATGCTCACCATCCATGATACACGATACAAATTTGAAGTTGACTTCCAAATAGGTCTTCTCTAGAACACACATGACAACTGACATCATCCTGCTTTCCATACCTTGCTAAGATCATAGAACATTCTTCAGTACACTATCTATCATTCCTTAAGCTTGCATATACTGAATCCACATTGCCTATAAGATATACCCAAAACTCAGAGACTTGCTTTGTCAACTTTCACTGTCATAGTCTAGAAACCAGTCTTCACCAAATCTTCTATAACTCAACCAATATGAAATATTACATCATAAAATCTTAGATATAAGATCACAACACCTTCCTATATGCACAACTGACTTCACACATTCTGAAACATCCATACAGTATCTATACATTGTAATAACCAGTCTATTTTCCTCATAGAAACATATGTTGACGTCAGTGACAAAACAAAAATGACAAAAACATTTATAATGTAGTGATTAAACATATTAAATGCATTAGTAATATCCAATAATCTCCCCCTTTGGCAATGATGGAAACATATGGGAAAATCCATCAACCCAAAATCTGTTAACCAAGAATACTTCTCTCATAGTATCTTTCCTCATATAGTCTCCCCATGCAGTAGGGATTTTCCCATAGTATCTGTCCCCCTTTGAAAATAATGGAAAAGGGTGCCATAAGTCACCAACTATCTTCTATTTTAACTTCATCAACTAGGTGCTGAATCACCCAAATGTATTTTGTTGGCTCCTGAATAGAGGTAAAATGGATTCACCACTATTCAGATGTAAAGGGAGAAATATGAGATCTATTCTCAAACCCAAATTCCCCAAAGAAGAGATCTGATTTGATCAACCAAGAGGTTAATACACAATCGAATCAATTTGTTGGTAAATATGGAAGAGAGAGAGAGAGTAAATCCAATATTTCCCTATGGAGGATATTATACTTGGAATATATAATAATTGAAATACAAATACTAACCTCAAATTAGGGCAGATCTGGAAAATGTTGAATTTTGATGTCTATGTGTACTTTCAAGAAAATCTAAAACCTGACCTAGACTGGAAATGTCGAGACAGAGAAAACCCAAAAATCTTTCCTCAAGATGGCTCAGCTCGGGTTTGACCCTCATAAAAGGTCAAATACTACATTCTTTATTTGAAGTCCAATTCGAAATTATGTTTGTAGATCTCAGAAGTTTTCTGAAAAGGGCATCCAAATTCGCTCTCAGATCCAAAATTTTGCACCTGTACCTGCAAGAAAATGGGGTTTTTTTTGTATGGGGGGTTTGCCTTGGTCAAACTCCACTTTAGGAATTAACCTTGAAATTGAATTGAAATGTAGTATGCATAAACAAAATAATTGGAACAAATCACCTTGCTTATGTTGAAGTCCTTGTAGAGGATTTGAATCCTCAAATCCACAAGTAGGAATGCTTCAATGGATGTAGGATGCTTCCAATCAATGGTATTTGATCTTCAACACCAATCTCGATTTGATCTTTGCATATGAGAAGAGTTGAATGAATGGAGAAGGATGAATCATCAAAGGGGGCTCCAAAGAGATTGAATCCTTCAATAGCTAACAATGGATCTCCTTGATGGATGAATTCTTGAACACTTGAATGCTTGAAGACTTGCTTGAATTCACTTGAGAGCTCTAGATTCTTGATTGCCAAACTTGATGATGAAAAATGAGAGAGGAAGGCCTCCTTTTATAGTGAACTAGGGCACAATCCTCTAGAGGGGCCACCTTAGAGAATTAAATCCCAATTAGGTCCTAACCTTTAGAAAATATACCTAGATTAAATGCAATTAAAAGATTTACCATCCCGAAACCCAAAATGATTAACCTGGAGGTGGGAAACTAAATATCCCGAAGGCCCGAAGCCCAAAAATTTTGGAAATTGAAATTTGGAGAAAGGGGTCAAAATCGAGGTTGGACCTGACCTAGTTAGGTTTGACCTTGAATCTGACCCTAGTCCTGGATTGGCTCAGAACCAAGTTAGGAGGTCCTGGGGATGCCCAGAAACCTAAAACTGATGTCAGAACATGATAGAATGTCAAGGACAGACATAAAATCCTATGACTACTATGATGAAGGCTAGGAGGATCTATTTTTTAATCCTACCTAGAAAATAGAGCCACAAAAGAGGGAAATTCAGTAGAATCCTTAAGATCCTAACCCTAATTTCACCTAGAATGAAGAAATCAAGTGCCAGGAAGAAGTGGAAAGCGGGGAGAAAAGCCAAATACATGCAAAGACCTGATCAAGGTGCTTAACATGACCCCAAACCACTTAATCAGAGGGCTAAATGCTCTTATCATGGAAGTGCTTCCATTTTAAGATGATACATTAAGCCCCCACTTTAGCAAGAGTATGGACTCAATGCAAACTCTTGGTAAAGGAGATCAGAATAAAAAGATAATCTTATTGTAATCCAAGGGACAAAGAGAAATCTTAAGCCCCCATGGACTCAAGTCTTCATCAACTCCTAGATCACAATAAGAGAAACATCTCTAGAGAGAGAAAGAAGGTGTGATTACCTCGGCCAATGAGAACCTATGTCCCATTGTGAACCACACAGGAAAATGGTGCAACTGGAAAGATGGAATTGAACTGCCTAGTGAATGTGGCTACTCACTAGTCAACCCATCAGGGATTTATCCTTAGGAATATTCTATTCCATAAGAATAAAAATAAAAGAGATATAGTCTTAAGGACACTTTCGACCTTAAGGGATAAAAATATTTGTATGTATTTGAAACTGGAGGGATCATTAGATCCTAAAATATAAAGCCGTGCTTTAAGGATTAGCTACTAATCCAAAAAGGGAAAAGAAG
The DNA here is from genome assembly GCA_027943335.1 of Chamaecyparis obtusa. Classification (NCBI taxonomy): domain Eukaryota; kingdom Viridiplantae; phylum Streptophyta; class Pinopsida; order Cupressales; family Cupressaceae; genus Chamaecyparis; species Chamaecyparis obtusa. The sequence continues at coordinate 355,084 of BSBK01002973.1, read as the reverse complement.
TATCTTGAAAAATATATGCGTATTGAAAAGTGCGTGTGTGCAATAGGTGAGCAGAGCATATGCCCCCATGTTAAATTCATTGCTAACACTTTTAACAGGAACAATGGCTTTAATGGAAACATAAACAACTCCACTGATTACGTTTCCACATTGAGTTGCCCCTAGACGAAGACAAATCAAGGGAAATATCACATAAACATATAGAAAACATAGAAGGGATCTACCTACTATGGGGTCAGTATGATCATAAGATAATATATATATGATATTATTGCAAATGAATTGACATCATTTCCCAAAGAAAGTAGAACTACAATCACAAAGGAGGAAAGATCACATAAGATTTACAAAGGAGAATCTTTTCAGACCATGACATGGAAACCAAAAAGAATTAGTGCTACCATATCTCGAATCCAAGAAGATTACACAAGGAAACATTTATGAACAATAGCACAATTACAACATAACATTGAACAACACATAGAAGAATAGAGATACATATAGGAGATTTGAACAACAGTTTTTGATTCCTTCATCACCTTGCACCAATTGAGTAACAAGGATCATATAAAAGAATCTAACAACATTTAGCAAACACATTATGGGAGAAGCACAGTATAGCAGGAAAACACACAACAAAGCTACCATGAAGGACAAGCCAATCAAGCGTGCTGCCTACTTTCCCCATCTCATTGTATATCATTTAGGGAAGGTGGGTAACTCGCAAGAGGGACTATATCCAACATAGTAGGAATGATAGCTAGTTCCAAACAAGGATCCTCTTGAGAATCACTATGTTTGACACTAGGTGTAAGAATTAATTGTGATGAAAGCATATTAGGTAAATCAATGTCAAGGTCAATAGTTTCATATTCATCATTAACATCATCAATATCATCGAGAGTATCTTCCTCATCTAAATTAATCAAAATAGGATCTAAGATATGAATAGAATCATCATAATCATGCATGTGAAGATCATTATTAGTAACAACAACTTCTAACATATTATGCATAGGTTTATCCAAAGAAGGTAGAGATTTTTTAGCTTTAGCATGAGCACAACGCTTTTTACGATGTTCATTAGTAGATTTGTTATGTTTTGATTTATTTGAAATAGGTTGAGAATTAGGAGGAACAATCATAGGATCCTTCACAGGTTCTTTAGGAAGATCAATAGGATTATTAACCATCGGAGAAATAATCATAGGATCTTTGATAGGTTCGGTAGAAGGAACTTGATTAACAAAACTAGAGGTCATAGTTAAAGGAGGTATCGAAGGTGTAGGTAAAAGACCACGATTAAGATCCCTAGGAGGTGAACTTAATTCAAGAATTTTATGATGTTTATAATCTTGATATGATCAAAAAAGATTATCAGGTCGAGGAGGACATGAATTAGGTAATGAAGGCCAAAAGAAATCTAGAGCAACACAATCTCTAGGCCTGGAGGGTTGATATAAACTATGATTAATCATCTTCACTTCTTCATCATGAATGAACTTAAGACACTTATGGATAGGTGAAGCAATAGCATGCATGGAAGTCAACCAAGGCAAACCTAGCATAACTTGAAATTGATCAGAAGTAGGAACAACAACAAAGGTAGTGTTCACAATCTTTCCACAAAGTTCAACTGGTATAGTAATAGAACCAAATGATGGATAAGAAAACCATTGCAAGTTTGAATCCACACATCTAATGTATCATAGAAGTCACGTTGTAAAATTTTCATAAAAAGATTTTCTTCAGTGATAAATTGACTAAGGAGGTAGGATCAACAAGACAACCACGAGTAGGTATCTGAGCAATCCTAGCAGAAATGTAAAGGGGACCATCAGGAGCTTTAATAGTCTCAGAGTCATCAAAGGTAATCAAAAGTTCCCGAGGTCTTTTATTCTTAGATTTTTGTCAAGGTTTAGGTTGAGTTTTCATTTTAGGTTTAAGTTTCGGTCAAGGTTGAGATTGAACTTGAGGTTGAATCTGAGTTTGAAGATGAGGTTGTGGGTGAGGTGGAGATATATATGGATCAACATGCTCCACTTGATTGACAACATGATTGAGATCATCCATCTTAGAATCATACACAATTTCCACAACAGATGGTTGAGCAATAGTATTAGTATCATGCGTAGGCAAAGGGTTCGTATAGATTTGAAGGTTCTGATTAGGAGAGACAGATTGATTCCCACTACTATCCAGATTATCAACAGATAAAGCCTTAGAATCAATTAGATCTTGAACTGTATGTTTTAAAGAATAACATCTCTCAGTATCATTACCATTCTGACGATGATATTGACAAAAAGCATTATGATCGAAAGATTTAGATGCAATCGTAGTAGGTAAAAGAGGTCAAATAGGAGGTAAAGTAATCATATTAGTAGCTAACAACCTATTCATAATAGCATGTAAAGTTTCAGAAAGAGGAGTAAACATATGATTTAATCGAAAAGCAGTGGATGCAAAAGTGGCATTATGAGATGCAACAACAACTTGATCAACAACTGCATTCACTTGTTTGTTTATCTTGACATAATTGTTAAATTTTTGAAATTTGTTTGGATTAGGAGCAGCATCACTCTTATCAACTAGAACAAGAGCCATTGGAGTGTTGTTGTCAAATTGACTCAGTTGTAATTGATAATGATGAAGCACTGCACAAAGTTGTTGAAAAGAGGTAAATTCAGTAAGCAGAATCTTATCTCTAATATCCTTTTGCAAATTTGAAATAAACATACGTTGAATATCAATATCAGGAATAGGATAGGAAATCTGAGCATGAAAATGCTTAAATCTACCAATAAATTTAGTCAATTTTTCATTAGCACTTTGTTTACAATGCATTAAATCAGTCAAAGACACTTGCCGACCAATATTATTTTGAAATTGTTGAATAAAGGCATTGGCAAGTTGTGGAAAGGAATCAATTGAATAAGGAGGCAAAGAACAATACCATTGTAAAGCTTTGTCACGAAAATTTCTAGCAAATAGTTTGGCTAAAATCCTATGGTCATAAGCATAATCACTACAAAGGATTTGGAATGTTTTAACATGATGAACAGGATCTCCTTTTCCATTATAATTCTCAAGACGAGGCATCTCACCTTGTTGAGGAACAGGAGTACGAATAATATCCCGGGACAAGGGACTTCCCATGTCACATGTAGGAATACTAAACTTGTTTTGGGTTAAGGAAGCGAGTTGTTGTTGTAAGGATGATACAGTTTGACCCAAACTGATGATTGTTTAATCATTAGAGGAAATAGGAGTAGCAACATTAGACACACTAGGTAAAGTGTAAGAAGCTGCAGGAATAGAAGACACAACTGGAGGAACACGAGGAACTATAGTTGGAAGCGGATTGGAATAAGTGAAAGGAACATTATGATATGAAGGTTGTGATATAGGAAGGGACATAGGAGGAACACTCATAGGAACAGAGCAAACCATCATTGTCACCAAAGGAGGAGTATAGATAAGAATACTAGGTAGAGGATGAGAAGGAGGTTCAACACTAGTGATAGGAGGAATCAACCCTAAATCTTGAGCTTCTTGAGCTAAAGGTTTAACATTTGAATGCACAAGATGAGTAATACCACGCAAGAGGTTAACACCCTGATCACTATCACAGAGAACTTCCTTAAGAGCCTCTATAGCTTGAATGGAATCTTGATTATGGTTTTCTTGCAGAAGCTAATTACCCATTTTATCAAGTTCAGTGGAAAGTTTTTGGACTTGTTCAGGAGGAACTCTTAAAGCATCATCCTCATGATGAGATGAGTGAGAATATTTTTTCTCCATAGGAGGATTGGAATCATGAAGAATCAAGTTATCATCTGGGATCCTAAGGAAAGGAGAGGAAAATTTAGGATCAAAGGCACCCATGAGTCTACGACTTCTTCTAATCAGAATATTATAAGTAGGACTAGTGGTAGTAAAGCTCATAAACCAATGTAATGTAAATGAACTAAACTAAAGACACATAAAGCATAAATATAAAATCTAATTAGCATGCAAGATCTAACACAAAGGAAAAATCTAATACTAACAAGATAAAAAGGATAGCACAATAAGGCATCCAATTCCAAAATAAGAATAGAGAGCAATCTAACACCAAAATAGAAAGAGAGTAAGCTAGATGGGTTCACCAAAATGAATAGAGGTAAAATGGATTCACCACTATTCAGATGTAAAGGAGGAAATATGAGATCTATTCTCAAACCCAAATTCCCCAAAGAAGAGATCTGATTTGATCAACCAAGAGGTTAATACACAATCAAATCAATTTGTTGGTAAATATGGAAGAGAGAGAGAGAGTAAATCCAATATTTCCCTATAGAGGATATTATTCTTGGAATATATAATAATTGAAATACAAATACTAACCTCAAATTAGGGCAGATCTAGAAAATGTTGAATTTTGATGTCTGTGTGTACTTTCAAAAAAATCTAAAACCTAACCTAGACTGGAAATGTCGAGATAGAGAAAACCCAAAAATATTTCCTCAAGATGGCTTAGCTCGGGTTTGACCCTCATAAAAGGTCAAATACTACATTCTTTATTTGAAGTCTGATTCGAATTCTGTTCATAGATCTCAGAAGTTTACCAAAAAGGGTATCCAAGTTCACTCTCAGATCCAAAATTTTGCACCTGTACCTACAAGAAAATGGGGGTTTTTGTTGTATGGGGGGTTTGCCTTGGTCAAACCCCAGTTTAGGAATTAACCTTGAAATTGAATTGAAATGTAGTATGCATAAACAAAATAATTGGAACAAATCACCTTGCTTATGTTGAAGTCCTTGTAGAGGATTCAAATCCTCAAATCCACAAGTAGGAATGCTTCAATGGATGTAGGATGCTTCCAATCAATGGTATTTGATCTTCAACACCAATCTTGATTTAATCTTTGCATATGCGAAGGCTTGAATAAATGGAGAAGGATGGATCATCAAAGGGGGCTCCAAAGAGATTAAATCCTTCAATAACTAACAATGGATCTCCTTGATGGATGAATGCTTGAACACTTGAATGCTTGAAGACTTGCTTGAATTCACTTGAGAGCTCTAGATGCTTGATTGCCAAACTTGATGATGAAAAATGAGAGAGGAAGGCCTCCTTTTATAGTGAACTAGGGAAAAATCCTCTAGAGGGGCCACCTTGGAGAATTAAATCCCAATTAGGTCCTAACCTTTAGAAAATATACCTAGATTAAATGCAATTAAAGGATTTACCATCCGGAAACCCAAAATCATTAACTCGAAGGTGGGAAACTAAATATCCTGAAGGCTCGAAGCTTAGAAATTATGGAAATTGAAATTTGGAGAAAGAGGTCAAAATTGAGGTTGGACATGACCAAGTCAGGTTTGACCTCGAATCTAACCCTGGTCTTGGATTGGCTCAGAACCAAGTCAGGAGGTCCCGGTGATGCCCAGAAACCTAAAACTAATTTCAAAATAGGATAGAATGTCAGGGATAGACATAAAATCCTATGATTACTATGATGAAGGCCATGAGGATCTATTTCTAAATCCTACCTAGAAAATAGAGCCATGGAAGAGGGAAATTCAGTAGAATCCTTAAGATCCTAACCCTAATTTCACCTAGAATGAAGAAATCAACTGCCAGGAAGAAGTGGAAAGTGGGGAGAAAAGAAAAATACATGCAAAGACCTGATCAAGGTGCTTAACATGACCCCAAACCACTTACTCGAAGGGCTAAATTCTCTTATCATGGAAGTTCTTCCATTTTAAGATGATACAACTCCAAACGATCACTCCCCCTGAGGAGTAGATCTATACATCAAGTCCAGGAAATCATAAGGCTCTAAAAACCTCTGGACTGATGCATTCCTACATCATTTAATTCTCACAAGGAGGGGCCTACACCCCAATCATACCTCTGAGATACTCAAAGGTGTCTTTTGGCAACAACTTTGTAAAAATGTCTGCTATCTATTCTTTTGTGCTAATGTACTCCAACCTTATTTCTTTTTCTGCCACCTTGTCTCTCAAAAAGTGATACTTAATGAAAATATGCTTAGTTTTAGAATTCATCACATGAATCTTTGACATATTTACTGTACTGGTATTATCACAATGAATAACCAGTACTGGTTCAATAAAAGTTATTCCAATATCTTTCAGCATTTGTTTTTGAATGATATGAAATAGTAGTTCACCAAAATGAATAAGGTTTGAATTTGAATAGGGGTAAGATAGGGGTGGAATATAGGACCTATCCTCAATCCAAATTCCCAAAAGGAAAGATCCAAATGGATTAATCACAAAGAAGTGATCAATGCACAAAAGAATCAAACAATGGAGAAGATGAAGAAAGGAAAAAAATCCAATAATTTACTATAAAAAGTATATGCTTGAAATTTGAAATAAATAGAAGGAAAATACTAACCTCAAAATAGGGAAGATCTAGAAAATGATGATTTTTGATGTATGTGCATAGTTTTGGGTAATTTTGCAACCTATTTCAGACTGGAAATGTCGAGATGAAGAAAACCCAAAAAAATTTTGTCTTTCGGGAAGCAGGTCATCCTTGACCTAGATAGCAGGGCAAGGTCTTACCCCAGGGTAGGATCCTACCCCCCACTGAAGGTCATCCTTGACCCAAAATAGCTCTGACAAAAAATCTATTCATGAATCTTGGAAGTTCACCGAAAAGGGTATTCAAATATGCACTTCAATTCACTGTCCTGTACCTGTACCTACAAGAAAAAGGGGTTTTTGTTGTTTGGATGGGGGGTTTGCCTTGGTCAAACCCCAATTTAGGAATTAACCTTGAAATTGAATTGAAATTACAATATGTATAAACAAAGTAAATGGAACTATTCACCTTGCTTATGTTGAAGTTCTTGTGGAGGATTCGAATCCTTTAATCCACAAGTAGGGATGCTCCAAATGAATGTAGAAATGTATGTAGGATGTCTCAAATCAATGGCATTAGATCTTCAACACCAATCTTGAATGTATCTTTTCATAGGAAGAGGCTTGGATGAATGTGGATGGAGAAATCTTCAAGGGGGCTCCAAAGAGATTGAATCCTTCAATAGCTAACAATGGATCTCCTTGATGAATGCTTGAATGCTTGAATTCTTGGATTGAAGATGAATGAATGCTTGCTTTCTTTCCTTCTCCTTCTTGCTTGCTTGCACTTGAGAGCTTGAGATATGAAAACTTGATATGAATTGATCTAGGGCACAAACTTATAGAGAGGCCAACATTGGAGAATTAAATCCCAATTAACCTTAACCCCTAGAAATGGATCCAAATTAAATGCAATTTAAGGATTTACCATTCTGAAACCCAAAATGGCTGACTCGAAAGTGGGAAAAAGAAACTTTCTGAAGCTTGACATCCTGTAACTCCCAGAATCTAAAAATTGGACCTAGGGTTAGGGATGAGGTAGACACTACCCTAAGTCAGGGTTGAGGTCATCCCTAACCTAGGTTAGGGTCTAGGTCATTCTTGACCCTACCAGGTCATCTTTGACCTTGACAGTCAAAAAATCCAGATTCTCAAAGAAAACTATCAGAAAAAGGCTAAAAATAAGGGGGAGAGAAGCAGAACAGGGGGGAAACAACCAAATATATGCAAAGACCCAATCAAGGTACTTAACATTACCCCAGACTACTCACTCAGAGGGCTAAATGCTCTTAACATGGAAGTGCTTCCATTTTAAGATGATACATTAAGCCCCCACTTTAGAAAGAGTATGGACTCGATGCAAACTCTTGGTAAAGGAGATCATAATGAAAACATAATATTATCATAATAAAAAAGGACAAAGGAAACCTCAAACCCCTAGGGACTCAAGTCTTCATCAACTCCAAGATCACAATAAGAGAGACATCTCTAGAGAGAAAGAAAGAAAGGGAGTGTGATTATCTCGCCCAATGAGAACTTATGTCCTATTGTGAACCACACAAGGAAACGACACAACTAGAAAGATAGAATTGAACCACCTAGTGAATGTGGCTACTCACTAGTCAACCCATAAAGGATTCACCCTTAGGAATATTCTATTCCATAAGAGTAAAACCAAAAACAAAAGAGATGCAGTCTTAAGGACACCTCTGACCTTAAGGGATCAAAAATTTGAAACTGGTGGGATCAAGAGATCCTAAAATATAAATCCATGCTTTAAGGATTAGTCGCTAATCCAAAAAGGGAGAAAAGGTATCTTGAAAAATAATATATGCGTGTCAAAAAGTGCATGTGTGCAATAGGTGAGTAGAGCATATGCCCCCATGTTAAAGTCATTGCTAACACTTTAATAGGAGCAATGGCTTTAATAGAAACATAAACAACTCCACTAATTATGTTTCCACTACGAGATGCCCCCATACGAAGACAAATCAAGGGAAATATCACATAAACATACAAAGAACACAGAAGGGATCTACCTACCGTGGGGTCAGTATGATCATAAGATAATATATATATGATATTATTGCAAATGAATTGACATCATTCCCAAAAGAAAGTAGAACTACAATCACAAATGAGGAAAGATCACATCATAGATACGAAGAAGAATCTTTTTAGACCATGACATGGAGACCAAAAAGAATGAGTGCTACCACATCTCAAATCCAAGTAGATTACACAAGGAAACATTTATAAACAATAGCACAGGTATACCATATAGAAGAATAGAGATACATATAGAGGATTGATACAACAGGTTTGATTCCTTTATCACCTTGCACCAATAGAGCAACAAGGGTCATATAAAAGAATCTAACAACATTTAGAAAACACATCATGAGAGAAGTACAGTACAATAGAAAAACACACAACAAAGCTACCATAATGGACAAGCTGATCAAGCATGCTGCCTACTCTCCCCATCTCATTCTATATCATTTAGGGAAGGTGGGTAACTCGCAAGAGGGACTACATCCAACACAGTAGGAATGATAGCCAGTTCCAAACAAGGATCCTCTTGAGAATCACAATGTTCAACACTAGATGTAATAGTCAATTGTGATAAAAGTATATTAGGTAAATCAATGTCAATGTCAATAGTCTCATATTCATCATTAACATCATCAGTATCACCAAGAGTATCTTCTTCATCCAAATTAATAAAAATAGGATCTAAGATACGAATAGAGTCATCATAATCATGCATCTTAACATCATTAGCATTAACTTATTCTAACACATCATGCGTAGATTGATCAAAAGAAGGTAAAGAATTTGGAATAATAGAATTACAAGCTTTAGCATGAGAACGATGGTTTTTACAATGTTCATTAGAAGATCAATTACATTTTTCTTTACTTGAAATATATTGAGAACTAGGAGGAACAACTACTAGATCCTTCACAGGTTCTATAGGAGGATTAACAGGATTCTCAGCAGATTGACAAGAAACACTAGGACCTTGATTAATAGAACTAGAAGCCAAACATAAAGGAGGTATAGAAGGTGTAGGCAAAAGACCATGATTAAGATCCATAGGAGGCAGGCTTAATTTGAGAATCTTATAGTGTTTATAGGCTTGATATGAATGAAAAAGATTATCTAGTCAAGAAGGACATGAATTAGGTAACAAAGGACAAAATAAATCAAGAGTAGCACAATCTCCGGGCCTAGAAGGTTGATATAAACTATGATTAACTATCATCACTTCTTCATCATGGACAAATTCAAGGCATTTATGGATAGGTGAAGCAACAACATGCATGGCATTTAACCACAGAAAACCAAGCTTAACTTAAAATTGATCAGAAGTAGGAACAACAACAAATGTAGTGTTCACAATTTTTCCACAAAGTTCAACTGACAAGTTAATAGAACCAAATGATGTATAAAGAAAAACATTACAAGTTTGAATCCACACATCAGATGTATCATAAGAATCACGTTGAAAATTTTTCATAAAAAGATTTTCTTCAGTAATAACATTGAATAAGGATGTAGGATCAACAAGAAAACCACGGGTAGGTATCTTAGAAATCATAGCATAAATGTAAAGGGGACTATCAGGAGCTTTAATAGTCTTAGAATCATCAAAGGTAATCAAGAGTTCCCGAGGTCTTTTATTCTTAGGTTGTTGTCGAGGTTTAGGTTGAGTTTTCAATTTAGGCTTAGGTTTTGGTTGAGGTTGAGATTGAACTTGAGGTTGAAGCTGAGGTTGAGGTTGAGTTGGAGATACAAATTTACCAACATGCTCCACTTGATTAACAATGTGATTGAGATCATCCATCTTTGAATCATACATAATCTCCATAAAAGATAACTGAGCAATGGTATTAGTATCATGCGTAGGTAAAGGATTCATATAGATTTGAAGGTTTTGATTAGGAGAGACAGATTTGTTCCCACTACCATCAAGATTATCAACAGATAAGGAATTAGAATCAATTAAGTCTTGAACCTTAGGTTTTAAAGAAAAACATTTCTCAGTATCATGACCATTCTGACGATGATATTGAAAAAAAGATTTAGGATCAAAAGATTTAGATGCAATCGTAGCAGGTATAAGAGGTTGAATAGGAGGTAAAGTAATCATATTAGTAGTTAACAACCTATTCATAATAGAATGTAGAGATTCAGAAAGAGGATTAAACATATGATTTAATCGAAAAGCAATGGATGCAGAAGTGGCATTGTGAGATGCAACAACAACTTGATTAGCAACTGCATTTTCTTGTTTGTTTATCTTGACATAGTTGTTAAATTTTTGAAATTTGTTTGGATTAGGAGCAACATCACTCTTATCAACTAGAATAGGAGCCATTGGAGTGTTTCTCTCAAATTGACTCACTTGTAATTGATAATGATGAAGCACTACACAAAGTTGTTGAAAAGAGGTAAATTCAGGAAGCAGAATCTTATCTCTAATATCCTTTTGCAAATTTGAAATAAATATACGTTGAATATCAATATCAAGAACATGATAGGAAATATGAGCATGAAAATGCTTAAATCTACCAATAAATTCAGTCAATTTTTCCTTAGCACTTTGTTTACAATGCATCAAATCAGTCAAAGACACTTGTGGGCCAATGTTGTTTTGAAATTGTTGAATAAAGGCATAAGAAAGTTTTGGAAATGAATCAATAGAATAAGGAGGCAGGGAACAATACCATTGTAAGGCCTTGTCACAGAAAGTTCTAGCAAATAGTTTGGCTAAAATCCTATGGTCATGAGCATAATCACTACAAAGGCTTTGAAATGTCTTAACATGATGAACGGGGTCTCCTTTTCTATTGTAATTCTCAAGACGAGGCATATCAACTTGTTGAGGAACATGAGTACGAATGATGTCTAGGGACAAAGGACTTCCCATGTCACATGTAGGAATGCTAAACTTGTTTTGAGTTAAGGAAGTAAGTTGTTGTTGTAAGGATGACACGGTTTGAGCCAAATTGATGATTGTTGAATCATTAGAGGAAATAGGAGGAATATAAACTTTAGAAACACTAGGTAAAGTGTAAGAAGTTGTAGGAATGGAAGACACAACTGGAGGAACACTTGGAACCATAGTTGGAAGTGGATTGGAATAAGTAAAAGTAACATTATGATAAGAAGGTTGTGATGTAGGAAGAGAAACAAACGGAACAATCATAGGAACAGAGGGAACTATCACAGTCACCAAAGAAGGAGTATAGGTAGGAACAATAGATAAAGGAATAGAAGAAGGTTCTATACTAGTGACATGAGGAATCAACCCTAAATCTTGAGCTTCTTGAGCTAAAGGTTTAACATTTGAATGCATGAGGTGAGTAATACCACGCAAAAGGTTAACACCTTGAGAACTATCGTGAAAAACTTTCTTAAGAGTCTCTATAGCTTGAATAGAATCTTGATTATGGTTTTCTTGAATAAGACAATTACCCATTTTATTAAGTTCAGTTGAAAGTTTTTGGACTTGTTCAGGAGGAACTCTTAAAGCATCATCCTCATCATGAGATGAGTGAGAAGAGTTTTGCTCCATAATAGGATTAGAATCATGAAGAATCAAATTATCATCCGGGATCCTAAGGAAAGGAGAGGAAGACTCGGGATCAAAGGCACCCATAAGTCTATGACTTCATCTAACCATAATATTATAAGTAGGACTAGAAGTAGTAAAGCTCATAAACCAATGCAATGCAAATGAACTAAATTAAGAAAACATAAAACATGAATATTTTTGTATTTTGAAAGAAATTTTGCAATTTTTTTGTATTTTTGAAATGTAAAAGCAAGAAATCGAATTAGCATGCAATATTTAACATAAAAGACAAATCTAACACCAAAAAGATAATATAAAAGGAAATCTAAGACCACAAAATACAATAGGGCATCTAATTCCACAAAAGAAAAGAGGGTAAGTATGTCGGGTTCACCAAAATGAATGATATGAAATAGTAGTTCACCAAAATGAATAAGGTTTGAATTTGAATAGGGGTAAGATAGGGGTGGAATATAGGACCTATCCTCAATCCAAATTCCCAAAAAGAAAGATCCAAATGGATTAATCACAAAGAAGTGATCAATGCACAAATGAATAAAACAATGAAGAATATGAAAGGGAAAAAATCCTATAATTTATTAAAAAAAGTATATGCTTGAAATCTAAAATAAATAGAAGGAAAATACTAACCTCAAAATAGGGCAGATCTGGAAAATGATGATTTCTGATGTCTGTGCATAGTTTCGGGTAATTCTATAACCTGTTTCAAACTGGAAATGTCGAGACAAAGAAAACCAATAAAACTTTTGTCTTTCGGGAAATAGTTTATCCTTGACCTAGATAGCGAGGCAAGGTCTTACCCTAGGGCAAGATCCTACCCCCCACTAAAGGTCATCCTTGACCCAAAACAACTCCGATGGAAAATCTGTTTGTGGATCTCAAAAGTTCTCCGAAAAGGGTATTTAGATCTGCACTTCAATTCGCTATCATGTACCTGTACCTACAAGAAAAAAGGGGTTTTTGTTGTTTGGATGGGGGGTTTTCCTTGGTCAAACCCCAATTTAGGAATTAACCTTGAAATTGAATTGAAATTGCAATATGTATAAACAAAGTAAATGGAACTATTCACCTTGCTTATGTTGAAGTCATTGTGGAGGATTCGAATCCTTGAATCCACAAGTAGGGATACTCCAAATGAATGTAGAAATGCATGTAGGATGTCTCAAATCAATGGCATTAGATCTTCAAAAAAAATCTTGAATGTATCTTTGCATAGGAAGAGGCTTGGATGAATGTGGATGGAGAAATCTTCAAGGGGGCTCTAAAGAGATTGAATCCTTCAATAGATAAAAATGGATCTCCTTGATGAATGTTTGAATGCTTGAATGCTTGGCTTGAAGATGAATGAATGCTTTATTTCTTTCCTTCTTCTTCTTTCTTTCTTGCACTTGAGAGCTTGAGACATGAAAACTTGATATGAACTGATGGAGAAAATGAGAAAGGAAGGCTTCTTTTTATAGTGATCTAGGGCACAAACTTCTAGAGAAGTTGACATTGGAGAATTAAATCCAAATTAACCTTAACCCCTAGAAATGGACCCAAATTAAATGCAATTTAAGGATTTACCATTCTGAAACTTGAAATGGCTGACCCGAAAGTGGGAAAAAGAAACTTTCTGAAGCCTGACAGCCCGTAACTCCCAGAATCTAAAAATTGGACCTGGGGTCAGGGATGAGGTAGACACTACCCTAGGTTAGGGTTGAGGTCATCCCTAACCTAGGTCAGGGTCTAGGTCATCCTTGACCCTACTAGTTCATCTTTGAATTTGACAGTCAAAAACTCCAGATTCTCAGAGATAACTGTCAGAAAAAGGCTAGAAATAAGGGGGAGAGAAGCAGAAAATGGGGAAATAGTCAAATACATGCAAAGACCCGATCAAGGTGCTTAACATGACCCCAAACTACTCACTCAGAGGGTTAAATGCTCTTAACATGGAAGTTCTTCCATTTTAAGATGATACAGTTTTATCCAAACAATTTGAGTGCAGTTAATAGTAGTAGAAACATACTTTGATTCAGTATTAGATTGAGCTATATAATATTTCTTTTTACTTAACCATGAAACCAACCTTTTTCCAAGGAAAAATGTACCTCCACTAGTACTTTTTTTGTCATCAATATTCTCTACCCAATCAACATCAGTATAAGCATGTAGTTCAAAGTCATCATTTTTATCATACCACAATCCATATTCTATTGTTCCTTTCAGATATCTGAATATCCTTTTTACTGTAGCCATGTGTGTCTCTTTAGGATCTTCCTGATATCTAGCCACAATTCCAACAATATTAGCAATATTCGATCTAGAATGAGTCAAATATTTTAATCCTCCAATCATTGATCTATACTTGGTCTAAAAAACACTCTTGGTCTCATCATTATTTGTTAGTTTATGTCCAGTCACCATGGGTGTACCAATAGGTTTACAATCTTTCATTCCAAACTTTTTCAACATTTCTTTAAGATACTTAGTTTGAGAATTGAAAATGCCATTCTTACTCTGATTTATTTATAATCCAAGAAACAATTTCATTTCACCTATCATGGACATCTCAAATTCATTCTCCATTTCTTTAGAAAACTTCTTATACATCTCATCATTTCCTCCAACAATAATATCATCAAAAAATACTTGTATGATCAAAACTCCATCTTGACTAGTTCTCAAATACAAGTTACTGTCAGCATTACCTTTTCTGAATCCAAGGTGAAGTAAGTACTTGTCTAACCTTGCATACCAAGACCTTGGTGCTTTTTTTAGTCCATACAGTGCTTTCTTCAATTTTCATACCATGTCTTCATCTTCTGATAGAGGAAATCCATCAGGTTGTTCTATGTATACTTATTCTTCAAGATCCCCATTCAAAAATGCAGATTTCACATCCATTTGATATACTTTGAAGTCCTTATGTGCAACATAAGCCAAGAATAGTCTCATAGCTTGTATCCTAGAAACAAGAGAAAATATCTCCTCAAAATCTATGCCTTCTTCTTGCGAATAGCCTTTGCATACCAATCTTGCCTTGTTCCTTACGAAAATGCCTTCTTCATTCATTTTGTTTTTGAAAACCCAATTAATTCCTACCACATTTTTGTCTTTAGGTCTAGGATCCAATTCCCAAGTGTTATTCTTTTTTATCTGATCTAATTCTCCCTGCATATCTTTGATCCAAGATTCATCTTTACAAGCTTCATTAGTAGTCTTTGGTTCAACTTGAGAAATCAAACAAATTTCTTCCCTTATTTTTAATCTAGTCATTATTCCTTGACTTGCATTACCAATAATTTGATTTTCAAGATGATCTTTCTTCAAATACCTCAAAGTCTTAGGAATCTTAGTGGCCTCATTTGTGTTATCATCACAAATTTCATTTTCACATTCAATTTCAATATGTTCTTCTTCTTCTGCAGTAGCAGCCTCCTTGATCTTTGTATTCTGATTACACTCATACATTCTCTCTTTTATCTAAAACTTTTCATCTATCTTCACATTGTTACTTTCAATCATCTTTCTTAATCTCAAGTTAAAGCATTTTTAATCCTTTCTCTAAGTATAATAGCCAAGAAAAATTCCTTCATCACTTCTAGCATCAAGTTTCCCTATTTCATCATCTCTTTTGATATAGCATTTACTACCAAATATTCTAAAATATTTTATAGTAGGAGTATGATTAAACCACAATTCATAAGGAGTCTTACTTGTACCTTCTTTGATTTGAATTCTATTCAATATGTATACTTCTATCCCAATAGCTTCTCTCTAATGTACATAAGATACATTTCCTTCAATCAACATTGTCCTAGCAACATCCAGTATTGTTCCGTTCCTTCACTTTGCTATTCCATTTTGCTGTGGAGTCCTAGGAGTATATGCTTGCCTTTGTATTCCATGCTCTTTGAAATATGAATTGAATAGATCAGAAGTAAACTCTCCACCTTTGTCTGATCTCAAATTTTTTATCTTTAGACCTGATTCAGTCTCTACTTTTTCTTTAAATATCTTGAATTTGTCAAATGCTTCTGATTTCTCTTTCAAGTAAGTGATCCAAATCATTCTAGAAAATTCATCAACATAAAGTATAAAATAACTTTCACCATAATATGATCTTGTCCTTGTAGGTCCACATGGTCTATATGTACTAGATCCAACTTTCCTTTTACTGTATATGATTTAATTTTATAACTACTTCTAATTTGCTTTCCCATAACACATTCTCTGCACATAGTGTTAGATGGTTTTACAATTTTTGGTAGGTCTCTTACTGCATTAGTCAATCCTTCCTTCATAATATTATCAAAATTGACATGAAAAAACCTTATGTGCCATAACCATCTATTAGCTACCTTCACAACAAAACAAGAGGCTCCAGATGTATTTAACTCAAATACATTACCTCTAGATTTAGTACCGATTGCAATAAGTTTTCTTGTCTTACTTCTGATAAAACACTTCCCATCAATGAATTTAAATTGATACTCTTTGTCCATCAACTATCCAACACTTAACAAGTTATACTTAAGTCCATCAACAAGCAATACATTGTCAGTATTAGTCCTTCCATCCAAAGTAATAGATCCTACTCCTATGATAGGTTTAGGAACATTGTCTTTGAATCTTACAACACCACCATCATACTTTATTAGTTTAAAATTTTTGTTTTTGTCTCCAGTCATATGGTGTGAGCAACCACTATCTATAACCCATTCAGATTTCATATCAACATGTGATACTAAATCTTTTTCCTCATGTAATGGTTTTTTATCTTTAATAGCAATAAATCTAATCTCCTCATAATCACAATCATCATCATCAGAGATATCTTCACTAGCATAATAACATTCCTTTTGTTTTGAATACTTAGGCTTGAAAAACTTAGGTTTGTGTTTAGGAACTCTTGTAGGACATCTAGATGCAAAGTGACCTATCTTATTGCATGAAAATCATTTCAAAGGTAACTTTCCTTCAAATCTACCCTTACCTCTCTTTTCTCTTCTAGCGATCAATGCTACAAGTTCATCTAGATTTATTTCTTCTTCTTGTATCTGTTCCCATTCATCATCATAGTCACCAAACTCTTCTTTTATGTTCTCACTACTGGTGCTTGGAATTGCAGATATTATCTTTATCTCAACTTTAGGTAAAGAATATCCCAATTCTAAAGCTTCAAAGGTAGTTAGCTTTGCAATCAACATTTCTCTACTAAAATTTGGAGTCAAAGGTATAATTTATTCTATATCCCAAACTTTGGTCTTGCAGACTGGTGTCAATGATCTAAGGATCTTTGCAATGACTTCTTCCTCTTCATAAGTTCCTCCAAAATTTTTGATTCCAATCACAACCTCTATAACTCTTTGTCCATAAGCCCTAATGTTTTCATCATTCTTCATTTGTAACTTCTTCATCCTTATTTTCTAGTTTTGTAACTTCTCTTTCTTGGTAAACTTGTCTCCTTCATACAATGATTCTAATCTTGCCCAAATCTTGTGTGCCAAATCCTGATTTTTAACTTCAGTAAATTCTCCTTCAGAGAGTGCATTGATCAGTGCTTCCCTTGCGACTATGTTATATTAAAATGTTTTCTTTTCATCATCAGTAGCCTTATTCAATTCATCTTCAGCCTTCATGGTAACTTCATTCTTTGTAATCAGCCAGTAGTCAATGCCCAAACATAGCAAATGAGTTTGCATCTTGTTCTTCCAACTGTCAAAGTTTTTAGGATCAAATTATTGACTATCCTTCCTATAGAATGTCATCTCCAAGATCACCTCAAGCTGTTAAGCTTTCTCTCTAAGGCCTAGTAGCTCTGATACCAATTGTTAGGAATATGAGTTCACAAATACAACTGAGAGGGGGGGTGAATTAGTTGTATGATAGATTGTTAAACTTTAAAGTTTGAATAGCATCAATATCAAATCAAGTGAACAAAATGAATTCCAACACAATGACATAATATTTATTATCGAGGAAACCCTATTGAAGGTAAAACCCCGGTGGTAATTAACACCCACTAATGATGTACAAAGAGTATAGTATCCTTGTTAGAAGATCTAGCCCTGTTAGGAGCTGATTAAAACATTACAGTACATAGTCCTTGTTAGAGGACAGACCCTGTTAGGAGTCAAAGAAAAGGGGTAGGCTCACTGCCCAAAGAAGGTTAAGTTCACCTTTAGAACTCATTGTTCACAACACAAGGTTATGTAAGGAAATACACAATCCTTGTGAACTGTTTGATAGAAACTATCTTTTCTTGATTAGTTCCAATGAAGTATATAAGTTATCCTTTTCTCTACATCTAATAAACACAAGCTTGCAGCTTCCACAATCTTCTTTTTCATCACATACATTCTACCATATCTTTTCAAAAGAAAAGATCTTACATATATACCCTATTACAAAATGAAAGATCATGTCGGCCAGTTAGGCTTTCCTAATATAAAAATAATTGCATAACTCTTTGCTAAGATACACATGGTATCTAAAACAAGTATACAACAATTAAAATTCAAAAATTAAGGACCGAAATCCTTAATTCATGCTCACCATCCATGATACACAATACAACTCTAAAGTCAGCTTCCAAATAGGTCTTCTCTAGAACACATGCCATAACTAACATCATCCTACTTTTTGTACCTTGCTAAGATCAGTGAAAATTATTCAGTACACTATCTGTCATTCCTTAAGCTTGCATATACTGAATCCACATTGCCTACAAGATATACCCAAAACTCATAGACTTACTCTGTCAACTTCCACTGTCATAGTCTAGAAACCAGTCTTCACCAAATCTTCTATAACTCAACCAATATGCAATATTACATCATGTGATCTTAGATATAAGATCACAATACCTTCCTATACCCACAACTTAATTTGTACATTTTGAAACATTTGTATAGTATCTGTACACCGTAATAAAAAGTGTGTTTTCCTCATAGAAACATATGTTGACATCAATGACAAAACACAAATGACAACAACATTGATAATTTAGTGATGAAACATATTAAATGCATTAGCAATATCCAATAGCTTTGTTACCTCTCATTGATTAATAATGTTGAATGGTGATTGAGTGGGATAGTAGACATCCTCACTTTGTTGTGGTCTCTCTCTTTTAATCTCTGTCTCTTTGGGGGAGGTGGGGAATCATAATCAATATCAATGGTTCTATTCTCTAGTGAAATGGGAGACTCCTCTATCTATTCTTGTACTTCTACTCTCTTGGAAGATGAAGGGATATCTTACTTTATTTGACCCTCCTATTGTATATTAGGAATAGGCAACACCACACTATACCCAGTCTTTCTTAGTAAAATATATCTATCAGGAGGGACCATTCTTGCAAATACTAGCTTACTTAACACAAATTTGGCCCTCTCTAGCTCTGTTTTCACTACCATGTCTTTTTCCTCATTTAGGGTTTGTATTGTATCCTCAAAATGGCTCATAAGAGCTTCAATTTTCTTCTCAAAAGGTTTAAACTCTTTCAAGGGATCATATTCACTGACAAAGTGCTGCACAAAATTAGTGTCTTTCTATACAATAGCCATTTTTCCTCTCTAATCTCTTGCTCTTGCAGATCAAATACATTTTTGTTTATGTCCTCAGGGAAATTGAAAACATGATCCATGGTTGCACACTTAGTCCTCTTTTTAAACATGTCATTATAAAATCCCTCAGGATTTGTAGACCTTGTGACTAATGTAGTCATGTGGTATGGTTCCAAGGTCTTTCCCATGTGTGTCCATCCACCCTTTGTGATCACAAATTGATGAGCTATGGTGATGGTTGGAAAGATGGTTCCCCTACATTTTCCTATGATATCCATGTCTTGTAATCCTCCAATCCTCAAAATTTTTTCTATGCCAACCTTTAAAGGGACCTAGTATGGCAAGATAAATGGGGTGCCTCTAAAACCATATACTCTAAAAATAGTAGAAACGGGGTATAAAATGATATCTCCCCAATTATGCACTATCTTGATGTCAGCAAAAAATTGTTTTGGCTTGAGAAAATCTAATAATATTCTTGGGATCCTTGGGTTCTTCAAAAACAACAAGGCCCTAAATCTAGATGCAAAGCATCTATCAAAAGTTATAAAAATGGCCTCATTCTTGTCCCATGTCATGTTTGTTGGAGTAAATTCTAGGTTTTCTAGGAAGTTTCACTTCTGGTCTTGTTGACATCCGAATCCTGCCCGTGTCTCATTTATTTTATGACTCTACAAGAAATTATCCATTTGAAGTCTGAGTCTCAAGTTCACCATGTGCAAAGAATGCCTGCATATCCTTGCCTTAGGTCTTTTTTTCCTTGGTAGGGTTTTATCTTTGAGATATGTCTTAAGTGTGCCCTAGGTCTTTTCTATTTTCATGTTACTTTTCAAGGCACTTAAGTTTTTTTATGTGCACATGGTTATTCATCTTCCCTAGTGTTTGATGAATCTTGTAATAAAATTGTTAAGTCCCTTTTAATTCAGTGAATAAGTGACATGGTTTAGATTTCAATTTGTTTTATGCAATCACATGATCTCCAGTTAAGTCTCAGCAGTTAGTAAATCCATCTGGCGATCCAGCGATAATTCTATCTCTAATTCTCTTGATTCTTGGAAGTTTCCCTTAAACATCTAGTGACCTAGCACAGTGGTCTTCTCCCATTTAGTTGATGTAGTGGTGAAGTTCTAAAATATTCAGCGATCAAGCGCAGGTCGTTGATGCAAATCTTGATCAACAATTTGCATTATATCTCAAGATTGACTCTATAGTTAGTAATAGATCTGGAGATTCAACGGGGCCGTTATCTCATGTTCTCTTGATCTCGATGGTTAGTAAGAAACCATTCAACAATCTAGTGAATGAGGTGTTCTCTTAATCTCCAAGACCGAGCGGTTAAGTATGAAACATTTGGTGATTCAGTGATAAACTTATAAAAGGGTGAAGATTTGTTCAGTCATGTGATCTCCAGATATTGGTTGATAGTTAAGACAAGGCATTCAATGACTTAGTGAATACAGTGTTCACTTAATCTCATAAAGTTGACGGTTAGAGACTTTGTATCTAGCGATTCAGCAAGGGCCGTAGATAATGATGAAGATCAATGGTCAGTGTTTAATCTCAGGATTGAACCAAGGTTAAGAGATATATCTAGCAACTTAGAGATTAAGGTGTTCATTGAATCTTGTGACATAACTAGGGTTAGTAAAAGTATTTAGAGAACATGAGAACATAATTTTTGCTAAATCTCATGATTTAGCTAGAGTTAAGTGAATCATTTAGAGACCGGGAGATGTAGTGTTTTTTGAATCTTGTATTTAAATTGAGGTTAGAGAAATCATCAGGAGGTTAAGAGTGCACTTTCAGTCACCAAATCTCTGAATGGGACTATGGTCAAGTTAAGGACTTGGAGATTTAGAGAAGGTCTTCAGTCGTTGAGTCTCATGATCTATTGTGAGTTAAGTAAACAGTTATGAGATTTCACGAAGTCTTCAGTCTCCTATTCTCAAAGAGTAACCTTAGTTAAGGTAAGTTTCTCAATATTCAGAGAATGCCTTTGGTCACTTGTTCTCATAATTTAACCCCAGTTTGGAAAAGTATCTAGAGATCATGAGGCATCTTCAGTCGCAAAATCTCCAGATTGAGCCGGGTTAAGTTCTCATAAATGAATAAAGAAAAGGAGTTATTTCGACATGGAAAGGTACTATACCAAGAATGAAAAAGTGAAAAAGCCAACCAATTAGATCTTAGGTGAGGGTTTTGTCAGTAATCGAGGGCTTTATAGAATAACACTGTGATCATTGCCTTTTAGCTTTCTTTCCAAGTTTTAAATAAAACTTGTCAACATCTCACCTGATGGCTATCCTTGATTTGAATTTGGTGTTATGTAGAAGTGAATGCTGAAGTGACCTGGCATAGATTTTTTGCAATCTTGGAAATTCCTATGCATTCAATAATAAATGATATATAGACAAGACATTCACGCATTTGCACTTAACATTTTTTTAGAGAGCATTTGAGAAGTTCAAGCTATTACAGTGTGTGTTTGAGAAGAAAAAATTTGCAGAGTTTAGTATTATCCAGAATTGTAGAGATGAGTCAACCAGAGTCAAGCTGAGCCTCCTCCAGTGAGGAAGCTAAGGAACAAGGAGGCAAAAATAAAGGAAAGCCTAATTTCTCAGAGGAATTTGCCACTTTGCTCCTTGGCTCAAATCAAAACAAAAAGGTTAGTGATGAGGTCTTTCTTGATTATATGTCAGAATTTAGGGATCCAATTACCCCTTCTTATTCTGGCTATATGTTGTTTAGATACTTTTACAATAACCATTTTAGAGCCATCCCTATTTGCAATGCATTGGCTCTAGGCATGGCTAAGTTAATTGTTCCTGATGTCTTCCTAGATGTTGACCTCATGCATGAGTTAGCTAGACTCAATGACCCTGTATCAAAAACAATCAAAAAGAGTGACCAATCAGCCCTAGTGACTCTTGATAGGGGATCTTTCATAAAGGCTTTTAGTTTATATTCCTCATCTTCCACAAAGATAGACCTTAAGAAAGAAAAAGAAAAGTATGTAAGACAAGTTGAGCTTGTGAAAATCCAAGTTTCCAGGCATATGCCTAGAACTGGAAAATATGTTTCCCCTCTCCCAGCACACATGAAAGCTCCTTATGAGTATAAATCCCTCCATTTCTATATGAAATATCTAGCCTATGGGCTATGCAAAGTTTTAGGGATAGATAGAGATGTGGAAATGATGCCAGTGGATATACTGATGATGATCTTGGACATCCAAAACTCACATGCCAATACAGACTATGATTAAATTTAGTATGTAATTCACAGAATGCATGAGGGTTTGTTGATGATAAAAGAAGATAAGAGGCCAGTAAAATTCATGCATTATTCTCTCTTAATGCATATGATTTTGTATTACAATGTTGAGAGTTTGGATGGGCATATGCTGAGACTGAGGATAATGTTTGAGGGACAACCCAATCTAGTGTAGCTCTGGTTGAGAGTGTGGAAATACACCTCAAATGAAAATAATTTCTGTGCATTTGAAAATTGGATAGTCTTTCCAATTTTGAACATTTTGGGAACAAATATAACAAGGTTACTAGTTAGATTGCTAAGGCTTCTTAGGCCTAAAGAATATGTTGGCAAGTGGAAAATGGGTCATAACTAGGGCGACTTCTACTTGGGCTAGAACTACACTTTGATTAGAGTCTATGGATGCCCACAACCCCCACATATACTCCCAAAATATGTGCCACCAATAATTTCCCAATTAGAATTTATGTCAACTAATTTGGATAGATAAAGAGCACCTGACACCTCACAAAAAAGGGACCTTCACTCCTCGATAGTTTAGAGTGTCAAACTCCTGATTGGAAAAAGGGAATTACCACAACTTAGTACATGGTTGAATCACTTTAGGATGTCATCTGGTGTGTACATGTATGTGGACTTTGAGGACTTCATTAAGAATGCCAGAAAGATACTCATCCCCCACATTGGTACTATCAAAGAGCATGAGGGATGTGATGATGAAGATGTAACAAGAAATATGTTGGATGAAGATGAAATTAGAAGAAAGATAACCAAATTCTATGACTTTTTGAATTTGGAAGCTCAAATTAGAAAGGCTAGAATTTCCTTTGGAGGATTTTTCCTAGACCTCCCATAATTAAAAAGAATTGATAGAATGATAGAAATATATGATACCCTATCTAATCAATTAGAGGATAAACTTGAAGAGAAGGTGGAAGTGAAAAAGGATTATTCTTCTTCAGATTATGAAGAATATAGTGAAGGCTCACAGGAAGGAGATAGCCCACCCCAAATCAATGAGCCTCTTGTTATTGATCTTGACCAGGGTTCCCCTGAGACAGAGGATGTTTCAGAACCTCCTCAAAAGAAATAAAGAGTTGAGGAAGGAGAGCCTTCAAAAGGAAAGAAACAAAAGAAGGAAGTTGATAGGGTTGCAGCCCTAGTACCTGGTGATAAGTCATACCATCATCATATGAGGAAAAATGTTAGAGAAGTAAAGAAGGTGGCCATACAAGAAGAAGTGGAATTTCCCCTACTGGTATGCAAATATGAGAGAGAAATGTACCAAGATGAATTACTCAATGATGATCAATTCATAAAAAGTGAGGAATTCAAGAATTTCTTAATTTGGAAGAAGTAATAGGAGATAGCAAAAAAAGTGACTGAGGGCATTGATCCTAATGATGAAGCTCTAAAAGCCCTAACTGCATATGACCCTGAGTTAGATACCATCACTATTGAAGAAGCTAGGAAACTGGTTAAATCCAGTGGAATGCTCTTGGTGCTAGGATGGGATTTGACATCAGCTTTCATTATTGATTGGATCAAAAGGCAACTTGAGGGCAGTCTTTCCTACGAGGCCCAAATTGGTGACATGATCAGAGGATGTGGGTATGGACCTAAATCTCAGGCCTTATCAATGTGGTCCCTTGCTCCAAGGACTCAAAAGCCTTCCTTGGTCAGTGTAGAGGAAATGATGGAGGGGAACAAGATCATATGGACTATTCAAAACACCAGTGATCTTGAAGTGTCAAAAGAAGTGACACATTTTTCCCATCTGAATGAGGCTAAGACTACTCAGCTATTTAATAGGTATGGAAAATTATTGGATGATGCCATTGGTTTAGCAAAGGATAGAGAAAAGGGATTGATAAAAATCAAAGTCCTAGAGGATGAGCTTAATGAAATGAAAGCTAAATTTGAAGAGGCCTCTAAGGCAGTTCCTCCTCCAGTCCTACAAATTGGAGCTACAGTGCAATTAGTGGCAGAGGTTCCTATTGAGGTAGAAGAAGAATCAGAGAAGAACAAGCTAGATATAGCCCTAAAATCCCTCTCTGACATCATACAACATAAATGTGAAGTAATCAAAGGGAAAATGGACTCAGTCCATAGCTCATACACTATGTTACAAAACACCAATGAAAGTGCAAAGGATGCTATGGATTCTTTAGAGCCACTATTTAGCATATGGTCTAGTAGAGGTGTCCTATTTGAAATCTTGAGCTACTGCAACAACATCGGCTAGATATCCTAGAAACTGTTGCTGAAGTGGGAGAGAAAATAGAGTTAATTGGTACCACTTAGGGTTTGTTTAAGGGTAAAGCCAATTAGGTAAAAGCCAAGATGGACATGTTTGGCCCATGCTATAGTAAATATCTACTTCCAATTTACGGAGATGATGGAAACATCATAAGTATTGAGGAGTGGAAATCGGGCATGGGTTAGTTGGTGACTAGGCAAGAGGCATTTTTGAATGACGATGGCTCCTTAGACATTGATAGGCTCAACAAGATTCTAGATGACATGTTTAAAATTGAAAATGAGTGTACCAAATTTGTTATTGACACAAAAACCATCATTGATTCAAGATGGGACAAATAGGTCAAGTTTTTGCAGAGCTTGAAAGAGTACACCTGGCTTTCAGAGGAAGAAGTTGCAGCTTGGGACAAAAGCACCAAGCCAAAGAAGAAGAATCCAACTGCCATTGGGTTGGAGGCAATAGAAGAAGAGTGAATCACACATGGAACTTTATCCTTGAGCACGTGGAGGGTAACTATCATATAGAGGATGATGTAGGTTAGCCGGATGGCGGTCATCATTCACACAACAACTTTCTATAGTTACTCAGAATATCTTTAGATAGAGGTGCCACCTCTGAAGATTCACTATGATTGGAACAAACTTCTGGTTTCTTTTCTATTTCATTTCATGATGTATTTTACTTTTGTCTTTTAGTGCAAAGTCACTGTCCTAGCCATTTGAAGCTTGTTGCATCCTTTCTTTGAGGATTCCAAGATGGCTAGTATATAAATAGCAAGTTTTCTATTTTTGCAAGGGTGGTGAATACTTATGGTAAAGAGAGTTTATGTACTAGCACTTTTGTCTTAAAATTTTTTGTGTTTAAATGTACTGATACATGAATATATCAATAAAATATACTAAAAATCCTTTTCATATTTTGATTGTCTTCATGTAAGGATCCTGAATTCTTTATGTATTAAATTTGTAAGGCATCTTTAATGCATCATTTACAAGGTAGGTAGTAAGGTCAAACTTAAGTTTCTTTCAAGGAAAGGGTAAATCTAAGGGAGATTTTTGGGAATTCATAGTTTATGCAAGAATTTGATGACAAAATAAGAAAATGAGAGGATTATTTGTAAGGCATCTCATCCGGGTTTTGGGGTATTTGATTTGAGGGGTTTTCTATAGATGTGTGTTTTCTGACTTTGATGCCCTAGGATTTGGCACTAGTCTTGGCTTAATTTACATTCCTCACCATCAACAATAAAAAATAATCAATTTACCTTAAGTTTATGTTGCATGAAATAAATGTTCTTGTCTGTATCAGGAATGTAGATCATTATTGTGATTCTTTAAAGAAGTAAATCTGAAAGGTAAACCCAACTAAGCTTGAAGCTCAAAGTGAAGAAGGATTCTCAATCCTTAACACCTTAGTGTTTAATTTTGTTAGATGCATTTTTTGGGAGCACTAGAGTTATGTATAAGAAGTTTTCTGATTCCTGTTTACCATCTGCAATCTTAAGCACTAACAATGTTCAAGTTCCACAACTAGATTGATATTTCTTCACCATCCTTCTCTTTCAATAGATCCATCTCCTTCTCAAAATAGTTTGAGCTTTTGTAAAAGAACATGTACATCATTAAAGAATAACAACCAAAAGGTCTATCAACCTTAGCCCTCTGAATTCCCATCAATCCATTGTGTATTAACTCAACAAGGAAAGGAGAAAAATCAAATGTTACTGCCAGGGAGGGGTGCAAGATTTGTGCCATCATAAACATGTAATGGATTGGCATCTCGGCTTCTAAATCCTCACTAAAAATATTCATAATGACCAATACATACCCTTTGCTTTTAGATTTAAGTAATCTAACTTGATAGGCTCTAGTGTATTAGGTCCTACTACAGTCAATTATAAAAAAACTCCCTCAAATGACCACTCCTGAGATAATCCCTCTCGACATTATAAACTTGTTTAAGCTCATCAAAATCTATTCTTTTCGAGTTATCGATAGGCTCACTCGGTCGAAACACCTCTCTAAAATTACATCAACATAAATAATAACTAGAGGGTTTCCATTTACATCTCTAACCACCCTTGCCACATGATCATAATTTTTAGCAACTTTACATAAAACATCAGTGTCCACGAAAACATTTTGAATAATTAATTTCCCATATCAAACTGCCACACATTACTACTAGGAGAAAAAGCATTACTCTATCCAAACCCTTCCCTGAAAAAAACCAAACCAAAGACACCAATGTTTGCATCTCTCATATATTTTCCCTTGTCATACAAACCATCTATAACCCTAATCCTAGGGTTTTTAGGCACTAGTGTTAGAAAGTAAAGTCCACCAAGATAACTGAGAGGGGGGGGGGTTGAATGAGTTATCAGATAATTATAAATTTTATCAACTTCAACAACATTTAACCATGTAAGCAATATAATTACCAAATATAGAAAGATATTCATACACAATGACACAATAACACGATATGTTGACTAGGGAATGTCTTGATCAAAGAGTAAATCTCGGTGGGAATGATGCCCACAAAAGATGCAATAATATGAATATTCCTTGTGAAAGGATGGAATCTGTTAGGAGTCTTATGAAATACATTCAGTACATATAAATCCCTGTTAGGAGATTTTGAATCCCTGTTAAAAGATTCTAACCCTGTTAGGAGTTATGGAAGACAGAAGGACCCACTGCCCAAATAGCTTCAGGGTAAGATCACTGAACTCACTGTCCAAATAATCTTTTCATTATTCAATAGAATAATATGTTACCTCTTCTCTGACTATGCCAAACTGCACTCACTGCTACATCAGATCTCAATCTCAGATCTCTGTACTTTGCATGTCTTCCTTCACAATTTCGCTCTCATACTTAGCTCTTTTCTTCACTTCAT
The DNA here is from genome assembly GCA_027943335.1 of Chamaecyparis obtusa. Lineage (NCBI taxonomy): Eukaryota > Viridiplantae > Streptophyta > Pinopsida > Cupressales > Cupressaceae > Chamaecyparis > Chamaecyparis obtusa. Next base: position 327,111 of record BSBK01002973.1, on the reverse strand, counting down.
GCATACCACATCACACATCAACTCTACGAAAAGGAAACACATTCCTTCCTTTATACCATACTCAAATAATTACAAATGAGTCGGCACACAATTACAAAATAAAAGTTTCCACACGCTACATCAAAATTACACAAAACTGTCAGCTTCCAAATACAATAACTCTTCACTCATGCAACCTCAAAGTTTGTGCTATGAACCACATCACTAAAAATGTGTCTCAAACTTCCCTTTAACTACATAAAACTAGATTCCATCCCAATTAGGAGATATCATCCGATTTCCAAAAACCGCTACTCAGGAACACTGCCTGAATATTGCTTCCACCAAAATGCTCATAACTTTCATGAATAAAATAATTACTATATGCACTCTTAACCATAGACATATAACATATCAAAGAGTATAACCTCAACATCGCATATCTCCAACTACAATATCCCACGTGCACTAATCAAAACACTATCTGCTTCTCTGCAAGTCTCTAGAAGATCACTGTGTTGACATCAATGACAATCATAGTCATGAATGCAACAAAAACTGATACAGAATGACTGCCAAGCATTCAAAATTCATTCCTAACAATCTCCCCCATTGGCATTGATGGCAACATAGATGAAAAACATCCAATGTTCCAAAAATCCAATGCTGCAACACTGCTTCTTCAAATCCTCTTCATCAATCAAATCTTACTTCGTTATCCTGTTCAGTTCTCTCCAACAGATGGTACAAGTGGTTTTTCATGTACACTTCTCCCCCATTAACATCAATGATAGAAATTTCATCACTATGTCAACAACAACTCAATGTCAAAAGACACTGTTTAGAAAATACATTTACAAGAGTCCTCATGACTCAGTTCAGATACACATACTCCCCCATAGAGGAAGTACCAACATCCAATCCAGAAGAAAGATAGGGCTCATATACCACTAGATGGATGCAACCAACTACATCATTACTCAAAAGTTGGCTTGGGCATAACCCCAAGAATACCTCTTAGATACTCAAATATATCCTTAGGCAAAGGCTTAGTAAATATGTCTGCTATTTATTCCTTTGTGCTTATGTACTCCAGTCTGACTTCTTTCTCAACAACTTTATCTCTTACAACATGATATTTGATCTCTATATGCTTTGTCTTAGAATGTAATACAGGATTCTTAGACATACTAACTGTGCTGGTGTTGTCACAATGTATGACAATAGGCTCAACAAACTTAATTCCAATATCCTTCTGCATTTTCTTCATCCAAATTATTTGGTTACAATTGTTTGCTACTGCTACATACTTTACTTCTACTGTGCTCTGTGAAATACAATTATGCTTCTTGCTTAGCCAAGAAACTAGTCTTCCTCCAAGAAAAAAGGCTCCACCATTGGTGCTTTTCTTGTCATCAACACTACCTCCCCAATCAGAATATGTATATGCACATAGGGTAAAATCATCAGATTTTTCATACCACAATCCATAATCCATTGTGCCTCTTAAATATCTTAGTATCCTCTTTACTTCTGCATAATGTGACTCTCTAGGTTCAGCTTGAAATCTTGCTACCATTCCAACTGAATGTTGTATATCCAGTCTAGTGTGTGTTAAGTACTGCAATCCTCTAATCATGGATCTGTATTTCTTCTGCTCAACTACTGGTGTTTCATCTTTGCTAGATAGTTTGTGTCCTGTAACCATAGGTGTTCCAACTGGTTTATAGTTGTCCATTCCAAATCTTTTCAGTAAATCATTCAAGTACTTTTTCTGACATACAAAGATACCATCATTATTCTATGATATCTATAATCATAAAAAGTATTTCATCTCACCAATCATACTCATTTCAAATTCAGTCTTCATTTCATCAGCAAATTTGTCACTAGCTTCATCATCTCCTCCAAAGATAATGTCATCAACAAAAATAACTATAACCAACAAACCATTTTCAATTTCTTTTGTGTACAGATTGCTATCAGCTGTTCCTTTAGTAAATCCTAATTTCAACAAATACTTATCGAGTCTAGCATAGCAAGTTCTAGGTGCTTGCTTTAGTCCATATAATGCTTTCTTCAGTTTACATACCATATCTCCTTCTTGAGTCAAAGGAAAACCTTCAGGCTAATCAATGTAGACTTCTTCTTCCAATTCACCATTTAGAAATGTGGACTTCACATCCATCTAATACACTTTAAATTTCTTCAAAGATGCATAAGCCAAAAACATTCTTACTACTTCAAGTCTTTCTACTGGTGCAAAAGTTTCTTCATAGTCAATTCCTTCTTGCTGCGAGTATCCCTTACATACCAATCTTGCTTTGTTTCTTACCACTTCTCCTTGTTCATTCATCTTGTTTCTGAATACCCATTTAGTTTCAATCACATTCTTGTCTTTAGGTCTAGGGACCAATTCCCATGTCTTGTTCTTTTCAATATGATCTAGTTCTTCTTTCATAGCATTAATCCAATGTTCATCTTCACAAGCTTCACTAGTAGATTTAGGTTCAATTTGAGAAATCAAACATAAATGTACCTTATTACGAGTCAAAACTCCTCTATCCAAACTTCCAATAACTTGTTCAACAGGATGATGTCTTGATAGATACCTGTTCAGTGTCATAGTCACAGATCTTGTTTCAACTGTAGATTCTTCTCTAGATTCCTCTCTGGTTTCTTCTGCAGGATTCTCATTCAATAATTCACTGTCAGTTTCATAGAATAATTTAGTAGATTCAGTGTTAGGCTGAGGATGAGCTTCTTCATCAGATTCATAATCAAGCATTCTTTCCTGAATTTTGAACTTCTCATCAACTTTAACATCTGCGCTCTCAATAATAGTTTTAGTTCTCTTATTGTAACATCTATATGATTTTCTTTTCAAAGAATATCCAAGAAAAATTCCTTCTTCACTTCTAGGATCAAACTTTCCAATATCATCATCTCTCTTTATATAACATTTGCTTCCAAAAATTCTAAAATACTTAACTGAGGGTGCATGTCCAAACCATAATTCATAAGGTGTCTTGTCTGTGTCTACTTTGATTTGTACTTTGTTCAATTTATATACTGTTGTATTCACTACTTCTCTCCAGAATGTCTTCACCAAATGATTCTTAAATAACATAGCTCTTGCTACTTCAGTCACTGACCTGTTTCTTCTTTCTGCAATACCATTTTGTTTAGGTGTTCTAGGGGCTGAAAATTGTCTCTTAATACCATTCACTTCACAAAAAGTGTTAAACTCTCTAGAAGTAAATTCACCACCTCTATCAGATCTCAAACATTTAATCTTCATTCCAGATTCATTCTCAACTTTATTCTTAATGATCTTAAACTTATCAAATGCTTCAGATTTTTCTTTTAGAAATGCAATCCACATCATTCTTGTAAAATCATCAACAAGAATCATAAAATACCTTTCTCCATAGAATCCTCTAGTCCTGGTAGGACCGCTCAAGTCTGTATGAACAATCTCCAACTTCTCTACTGATGTGAACTTCTTACTAGGAAATGAACTTCTCTTCTACTTAGCCATCACACATCCTTTGCAAATCATGTTAGTAGGCTTCATAATTTTAGGCAAATCCCTTACTACAAGTGTAGTACTTACTTTCAAAATGTTATCAAAGTTTATATGACAAAACCTTCTATGCCATAACCAACTGTCATCAATCTTAGTAATCAATCTTAGTAGGATTCAACTGAAATATATTACCTTTGGTTCTAGATCTAGTTCCAATTAGATTTCCATCTTTATCCTTTATCACACAAGTTTTCTTAGTAAACCAAACTTGATATCCCTTATCAACTAACTGTCCAACACTCAAAAGATTATGTTGCAATCCATCAACAAAGTAAACATCATCAGTATTAGTCTTTCCATCAAGAGTAATAGATCCTATACCTTTAATCAAACAAGGTGCATTGTTACCAACTCTAACAACTCCTCCATCATAATTGTTAAACTTTATGAACTTTTTCATATCTCCAGTCATATGATGTGAACAACCACTATCTATAATCCAATCAAATTTCTTTTCAACTTGGGAAAATAAGGCTTTTTCTTCCTTAACACTAGATTCAGGATTCTCTTCTTTAATTGCTATAAATCCTATTTCATCATTATTCTCAATATCACTTTCACTCAAGGTTCTTTCAATACTAGCTTCAAGATCTTCATCATTAGCATAATAACATTCCTTAGATCTTCTAGGCTTGAAATTATTTCTGTACTTCTTAACTCTCTTAGGACATTTAGATGCAAAATGACCATATTCTTGACAAGTCCAACATTTAAAAAAATTCTTACCATCTGGTTCTCTTTTCACAAGCAAGGCAATACCCTCTTCAATCTTCTTGTCTTCTTCATTTCTAGATCTGTTTCTAGCATAATCTCCACTCACACTGGTACTTCTTGACAAAGTAGAACAAACACTAAGAGCACTGAATACTATCTCCATTCTAGGTAAGTCTCCTGATACCCTCAGGTTCATTTCTGCTGCTTCCAATCTTCCAAGAAGAGTCTCTCTTGTAAAGTTTGTAGTACAAGGTATAACTTGTTCAATCATATATGTTGTCTGCTTAAATACAGGAGTCAATGTCCTCAGAATTTTCCATATCACTTCATTCTCTATTTTTGATCCTCCACATGATTTTATCCCTGTAACAATTTCTGACATTCTACCAATATAACTTCTAACAGATTTAGCTTCCATCATTCTAATATCCTCAAATGCACATATCCAATTATGTAATCTAGCTCTCTTTGCATGTTCATCACCTTCAAAAGTAGATTGTAAAGCGTTCCAAATTTCATGAGATTTTTAAAAACATTTTACCTGAATATATTCATTCTCCAGAAGTGCTGTCAAAAGTGCTTCTTGTGCAAGTATTTTACACATGAATAAATCTACCTCATCTTTTGAACTTGATTCAAGATTATGTTCTTCAATGATAGTCCTATCATTCTTTGTAATCAACCAATAACCTGGTCCTAAACATAGTAGATGTGTCTTCATCTTTTCTTTCCAGCTGTCAAAATTTACTACATCAAACTTAGGGCTTTCTTTCTTGAAATTCGCCATGGATCTCCTTAAGCTGTTAAAATTTCCTTTCAAGGACCTGCTACTCTGATACCAATTATTAGAAAGTAAAGTCCACCAAGATAACTTAGAGGGGTAGGTGAATCAGTTATCAGATAATTATAACTTTTATCAACTTCAACAACATTTAACCATGTAAGCAATATAATTACCAACCATAGAAAGATATTCATACACAATGACACAATAACACAAGATATGTTGACTAGGAAACCTCTTGATCAAAGAGTAAACCCCAGTGGGAATGATGCCCACAAAAGATGGACTAATATGAATATTCCTTGTGAAAGGATGGAATCTATTTGGAGTCTTATGAAATACATTTAGTACATATAAATCCCTGTTAGGAGATTTTGAATCCCTGTTAAAAGATTCTAACCCTGTTAGGAGTTATGGAAGACAGAAGGACCCACTACCCAAATAGCTTCAGGGTAAGATCATTGAACTCACTATCCAAATAATCTTTTCATTATTCAATAGAATAATATGTTACCTCTTCTTTGACTATGCTAAACCGCACTCACTGCTACATCAGATCTCAATCTCAGATCTCTGTACTTCACATGTCTTCCTTCACAATTTCACTCTCGTACTTAGGTCTTTTCTTCACTTCATGCATACCGCATCAAACATCAACTCTACAATAAGGAAAAATATTCCTTCCTTTATACCATACTCAAATAATTACAAATGAGTCGGCACACAATTACAAAATAAAATTTTCCACACGCTACATCAAAATTACACAAAATTGTCAGCTTCCAAATACAATAACTCTTCACTCATGCAACCTCAAAGTTTGTGCTATGAACCACATCACTAAAAATGTGTCTCAAACTTCCCTTTAACTGTGCAAAGCTAGATTCCATCCCGATTAGGAGATATCATCCAATTTCCAAAAACCGCTACTCAGGAACACTGCCTGAATACTGTTTCCACCAAAATGCTCATAAATTTCATGAATAAAATAATTACTATCTGCACTCTTAACCATAGACATATAACATATCAAAGAGTATAACCTCAACATCACATATCTCCAACTACAATATCCCACGTGCACTAATCAAAACACCATCTGCTTCTCTGCAAGTCTCTAGAAGATCACTGTGTTGACATCAATGACAATCATAGTCATGAATGCAATAACAACTGCTACAGAATGACTACCAAGCATTCAACATTCATTCCTAACAAATTTTTCCTTCAAATTTAATGAGTCATTGGTGGAATGATCCCATTGTTCCAAGAGGTCATCGCATACAACCCTCTCTTGGTAATCTACCTTCCCCTTAAATTCTCTTCTCAGTGCCATTTAAAAATAGGGTTTTAATATCAACTCTTCACTAGGAATGCATAGAAACCCTTCTTGCAAAGCTTAACGGTCCATAATTCATAGAAAAAAAATGGTAGAAAAACAATAGTTCACATAATCACTCAATGGTTAAATAATTCACCAGAATATACCAAACACTATAATTTCACTCTGCCAAAGCACTTCAAAAAATCTGTAGCTATGATTATAAAAAATGAAATGTTGTATGATATACTACATATGCAAAAATGTTAACTCTTGATAACCATGCCACACATTCCTACCATTACTCTTCAAAAATTTGAAAATTTGCAACTCAACGGGTATGAAACTTTTCGCACCAAAGAGAGAAATTTTAAAATCGAACCATTGATCTTTCTTTAAAACATATCAGATGGTTTTCGCGATTCCTTGATCAGTATTTATTGATCAAATTTTTATTGAGAGTTCACACCCTTCGTCCGATTAGATTAGATCTGATGGTGACTAAAAATGAGTATTCATTTGGACCCACTTATCATTTAGGTTTTACGATCATCATTGGATCAAGCTAATCCAATGACTGTCTTTATTTCACTTGATTCTGACCCCACCAGCTTTCTTTATATTAACCTGGATGATCAGATGGTAGGCATGATCCTGCGATCACTAATCTCCTTTTATCTTTTCATTAAGGCATCACGACAACCGTCTAATGAAAAGGGACTTGTCAGAACCTTTATAAAACTTTATCCCTTGGCCCCACTGATGTCACACTTTACTGACTGGTAGATATAATGGCTAGTGCGATCCCACAATTGGTAATCCTTGGTTAACTCTTTATCAAGGCATTATGTTGACCGGTAGATTAAAATAAATATGTCAACATCTTAATTCCTTCATGGCTAGGCCCAACAAACATGTACTATTAGATTAATAAATTGAAGGATAGATATAAGTCTTAAAAATGTTGGTCCCACTTACTTTGATCTTTACTAGACCGAAGCATCTAACAGTTGGAGCAATACCACGATTGGTAATCTTCGATCAACTTTTCATTTTGGGATTACACACATCGTCAGATAAAAAATGAGTTTAACAAGGTTGATATATTGTCGAGACTTAGGAATAAAAAACACTGAAGACTTTAGGAAAAATTAAAAGGCCATCGGGGTTTTAAACTTAGGAAGTATTAAAAGGTCAGCTATGTAAAACAACTTAAAATATTTGGCCCTGCACAATGATGACTTAAGACATGTGCATAAAGAAGAACTTAAGTGGCTGAAAAAATAATGAACAATTATCATTTTCAACAAGGACCTAGGGTTTTTTTAACAAAGGCTTAGAGGCTAAAAAAAGACCTCACCTTAGGTTTTAAGGAATAAATGAAATAGTTCCTTTGAAGATTGAGGACATGGATGAAATTTTTAAAAGAATAGCCATAACTAGACATAAAATACCCTTCTGTTAAATTATGAAAAATCAAAACATAGAGTCTTGAGATGGAAAAAATTAGTGCTAATAATGGCTCTAACTGGGGATGTATGCCTCTCGCAGGCATGGCAAGAATTCAGAATTTCTGGGTTAAGAAGACCATCTACTGAAAAACAACTACTCCTACACACAAAAATGAAAGAAACACACTACTTAAAAGAAACCTAACCTACTGATCATGGTTAATAAAAGTACCTTAGGATAATTACAACTTCATAAATTGTCCATAAACTAGCAATTCCAAGACATTTCCAAGGAAATCCTTAATAACATAAGAATCAGAACTCCATTTAGCATCAATGAGATATGGTCCCAATCAAACTGGGTCAAACTTGCCATGTTTTCCTTTGTCTTCTAACTTGGCATTCCACATCAAAACCAGACCATCAATATCAAAATTTCTAATAGTAGTCCTTTTGTCATACAAATTTTTATACTGGAACTGCAACTTGATATTTCTATTATGAGCCTCCCTTCTTGACTTATCTAGTTGTATTAAGTCCTTTATCCTAATTTTCATTTCATTATCCAAGTCATCATCATATATTTGGATGAACCTATACATTTGCAACAAATTATTTTGTGGCAATCTGGCATGAATTCCATATACCAAATCAAAAGGTGCACAACCAATTGCCTTCTTTACTGTTACTCTATCAACCCAAAAAGCTTGTTGTAGCTTTGAGTCCCATGCCCTTTTGTTTTTGTCCAAGACTCTCTTCAAAATTTTGATCAAGGTTTTATTATTTTATTCAGCTTGACCATTATCTTGGGGGTGGTATGGGGATGAATATGAGATTTTAATCCCATAATGCTGGAAGAAAGTTTTAAATTCTTCAGATCTGAAACACATAGAATTATCAACTACTATAGTCTTAGGGCATCAAAATATTTTTAGAATATTCTACATCATGAAGTCAATCACCACCTTACTAGTTTCTCTTCTAGTGGGAATTTCTTCCACCCACTTAGTGAAATAATCTATTGCCACTAGAACCCATGAATGAACCCCACTTGATTTGTTTAGGATCTCTCTAATCAACACCATTCCCCATTTCTAAAAAGGGGCCTCAACTGGTACAAGCTTTAAGGGCAAGTTACCACTAAATTTCAATTTTCCGACAAAACTTTGAAAAGCATTGCATTTTATAACAAATAGATGAGTATCTTTGAAAATAGTTGGCCACCAGAAACCATACCTCAATATTTTACGTGCAGTAGTCTTGGCCATGTAATGGACATTGCACACACCATCATGTATTTCTTGCAATAGGTGTTTAGCATTCTGATGATCAACACATTTAAGTAAGACACCTTCATTGATTCTCCACCATAACTCGCCTTTAGAAATCACATACTTCATAGCATGTAATTTTACAATTCTTTTTTTGTTATCATCCATTTCAGGAGGAAGAATCATCTTCTGCAAGTATTGAATAATATCCTTGTACCAATCACAACAGTCTAAATAAAAAATGTATGGCCTTTTTCCTTCTTCAAACATGTTAATATGATTTGCATCTAAGTTACTTTGAGCCATAACATTGGCTAGTCCTAATCCTATGACTAGTTTTGTGATTTGGATATCAATATTGAAATCTTGGATTCTATTGATCCATCTACATCTCCTTTCTAAAACTTCTTGTTGCACTAGAATATCCTTTACAATAGCACTAGGCACATATGCAACTATGGTTTCTCCAACCAAGTCACACCTAAATTTTTTGACAACTTTAACAAAAGCATAGGCCTATTTTTCATTTATATCATACTTTAATTCTACTACTTGTAAGGATTTGCTGAAGAAATATATAGGCTACTCAAAATCTTCTGAGTCCTTTTGTAATAATACTACAACAATTGTATGATAAGAAGCAAAAGAAAATATTTGTAGGGGCTTACTATAATCAAGGGTTCTTAAAACATGAGCATTCTTGATTTCTTGTTTGATTTCATAGAAATCCCTCCTAGCTTCTTCATTCCATTCTAATTTAGCACCCTTTTTCAATATCTTGGAGATAGGAACACTGGTCTCAACAAAATTTGTAATGAATCTCCTAAAAAATTTTATCCAACCAAAGAAAGATTGAATCCCTTTGACTTTTCTTGGTAAAGGCACTTTATCAATTGTAGCTACCCTTTCATGATCAATCCTAACTCCATTCTTGGATACAATGTGTCCCAAGAGATTACCCTTTGTTACCCCAAAAACACACTTCTTTGGGTTAAGGGAAACACCATACTCTAAAGCTCTCACAAAATTTTTCTCAAGATGGACACAATGTTGATCCTCTTTTGTTGAATATGTTGTGAGATCATCTTGGTATATTACCAAGAACTTTTTTATAAAATCTACAAATGTTACATCCATGCCTCTTTGAAAAGTTTCTCTAGCATTTTTCAAGCCAAAAGGCATCCCGAAATATACATATGTGCCCCATGGAGTAGTAAATGTAGTCTTGAATTGTTCAGAGTCCTTAACAACAACTTGATTGTACCATGAAAAACCATCCATCATTGACATGAGTTCAGATCTAGTAACTCTCTGAAACATGGCTTCCATGTTTGGTAAACCATAATTATCCTTTAATGAATTCATATTTAGATTTTTGAAGTCTACATAGAGCCTGATGTCTCCATTCTTTTTTCTTACTGGGACCAAGTTGGAAACCCATGTTGAATTTCTAATAGGTTTTATGATTCCTGCATCCCTCATTTTCTTCAATTCTTCTTGCATTTTTGGTGCCAAGGTAGGGTTTATAGGTCTCAAATTTTGTCTGAAGGGCTTTGTATCCTCTTTCAAAGGAATTTCATGTAGAAAAAGATATTACCTATAGGCTTTTAAGTCATCATAAGACCATCCAAAAATATGCCAATATTTTCTAAGAAGATCAATTAAAAACTTTCTTATTTTAGGAGACATTTTCCCTCCAATATACACATTTTTAGGGGCTCCAACTGTACCTAAATTTATTTCCTCCAAATACTCTAGTTTGTTTATAGTCTTTGCTAAAAAAGACTTGTCATTATTATCAAATTCTCTCTCAAGCACAACCAGACCTTTTGGAACTCTATTTGATTTCAGTTGTAGCACTTCTTTGCCAAAAATGGTATCCTTATCATCTAAGGTTTCCACATATCCACTGAAACTTATTGCTTTGTCTTCAAAATTTTCTTTACAATGTAGAAATCTTAAAATATCCAGATCATCCTCAAAAACTTGCCAATTTTCAATATTGCCTAGAATAGAAGGTTTGAATTGAACCTTAATTTTGGAGATTCCTACAAAAGTAACATCCTCTCGTCTTAAAGCAATATTTTCCAGTAGGTCATCCATTCTATTGTGACCTTTGTCCATCCAATCAATACCAAATGCATCAAAATTTTCTATCTCATCCCAAACAACATTTCTATATTGCTTCAGTATTTTGTTTTTTGAAGCATATTTGGACCTTATCTGAGATATTACAAGTTCTTAGTCTCCAATTACCCTAATTTTTCTTATCTTATGTCTTGAAACCAATCTCAATCCTATCAATAGAGCCTCATACTCTACAATTTTTTTTGTACAAGGGAATATTAAAGTAAATAAATACTTAAATGTCCTTCCAGTAGGAGTTATCAAGAATAATCCTATACTAGCTCCCTCCTTAGAGCTTGCACCATAAAAATACATGGTCCATAAACCATCTTAGTTTGTTAAATTGTTCTTGTCCTTAGATAAAAGAAAATGTTCATCCTTCCCTTCAAATTCCATGTTTTGTACTTGGAAAGAATTAATTTCAGAGTCAAGGAAAAAATTCATGTTTTCATTTTCTATCTCTTCCTCAATCATATGGGAAGTTCTAGTTTCTCTGGATACCCTAAATTTTTCACCAGCAATCTTGAAAGTTGAAAAGGATAGATCACATTGTATACTAATTCTCATTGCTGCACTCCACTTTCTTGATAACAACATTCCATATTGAGGAGGGATGTCAACAACTAAGACACTCATTGCCAATTTCCTGTCAGGATAGGTTGCAAGTCTATAAGGTAAAGCCTTAATTGTACCAATAACAGGTACTTCTCTGGAATCCATGGCCTGACATCTCCCATGAGGGGTATCAACCTGAAGTCCCATTGATTTCATGACCTTAGTAGGCATAATTGTATTAGATGCTCCTGAATCAATCATACAATTCTTTAACATCTTTCCATTTATAACCAAAGTCAAGAAAAAGGGTCAAAAACTCCCAAAGAAGTGTTTACAACATTTTTTTCTAAATAAATCTGGGGAATTTCTGAAACAATCTCTTCTATTCCTTCCCCTTGTTTTCAGATCTATCTTTTCTTCCTTTTAATTTTTTAGTATTTTTTGTCTTTTGATCATTTGTTAAAAGAACACCATTTACGCATCTAAGGGCTTTCTCCTTATGTTCCCCTATCCTCATCATTTCCAATAATGGAAATTTGAAAATAATTTAAGATAACAACTACCCTATATCCATAGGAGTGTACTTCATATCAGAGAAATCTTGTTTGATTGGAACAATATTTCAGTCTTCAACCTGAGATGCTAGGTTCATCTTATCTCCCTTTTGTTGCTTATTGTCAACTTGTGGAATGGGAATATTTTCCTCTGGTATCTTCACTTTTATCTTGTACACATTATTTAAACCATTTGTCTTTTCATCCTTCTTTATCTTAACTTTCTTGACACCTTCAACAATTTTTTTCTTTTTCTTGTGTCTGCTTAGTGTCTTCCTTATTTTTCTTTACAAATAAACTTGTTGGTCTACCATTTGCATTACCAATTGTCCTATTTCTCAAAACATAATTACTCCTAGATTGAGTAACCATATCAGCGGTGTTTTGAGCTATTTCTTCATCAAAAGGTCTTCTTAATAAAATAGTTTCTTCACCCTCTTCTGTATTATAAATTATATTTTCAGTTTCTTCTTCTTCTTCATCAAAAAAACTTGCTGATGATAAACTTCCTTTCTACTTTGGGAGTCAGACACATCCCAGTTTTCATTTTTCTCTATAGAATAAACTTCATCCCATAAATGTGAAGAAGTCATGGCACAACCACGGTCATCATATGATTCATCTTTCTCATCTTCCTGATCCTCATTTGCAGAGACACTTAAAGATACTGCACAATGATCAAGATCATGTGGGGATTGGCAAGCTATACACCATGGAACATCATCAGTCATGTTAACTGAATGCTTTTGCAATGGATTAGGGGTTTTATCACTAGGCTTGTCCTCCCTTTTTGGTATTTTAGGTCTCCCATCCTTCCATTGAGTGTGGTAAGGAAAGTTTTGCAACCTTGGATGCTTATTAAAATTGTTGAAAGGAGGCTTCTCATTATTCTAAGCCTTGTTTCTATTTTTCACCAGGCTTCAAGTCCTTCAAAGCATTCAAGATTTGGTTAAAGTTATCACCTCTTTATGTTTCATATTGGAAAGTTTATCTAATTCCTTCTTTCCAAACCTAGGAGTCTCAAGGTCTTCTCTTCTACCTAGTTTGCCTGATACCCTTCTGTTACTCTCAATATTCACAACAAATATTTGAGCCTCTCTAATAGCTCTTGGATTTTTGTCCCTGAGAAGGTATTCCATCTTGGCATGAAAATAATTTAAATATGTTTCTAGATATAATTTCTCATCCAGTCTCATAACTTGGAAAAGCTTGTGCATGGCCTTCTGAAATCTTACATTAAATTCAAGGACTTCTTCATTCTAGTTTTTCTTGATGTTATTGAATTCATTTAACATGAAACCCTCATTTTTTTTGTCACCATATTGGTCCTTGAAATAATTAATAAAATCATCCCATGAACCAACACAGTCATATGGGACTCCTCTAAACCAATCTCTACCATCCTTAGTTAATGATTGAACAAATAATTTCATAATTACATCCTCATGTTCAATTTCATAATCATCTATCATATCAATAATTTTTTTTAAATTCTCTTCACATGTAACAAAATTATTACCAGTAAATTTTGGAAGCTTTTCTCTAATTTCTTTAGGAATCAAATTAGGATAACTAGGAATGCCATTAAAGAGAAGTTGTCCTTACCTTTCCACATGAACTGGTCTTCTTTGCAATGATGCATCATTTTGAGAAGTAGATGCTCTATTATTTGATGTATTAGAAACATTAGTACCAACTGGTGGTGGGACAATGGTAGCCTGCTTAACAGAGTTTCCAGAGTTAGCACCAGGTACTAAAGTAGAAATAACCACATTAGAAGGGCATGAGGACTGCCTGAGAAAATTAATTTTATTCTTTATTTCCAAAGAAATAGCCTCAAGTTCCGCCTTATCTAATTCTTTGGCTAAGATTTACTTTTTTCTTTTAGCCTTATCAAGATCAGTATCTAATTTGGACAACTGATCTGTTGGAACCTTATTAATGATAGGTCCATTAATCAAAATCCTTGTTGCAACCTACTTACCTTTATCCTTAGGTTTTATAACTTTGACAACTGGGAGGATAACAAGTTCTTCATCATTTTTCTTAGGTGCTGCAACAACATTTATTGCTTCTAGGGATAGTAATTTCCTTTTTAATCGATCTGATCTAATTTGAGCTTCTCTTAGCTCATCCTCTTTTTCTTTTTCTCTTTGTTTTCTGATGGCAATTTTCTCCTAGATTCTTCTCTCCAAATTATATACTTCTTCAAAAATATCTTTAGAATTTGGGAGAGTAGTTTCAGACTCTGAAGTTTCAACAAGAAATATTTCTTTTTTATCTCTTGGGTCATGTGAGATTTCAGAAGGTGAAGATACTTGGGTAGGAGGAGCATTTCTTCCCTCCCCACTTCTTTTATTTCTTGATCTTCTATCTTTCCCTTGAGACTCTCTATTTGTCACTTTTTTAATATTATGTATTCCTTCCTCTCCTTTGGAATGAGGAGAATAGTATTCATCATATGCACCTAATCCTAAATCCAAAACCTCTTCATACTCATAAGCATTTCCTGCTTGGCTAGTATGGATTAGTTCATTTTCTTTAATATTCCTTTTCTGTCTCCAAGCTTGAGACATATTTGTATCAATCTTTTCTCTTCTTGGATGACTAGCCCTAGAGGTACTTGGAAGTTCACCTTCCAATTTATCTTTTGGATGATCTTTCCTCCAAGCTCTGGTATTCCTATAACTCATATCTAGAGAGTGTTAAACAAAAAATATTTTCACTCAGCACTGCTGCTGAGATTCTTAGAGTCACCACCCAATACAAATTGGGAAATGTAACACTAGATCAATAAATCTAAGTACTTATATTTAAAGAATATTTTGAGATAAAAGAATAATAACAAAATAAATAATGCAAATCCAGAAAAATTCTTTCACCGATAATACAAAACCACAGAATAGAAAAATAATTCTCCCTACTTCAATGGTAACTAACTAGTTTAGACAAATAAGAAGGCCAGGAGTCTAGCTCAACTTGTACGTATTTGACACAATTTATAACACTAGAGATCTAAATATAGATTCACCATGATGATATCATCTCTATCCCCAATAGAGTCACCATTTTGATGGTTCTTCAAAATGGACTTTATGCTTATGAAAGAAACTAATACATCCATAGTAGAATAATTGGACCAACTATAGGGACAAGACTTCCCTCTACACTTCTGGCTCTACAAAACCAAAGAGGGTTCTCCTAAACCAGATCCACATACAACACTCCAACAGTTTTTGGATTCAAATTGTGTGCTAAAATGTTGACACACTTCTATGAGTCATTATATCTAAGATTGCTCAAGAATGAGGTCTCAAATGGTGACTCATAGCTCTCTATTCATGGAGTGCAGGTTTATAATGGAGGCCCTCAGTTTAGACCTAGTTTGTGCCCATGCAAGTACACCATAAAATGAGAGATTCAAAGAGGAAAATAAAGAGTGCTAGTCTCCATGATCATCAAATATGCATGCAAATGAAAATGGAAGCTATTTTATATGATAAAAATGCATGGAAGCAAACTAATCTATGAAAGGAAATATGCATGTAAGATTATTCTATGAAATGAAATATGAACCTAATCTAACATGAAAGTGCAAGAGTAATCTAAATGGATTTCCATGGAGGCATGAGAGAAGAAGACAAGAAAAGAGAAGTTGCAATGTTCAAGCTCAAGTGCTCAAATTCTCCTCCAAAATCGCTCTCCAAACCTGTAGCATAACAATAGCATAAAATATTGGATCCCTAAATGAGAAGGAGAGGATTCCTTATAAAAGATTTAGAAATGAATGGATGGTCAAGATTAAGAGGCAAAAATAAATGAGCAATGGTGGAGATTAAATCTTGGTTGATCCATGTGCTCAAGATTCTCAACAAGAAAAATCAATAGGCATGATTAAGAGGCAAAATAATGAGTGGTTGAGATAAAGAGGCAAAAAACTTTTCAAAAAGTCAAAAGATTCTATCTCATTGGAAAGTGCACTTTTATTTTTATTTTATTATTTTTAGAAAATTGATTTTCATTATTTAATTAAAAGTTTTTTTTTTAAATTTAAAGGGAGCATGTTCTTTTAATTAAAATGAGACTTAGGATAAATGCTCAAACCTTAGGAAATATTGAAATAATTGAATTAATTATGATTTGATCAAGGAAATTGATTTGAATTGAAAATATTGCAAGGCATTGATTCAAGAAATTGATAAATTGGTTCCATCATTTGATAAATTGAAGAATGAGGCCCATAGTCTAGGTGACCATTTTAGGGTGCATACATTTGCCCGTCTTTGACTAATGTGTGATCTTTATAGGAACACATGTAGTCAAAGAATACAGTTGAAGTGTGAGGTTGATTTGGGATCACAAAACAACCCAGACGTGTGATCGACGGACGAGAACACATTAGGACAAAGATAAGTTGATTGAAAAAAAGACAAGGTCAACACCCTTGTAAATAGGTAATTGACATGTCCAAGATAAGAATCTCAAGTAAGGTTTCCCCAAGTGGAGCAATTGATAGGTTTGATAAAGCTGAATCAAGGATTAAAGTTTGATAGGTACTGTCCCCTCATGATCGAAATTGAAATGAGATAGAGGAGAAACAATAAATTGATAAATTTGATCAAATCAAACTAAAAATAAGGTTCTTGATGTAAGATGAAAGATATAAGGATCACAGAACCAAGGTAGGTCATCAAGCATGAAATATTATGCCCCAAGGTTGAATTAGAAGAAAAGAAGTGGGGTGAAAGTGAATGGGAGATATAAGTTTGGAAGAGGTGGAAAGAAATGGAGAGAAGAGAGAATTTTCCTTAAGAAAGAGAATGCCTCAAAATCAATAAACTATTTAAGATGAATTTTTTTGATTGAGATCATGAAAGAAGATAAGGAAATGAAGATCAAAACATGTCCATAGTTGATTAAACGTCCAAAAGAAAGATGAAGGAAAACCCTTTCAAACTCATAATGCAACCTAAAAATGTAAATTAACATGAAGTCTAACAATGCAAGCTACATGAAAATGAAAAGGTGTACTTGCAATAGAGCAACTGTAACATAGGATTTTGTGTTCATCATTCATTAGAGAATGTTAAGGAACTTATTTTCATCATTGGGCCATTATTAACAGAAATTAGAAAATCACACAATCGTCACTAGTCACAAGAGCAACTATGAAGATATGAATATGATTTATATCGGATTGGAATGTGGAAAGATTCTAACATAAGCATCAAAGACATAAAGGTCAAGATGACTTAGATGTTAGCTTACCCAATTTAATGTAGAAAAACCACGCTTGCATCAAGGCATAGATGCTGGGATGACCATAAGAACGGTTGTGCAAAAAATAGTCAAGGATGATGTGTCAAATCTCCTAAGTGTTTGAAGAGGAAAACAAGAGACACTCTAGAGCTTCAAGACCACACCCACAAGTAGAAAGAAAATAAAAACATGCCCCATGTCCCAAGTCCTCTAGCTATGCATACCGGAGAGACTTATTAGACAAGGACACTAAACAAAAATCAATAACAGTCAGCACACAAAGAAAAGATCATAAGATAGCTCAAGCATTAAGTGTTGTATTTAAAAATTTAAGTGTGTTCACTGATACTAAGTTCTGAGGATAAGGATTGAATGCTTGCAAGTAGGTAAGATCACATGACAAAACTGGGTAAGACCAAATTGACAAGTGTTTAAAAAAAATTGATGTCAAGGGTTGTGTTGAAAAACATAGTTGGGGTGGTGTTGAAAAACACAATTTGTGAGGTGTCCTAAAGACTAACGCATCCAAGAGACCAAAGCTAACATAGTTATGCCCCCTAGACAAAGACAGAGACCAATTCCAAACCAAGGCAACAAGGACAAAGCATGATGGAGAAAGGCTAAGTGTCGAGGACACGTGCTGAGAAACAAGGGTGCAAAGGCCTCAAGTAGCGCATGTTCCAGGTTTTCACCACTTGGATTTTATTGCAATTTTTTTTTCAAGACTTTTTTATAATTTTTTAATAATTTTTCTACCAAGGCACCTGTTTCTAGGTTTTCACCAAGGCACGTTTTCTATTTTTTTTTGAATTTTTTGGTATTTTTGGAATATATAATTTTTTTAGGAGATACATCAAAGCACTTATTGCTAGGTTTTCACTAAGATGATCATTTTTTCAGGACATTTTTGGATTTTTAGAATTATTGACAATATATCATTTTTTTGGGATTTTTTTAGGATCAATAAGTATGTACAAAGGATGCCCCCAGATAGAATGGGAATCATAGATAGATTTTTTTTAGGTGCAAGACATTAATAGGATCAGGGAGCTACTCTCCCACTGCTATAGACAGTAAATAAGCACCTGACCCAAAAGATGCTGTAATGATGTAAGGTCCAAGCCAATTAAGTTCAAATTTTCTCTTTTGATCTCTATGCTGTTGATTCTTAGGATTTCACTAGTACAATTTGCACCTATTTTCGATGAACTATTGGTCCAAGATTCTACCCAAATGGGTCGAATACTCGATCAACTTGTTGGTGGCTATTTTTCTTGAAATATTGACATATCACTGTAATCATATAATGTTCAATGCTAATCTTGGTTGAAAATAACATTAGCAAGTGGTGGTATATTCATCAAAAATTTGACCAAAGTTGGTCGAAATGCTTGGCCTGTCCAACCAGGATGCAAAAACCATGACGGTCATATTTTGACCAAATGGTGTTGCAATATAGACCAATATTGGTCAAAATATTTAGCCACTCTGACCAGGATGCCAAACCCATGATGCCACAGATCAACACAAAATGGTCAATTTTAAGACCAAACTAGGTCAGAGTTTTGACATCGGTTAGTCAAAAAATCAACTATAGTTAGTCAAAATTTTGATTAAATATGGAATATTTAAAAAAAAAAATGAAGATAAATATCCAGACTAATCACCAATGGAATCCTGATCGGTGATTAGTCTGGATATTTATCTTCAGGTGTCCACACTCATTCTATTGCTTGTTTCCAGTGGGTCCTTGCTCGTTCTATTTTCTAGACTACTTTGGGCTCTAGCAATCCATCTATTTTTTGGGGATGTTGGTGGTGCTACGGATAGAGTCCTTAACTAGTCCTTAACTTGATAAGTCCTCATGTTATCAAATTTTCAAGTCTTTCTTGAGAAAATCACCCATCTCAAAGGATGTGGACCTAATGGCACTGGCATGTTATACCCAAGGATTCAGTGGAGATGATATTATAGAGATTTTTTAGTGGGCTTGCAAGTATGCTATTAGAGAAAATATTGAGAAGGTGAGTTTCAATTGTAGTGGCTTTTGTAAAGTAGATGATGTGAGTGTTCCAAGGCTTGCTAGCACTTCATCCAAGAGACCTAGCTTGTCTCTTCTAGGAACCTAATCTCTTCTAGGTCCTGATTGGCTTAGATGATTAACTAAGACCAATTCCAACTCTTCTCTAAGAGTTCTTAACCCTTGTGCTTCACCTTGAAAGACTAACACCTTTTAGTTAGTACAATCCTTCACCTTCACTTAGAAAAATCTAAGTGCTATCTTCTCACAAACTTCAATCTTCATTATAGGGGTGTCCATCCTCATGAAAACATTCACAATTTTTCCAATTTAATCCATTTTAGAAGGATATTCAAACTTATCCTTACTAGGTTCAAGGATTCACCATCAAGAGACCTAATTAGGCCTATTTCTTGTAGCCTTTACCAGTGAATTTTTTCCAGTTCTAGCAAAACATTTCCAAACACCCTAAAAATCTAAAAAAATATTTGGATACCCATTTGGAAGTTTTGAAAGATTCAGTGGGTTTTAGGGTCTGACAACCTCCGTACACCGGCTTCATACAAACTAGGACAAATATGGTTATTAGGCCTAATTTCTAGGACTGACTGTAACCTTGCTTGTATCTTGCTAAAACCTTTATCTAAGTGATTGGTATGAAACCACTCCTCATAGCATGTTGGGATATAACTATACCCTACTTGAAACTATACTTGTGCCATACAGTACCTCTCTACCCTGCAAGAAATCTTCAATCTTTCATAACTAAACCTCTAACTGGGCTTTGTCAGCTCACCTAGGGCTTAGTGGTAAACATATATCTCCATACTTTCAAGAATCCTAATCCTAAAAATATATACACTAATGACTATCCTAACATATCCATCTATCCTTAGGTGTTTCCCATGGCTATATTTCATGGGGGAGCCATGAATGCACCAACTGGTAAGAACAGGACTAGTGTAAGCTCTAAACCAAAAACAATTTATTCAACACACTAAAATTACTCTAATCAACTTAATTCCCAAATGAAAAAGTCTTAGAACAATCTCAAGAACACTAAACAACCACCAATTCAAGACTTTCAATCCATTTCAAGGCACTTTCACAACAAAAGCTCAGGTTCTTCCTTGAAACCGTGTTGCAAAGCTGTATTCAATATTCACAAACTATTACAATGATTGTCTAACCTCAAGATTCAATCCTTCCTTAACATAAGATTCCATTTACATCATTCTAGGGCCTAATAGCTGATCTCCCACTTCCTATTCTTAAGGGGATCCAAAGATAACCGAGTTGCATGCAACATTTGCAATAATTGCAAATGTTGTCATGACAAATTCTTTACAACATTTGGAATATTTCACTTATGCCATCATCCTATTTCTTAGGACTACTAACCTCCTATATTTCAAGGATCCAAGATCATAAATGACCTTAAGGCATCTTCCTAACATCAATATGTGCTTAGACACATTAAAGACTCTAATATCACCTTAAGCTTCTAACACTAAGAAAATTAATAACAACTAACAATGGCTATATGGGTGACCTTAGTACTAATGACTAACTCACCTAGCCCACATTGCAATGACCTTCTAAGGTCTTAAAACAAATCAACATCCCTGACTTGGCTAGAGTCAAGTACAAGCCAAAACAATTACCATCATGGAGGTTAGCCTAGGTGTGCTCCTGCACCATCCTCCCCAAAACAAAAATTTCAATCCACCCATGGATTGATGATGCTTGGATCAATTCCCATCTTCTTGAACTCTGATTCCTTTATCCATACTATATCAACATCAGTTTGCCCATGCTTCTTTATGAGATGTTCTTTATACTCCTTGGTCCTAGTCTTTTTATAGACCCTTGTGTCCAACACACTGTTAGCTCCTGTGACTATAGTAGAGGGTAATTGGAGATCTTCCACATCTCAGATCACTTCATGAAGGCTTTGATCCATATCTTTCTGTGGTCCTTTATAATGGACTAAGTCTGCAATGTTGAAGACAGGGGACAGTTCATTGTCTTCCGGTAGCTCAACTCTGAATGCATTATCACCATACTTAGCCAAGATAGGACATGGACCTATCCTTCTCATCTGCAACTTGTGAGGGACTCCCTTTTGAAGTCTTGATTTGTTAAGATGCACCATAACCAAGTCACCCACATTAAACTGATCTGTTCTTCTATGCTCATCCACCTTGGTTTTATGTTTCATGGTGTTCTCTATCAAGGTCTTCCTCACTATATTATGTACCTCCTGCATAGCATATGCAAAGTCATCAGCATATCCACTTCCCTTAACTCCATCCTTCAAATCTCTTAGTTCATATACTCCTCTAGGATGTAGCCCATAGACTATTTCAAAGGGACTCTTCCCTATGGATCTATTTATAGTGTCATTGTAGGCATATTCAGCTTGCCCAATCAACTGATCCCATTGTTGACCATACTCCTTGGTCAAGCACCTTAGTATATTTCCAAGGCTTCTATTGACAACCTCAGTCTAACCATCAGTTTGGGGATGGTAGGCCAATCCAAAGGACAAGTTAGTGCCTAACCTTTGCCAAAGAGTCTTCCAAAAGTGACTCATAAACTTAGTGTCTCTATCTGACATAATGCTGATAGGTAACCCATGGATTCTTACTATCTCCTTGAAAAAGAGAGAAGCTATTTGACTAGCATCATTAGTGGTCTTACATGGCACAAAGTGAGCCATCTTACTGAATCTATCCACAACCACATAAACACTATCTATGCCTTGTCTTGTCTTGGATAACCCAACCACAAAATCCATACTCAAGCATTCCCATGGCCTAGTAAGAATAGGTAGTGGTAGGTAAAGGCCTATATTTGAAGAAGTGCCCTTGGACTTTTGACATACTACACAACTTTCCACATACTTCGTAACATCAAGATTCATCCTTGGCCAATAATAGAACCTTTGAACAAGTTCTTGAGTCTTAGTGATCCCAAAGTGACCACTCAAAGCACCATTATGCTTTTCTTGTATCAAATTATCTTTAATAGAGCCTCTAAGAACACATAATTGATTCCCTTTAAAAAAGAGATCACTTTGCAAAGTATATTTAGCATACCTACTATGAAAATGATTCTTGTATTCAACACATACCTTATAAATGTCTGCAAAATCTTCATTATCTACATATAGATCCTTGAAGTGATCTATCCCCATACTCTTCAACTGAATCTCTTGGATTGTGAGAGCTCTTCTAGACAATGAATCTGCCACTTTATTGAGGACTCATTTCTTGTGCTTAATATTAAAGGTGTAAGCTTGTAGGTATTCAACCCACTTCATGTGCTTGTGACTCAACTTTTCTTATGAATTCAGGAAACTAAGTGCTTGGTTGTCTGAATACACTATGAATTCCTTGGGAAGAAAATAGTGCCTCCATTTCTTAAGAGCTTGGACCAATGCATACATTTCAAGGTCATAAGAAGAGTACTTCTTCTTGGCTTCACTTAACTTCTCTGAATGAAAAGCCACCGGTCTACCCTCTTGGCTTAGAACAACCCCAATAGCTACATTGCTAGCATCACACTCAATGGTGAAAAGATTTTCAAAGCTTGGAAACACTAAAATAGGTTGGGTAGCTATCTTTTCCTTCAACAACTCAAAGCTTTTGTTAGCATGCTCATTCCATACAAATTTGGTCTTCATTCCTCCCTTAATAGTATCCAATATAGGAGCACAAATTGCACTAAATTGCCTTATGAATTTCCTATAATATTGTGCAAGGCCATGAAAACTCCTTACCTCTATTGTTGTCCTTGGAGTAGGCCAATTCATGATAACCTCCACATTTCTCTTGTCCATTTTTAGACTGCCATGTGATAGAACAAATCCAAGGTACACTAGCTCTATTTTGATGAACTCACACTTCTCCAAGTTGATCATCAACTTCTCCTCATGTAGCTTCTTGAAAAAAATCTCAAAATGTTCTAAATGCTCACTCCTTGTCTTGCTATAAATCAGTTTATCATCTAGATATACTACCACAAACTTGCCTATGTAGTCTTTGAAAACTTCATTCATGAGCCTCATGAATGTAGAGGGGGCATTGGATAATCCAAATGGCATGACAAGCCATTCATACAAAGCTTCATTAGTCTTGAAGGCTGTTTTCCACTCATCTCCTTCATGTATTCTTATTTGGTGATAGCCACTCTTCAAGTCTATCTTACTATAGTACTTGGCTTGACCTAGACAATCCATTAGGTCTTCAATCCTAGGGATAGTGAACCTATACCTTATGGTTATCCTATTAATAGCTCTTGATTCAGTACAAAGCCTCCAAGTTCCTCCTTTCTTGGGTGCAAGTACAGTGGGTACGACACATGGACTAATGCTCTTTCTAATGAAACCTTGGTTTAGGAGTTCTTGTATTTGTCTTGCAATTTCCTCATTTTGTTGAGGGGTCATCTTGTAAGATGCTTTGTTTGGAAGGGTGGCTCCTAGGATAAGATATATCCTATGACTTATGGATCTTTTAGGGGGCAAGGCTGATGGTTGTCCATCACTCACTATACCTTGGAAAGTCTGCAACATGGTTTGAATCTCCTTTGGTAACTCTATCTTCTTAGTCACCTTTCCTTCATCTCCCTCTCTTGGTATTAGCACCAATGCATAGCCAACTCCTTCACTTTCTTACATGGCTTGTAAAAACTCTTTTTCACCCACCATAAGTACATCTATCTTCACCTCAGCATATTCCAATAGTGACTATATTTTGAAGGTCACATTATCCTTATTGAATGAATAAGAATTCTTTCCTCCATCATGTATGGCTTGGTGATCAAATTTCCATGGTCTACCTAGGAGAAAATGACATGCATCCATAGGCAACACATCACACAAAACTTTGTCTTTATACCTTCCAATCAAGAACTCCACCCATGCTTGTTCATTTACCAACGCATGTTGACCT
Source organism: Chamaecyparis obtusa (assembly GCA_027943335.1). Classification (NCBI taxonomy): domain Eukaryota; kingdom Viridiplantae; phylum Streptophyta; class Pinopsida; order Cupressales; family Cupressaceae; genus Chamaecyparis; species Chamaecyparis obtusa. The sequence continues at coordinate 302,532 of BSBK01002973.1, read as the reverse complement.
TTATTGAGCCAAGTGACCTTGTAAGGATTGGTGTGGGGTGTCCTTGTCAACTTTAGCTTGCTAACTACTTCCTTTGACACAATATTGTTAGTAGAGCCTAAGTCAATGATGAGCCCACATACTTTCCCCATCATCTTGCACTTTATCCTAAACAAAGACCTCCTTTGGCTTGGCTCTTCCTTCACTGGTTCCTTGATCAAAGTTATCCTCATCATGAGGTTCTCTCCTTCCTTTGAATTCAATGGTACTTCAACATGTTTTTCTACTACATTAGTATCATCATGAACTAGGTTAGTTCTCTTGTCACCTCCTTGTGCAGAACTACCTTTCTCTAGACATCTATAGGTAGGGTACCCCATTTGATTGCAATGGTAGCATTTCATATTGGCAAAGTAGTTTCCTCTTCCTCCTTGTCCACCATTTCTTCCTCTAGAGTTAGAGTTAAAGCTTCTTCCTCTACCACCTCTACTTGAGCTTCCTTCTTGCTACTCACTGAATTTTATGTCTCCTTGAGTTCTTGCTTCAGAACTTCTTCCACCATAGCTACCTCTTTGTCCTCTACTATCCTTTCCTTTACCTCTACTTTTGGAGGTTTGGTCTTGCTTTCTCTTGCTTTTCTCTTCTATCTTCAAGGCCATTTGATAGCATTGGAAAATGGTTTTGAAGTTCATTAGACTCATTTCTTCTTGAATAGACCATTTGAGGCCATTCAAGTACCTTGCAAGCTTAATGCTTTCATCTTCAACTACCTTTGATCTCAAACATAACTTTTGAAACTCCTCGGTGGATGCTTGGACATCTAGATCCTTTTTTCTGAGATTATGTCTCCTTCTATGCATTTAAACTTCATAGTCATTAGGAAGGTGGGTCTGATTTACTTTAGTCACCATGCCCTTCCATGTAACTATAGGACCTTTTCCATCCTTCTCTCTCTCAGTCTGTACAAACTTCCACCAAGTAAGAGATGAACCTCGTAGTCTAGACTTGGCCACCATAACTCTTTGTGCTTCAGAGATACCATCACATTCAAAATGGTTCTCAATGCTATCTATCCAATCCAAAACTAAATCTGGATCCATTTGTCCACTAAATAGTGGCACACCTTCCAAAGCTTTACCACTCAATACCTTTAGTGCCTTTAAGAATGGCTCTTCAAGAAGAAAAAGGTCAGGTGTTGGAGCTTCCTCCTCCAAGTCTAATTCCTTCTCCCTTGCTTCTTTTTCTTCCTTTTGGTCAATTTTTTGTTTGACCTTGTCAACTTTGTCTTGGACCTCACCCAAGAGTTGCTCCATTTGAGCGTCTTTCCCTTAGCAACTTGTTATCTTCTTCTTGTTCCTTAACCTTCTTGGCTAACTCAAAATTAGTCACCATGGTTTTATCTTCCACTAATCCAACTGGTGTATTTTCTCCCATTGATTTAGTAGGCTGCAACATCAACCACAAGCCTGATCAATTCAAGCTCTGATACCAATATGATGCAAGTGTTCCAAGGCTTGCTAACACTTCATCCAAGAGACCTAGCTTGTCTCTTCTAGGAACCTAATCTCTTCTAGGTCCTAATTCACTTATATGATTAACTAAGACCAATTCCAACTCTTCTCTAAGAGTTCTTAACCCTTGTGCTTCACCTTGAAAGACTAACACCTTTTAGTTAGTACAATCCTTCACCTTCACTTAGAAAAATCTCAGTGCTATCTTCTCACAAACTTCAATCTTCATTTTAGGGGTGTCAATCCTCATGAAAACATTCATAAATTTCCCAATTTAATCCATTTTAGAAGGATCTTCAAACTTATCCTTACCGGGTTCAAGGATTCACCATCAAGAGACCTAATTAGGCCTATTTATTGTAGCCTTTACCAGTGACTTTTTGCCAATTATAGAAAAATGTTTCCAAACACCCTAAAAATATAAAAACATATTTGGATACCCATTTGGAAGTTTTAAAAGATTTAGTGGGTTTTAGGGTCTGACAATCTCCGTACATTGGCTTCCTACAAACTAGGACAAATAGGGCTATTAGGCCTAAATCCTAGGATTGACTGTAACCTTGCTTGTATCTTGCTAAAACCTTGATCTAAGTGATTGGTATGAACCCAATCCTCATGTCATGCTAGGATATAACTATACCCTACTTGAAACTGTACTTGCATCGTATAGTACTTCTCTACCCTGCAAGAAATTTTCAATCTTTCATTCCTAAACCTCTAACCGAGCTTTGTCTGCTCGCCTAGGGCTTAGTGGTAAAAATAGCTCTCCATAATTTCAAGACTCCTAATCCTAAACATATATACACTAATGACTCCCCTAACATATCCATCTATCCTTAGGTGTTTCCCATGGCTAGATTTCATGGGGGAGCCATGAATGCACCGACTAGTCAGAACAGGACCAGTGTAAGCTCTAAACCAAAAAAAAATTATTCAACACACTAAAATTACTCTAATCAACTTAATTACTAAATGAAAAAGTCTTAGAATAATCTAAAGAACACTAAACAACCACCAGTTTGAGACTTTCAATCCATTTCAAGCCACTATCACAACAAAAGATCAGGTTCTTCCTTGAAGCCGTGTTGCAGAGTTGTATTCAATATTCACAAACTATTACAATGATTGTCTAACCTTGAGATTCGAGCCTTCCTTAACATAAGATTCCATTTCCATCATTCTAGGGCCTATTGGATGATCTCCCACTTCCTATTCTTAAGGGGATCCAAAGATAACCGAGTTGCATGCAACATTTGCAATAATTGCAAATGTTGCCATGACAACTTCTTTACAACATTTGGAATATTTCACTTATGCCATCATCCTATTTCTTAGGACTATTAACCTCCTAGATTTTGAGGATCCAAGATCATAAATGACCTTAAGGCATCTTCCTAACATCAATATGTTCTTAGACACATTAAAGACTCTAATCTCACCTTAAGCTTCTAACACTAAGAAAATTAATAACAACTAACAATGGCTATATGGGTGACCTTAGTCCTAATGACTAACTCACCTAGCCCACATTGTAATGAACTTCTAAGGTCTTAAAACAAATCAACATCCCTGACTTGGATAGGGTCAAGTACAAGCCAAAACAATTACCATCATGGAGGTTAGCCTAGGTGTGCTTTTGCACCACTAGATTTGGTTATGAATTTCTTAATGCTTTTATTTGAACTGGTGTGTTAGAATTTTACATTTTTTGATTCAATTTTCCTCAACTTGTATATTATTATTTCAATTTTTCACGTTCTCTTTCCTTTGCACTTGTATAGGATATTGAACATGAAAGAAAAAGAAGTGAGAACCCCAAGGCAATGGATGAGAATGATAGTGATGAGGTAGCTGAAATAAAGGCTGATCATTTTGAGGAGTTGATGAAATATGCCTGAAGAAGTTTCAATGATGCTGATATTCAGAAGTATCAAGCCTTTGCACAAACACTACAACAATCTTGAGGTTTTGGTTTTGAATTTTGATTTCCAGATAGACCTACTGGTGCTTTTGCTGGTGGTTCAGATGTATTTTCTACAACAGATAATAAAGATGATGATGACTTATTTTGAAGCCTTGTTATAGAAATCTATTTTATATTAATCCTCAGAATTAGTTAGAAAATCTTCTTCTTTCTTTCTAAATTCATGAATGATTCTATTTTTCTACACTAAATAACATACGTAATAGATAAACATGAAATCAGCAACAAATATCTACCTCTAAATACAATTCCAAATGAATGAATAAAAGAAGAAAATGATAATGCTGATTGGGTATCTAGTAAATTAAATAGTTTAATCATGCAAATAGATGTGGATGTGAATGTGCAACCTTATTATTTTACTACTAAGTCTTTGTTTGTTGGGCATACTGATTATAAGTACTTGAGGTATCAGGTTATTGATATGTCCTTGGTATTTTCATGCATTTAATCTTATAAAATCATCAATTCTTAAGCATTAAGCATAGTAATAGGTCAATCTTCATTGTCTTCATTGTGGGGGACATTAGGAAACATGGTTGATATAGTCATCTGGTTATGGTTAGGATAGTTCCAGTCAAAATACTAAAAGTGACAGCAAATAGGAGGGTTTTATGACCAAGAGAAGCATGGATTCAATGCAAAATGCAATCATAGTCATTTATGCATCAATGAAGTTGATAACAATTGGTGAGGTAGGAGCAATAAAAGAAAATCATTTTATAAACAAGGAGCAATTGGAGATTATCATACTTTGGAGCAAAAATCACTGCCATATGAAAAATTGTTCAAATTTTTTTCCATGCTACTACATATTTCCATGTTACTACAACAACAAAATATTCATGAGAAACAATGACAATGAAGACCAATAGAACATAGGGCACATCACAGTGATGAGGAAAAAATGCTAGTAGGGCAGTGACATACAAAGAGACTAGCTTAAGAGGGAACATAGATCATACCATGACATGCATACAAGGATAATAAATAATTATAGTATGTTCAACTAGAGATAAGAGATCAACCAAGGCACCTACATGAAATCGTCATATATCAAGTGCAATAACATGATCAAGAGATGGATTAATCATTAAGAGTCACAACTACCAAGAAATAGAGCATCATGATTACATATGGTGAATCCATCAAAAGTGCACTATAAATGAGCAAAAATAACTAGAGGATAAAAGAGATGTTACAGGTTTGCATCACACATTCTTAAGGAAAAGTTTCTAATACAATTGAAGAGAGTAATTAATATGGAAATTGAATCAAATGTAAGCAACATATGGCATTAAGTTTCAAAGATGTAGTGATAATTGGTTGAATTTCCAAATGTCTCTTGGGAAGATATTGGAGGGTTGGAAAATGTCAAGAGGGAGCTTCAAGAGGTACACTATTTCTACTTTTCTTTTCTTTTAATGTAGAAAGTCTGCTATGCAAGGAGATATTAACTAACAAAATTCATTATGAGTTTGATGTAGACTGTTCAATATCCAGTGGACCATCCTGAGAAATTTGAAAAATTTGTCATGTCTCCTTCAAAAGGAGTGCTATTTTATGGACCACTCGGTTGTGGAAAGACATTAGTGTGAAGGGCCTTGAATTGTTAACAATGTGGTTTGGAGGGAGTAAGGGAAATGTCAGGGAAATTTTTGATAAAGCCAGAGGATGAGCTCCTCATGTCCTATTTTTTGATGAACTTGATTCTATTGCTACATAGGTGTGTTGATTTTTTATGAGTGAAGTTCAAGTTAAGAACTTGATTCTATTGCTACACAAGTGTGTTTGGAGAGAGTGAGGCAAATGTGAGGGAAATTTTACATCCATTTCTAATTTCCTGATTCAATGTCTCACCATGCACAACTTGAGAAAAACTCTTTTGTTGCTTCAACTTCTTCTCCACCATATAATGATGGTGTGAGACATATTTCCACTAGGATGCACTGTCTGAATACACCTCCCACACCGGAATGGAATCCCTTCATAATCCAAAGGCTTTTCCTAGCACCCTTTACTAGTTTTAAGTAATTTTATACGATCACTACCACATTTCGTGCATGGATGAGAAACAATATCCAAAGTTTCTAGATTCTAAGAAGAGGTATGAGTGGAGGCCAAAGAAGGGATATTTGTGAAGGTTTTATAGATGTAGGTTACTAAATCATCATCTCTACACTGGTACTCAATTTGGAAACCCTCGTATGTATATAGCCACTCTAGCAAATCTCCACATCTAGAAAATCTCCACAAAAATCCCTTATGGCCTCCACTGCATATACATCTTCTCAGAATCTAAAAACTCCCCATCATTGATTCTCATCAATGTACCAATTTGGATAGTAAGTCTAATTTAATTTTTCCATGGATTGAGACCTTAAATTATTGAGCTTCTCTTTGTTTCCTGAATAGTTTAACATTCTCTACTTAATAGGGCCAACCACATGAAGGTGGAAGCTCATTTGGCCCCTCCTAGGAGCCTCTTATGACCCTTTACGACATTTTAAGACCTCTAAGATGTATTCTTAGGAATCGTAAAGGGTTGTAAAGGGTCATAAGCAGTCCTGGGACATAACAGCTGAGAAACATAATTGTAGGCATCATGGTCACAATTTTTTGGAGACAATGTAATCGAGTGGTATACCTAGATAATGTAGAGAAACTTTTTCTCCTCCAGTTCCAAGTTGACACTGTGGGATCTAAATACCATAGATAAGGAATACATTTAGAGAGTGAAGGAGGGCCATAATGAAAAAAATAATACAAGACAAACCTCAAGTTAAATGAGGCAACTACAAACATTTTAATATATTTTTATTATTAACTAATGAAATTTTCATATACTAGTGTTCTAAGCCCCCTCATTACATGATTTATTATTGTAAGCCCCCTCTGATTTACACATCTATAAAATGAAACTAGAACCTATTGGGATTGAGAAAAAACTTATAAAAAAACAACAGCTAAGAAGGATCACTTGCCAACATCTGTTGAATACATCTGTTAGAGGACCTTGTATTCATGAGCAGATGTTGACAAGCGATCCTTCTTAGCTGCTATTGTTTTATAAGGTTTGTCTCAATCCCAATAGGTTGTAGTTTTATTTTCTAGATGCGTAAGTCAGAGGGGGCTTACAATAATAAATCATGTAATGAGGCAGCTTAGAACACTAGTATATGAAAATTTCATTATTTAATAATAAAATCTATTAAAATGTTTGCAGTTGCCTCATTTAACTTGAGGTTTGTCCTATATTATTTTGGTCATTATGACCCTCCTCCACTCTAAATTTATTCCTTATCTATGGTCTTTGGATCCCGTAGTGTCAACTTGGAATTGAAGGAGCAGAAGTTGCTCTACATCGTCTGGGTATACAACTCAATTATGTTGTCTCCAAAAAAATGTGACCATGATGCCTACATTTATGTTTCTCAACTATTGTGAAATTTACATTTATGTTTCTTAGCTCTCTACAGTACTCTTCTTCAATCTGTGTTTGATGATAAGCATCTTCTTCTTCTTCCTAATTGCAGCCAGAGCTTCCTTTTCATCAGGATTCAACTCCACTTCCCCCATCTCATCATCCTTGTCACCCTTAGTTGCCATCCTAAGCCCTTCTTCCCTCTCTAGTTCTTCAAGCCTCTGCAAGATATCTAGATCAATAACATCTACAACATTGTGTCCATCCATGATCTTAGGAATATCATCTTATTTCCACTCTTTATTTGCCAAAATATATAGCTTCTTCAAGCTTGTAGAGTAAAATCTAGCCCCACCATTTTCATTCTCAACATCCTTCTCCAGCTTCATGGCCTCCTTGGCAGCATGCACCTTGGCATCCAAAACAATTTGAGGAATACAAGGGGGCCTCTCTTTCCCATCTCACAGCTTGGGCATTTCAACATGAATCCTATTGAGACAACTACTAATCTTCTTTGAATTCATCTTAATTTCCACTCTCTGCTCCAACAACCTCTCACAGGCCGCATTCTTCACCGCAATCACCCCTTCTTCCTTCAAATCACTCATAGAGAGTAGAATGCCATCATCCCCCCACCTCTTGATTCCCAAAGAACCCACCCATATTTTTCCCAACCTCAGATCTCATCTTCGCAACCAATTTTGCATCCTCCTTTGGTAGTGTCTCTAGTGGTTGCAAATAAATCTTATTACAAACTACAATAAGAACTCTTGCCAACATTAGGGTACCCACAAAACTCTTGCGTCACCTATTCGAGGTAAGCCAAACTCAGTTCATCTCAGTAGATATACATGGGCATTGATGCTCAATTGAATGATACATTCCCATAAAAATGTGAACTCCTATTAATCTACAATCTCTCATGTTAAACAACTACAAAATAAATTCAACATAGTTCCTTTAACACAACCAAAGTTAAAATTAAATTATCTCTATCCCTAAGATAAACTAAGTAGCCTTCATATATTTTATGTCAAATCTTCCTTCCTTCATGGTCATATGATATTGTTTTGATCATATATTGATTTTATTGTAATCAAATTTTGAATGTAAACCTTAATGATAATGATAAACCTTAAATGGCAATGATTGATAGCAGATTGGGGCTCACCTAAGCCATAAACATGAATAATTATTGTAAAAAAAGATGCAAACCATATATATGCACACTTGAGGCAAAGAGAAGTTACGCCATATCCATATTAAAATATTAGTTACAATATGAAAATACTAAACTGACTAATTCCTGAGCTCATTTTTGCATATGGTCGCAACAAAGATATGCGATTACAATACAGAGAAGACATCGTAAAAATATAATTTCGGCATTTGCCCTAGCCTAACACATTTTTCACTCAAATCCTTCATCAGGGATAAGTGGAGATGGGCAGATAGATGCAGATGAGTTGTCATCGACCCAACTAAAGTATCCACAATGATTATTTCCCTGTGATGCCCTATCTACATTAGTTCTTATAATATAATGAATATTATTTACATTATTTACATTAAATATATACACATTAGCAACCTTTTTTCTATTTGGGCAACACCAAAATTGTCGTCCAGGGTTTCTATGTGTCCATGAAGTCTTCAACACACACTGCCTGCCACCACATTGACAGTTTGGCACATTAACAAGAGCCATCGAGCCTATATCAATAATGCACCGCACCATCATTACTACATTTATTACATAAATATTATAACATATAATCATGTGATTATAATAATCATACATTCACCACTATTGTTCTATTGTAGATTCAAGTACTTGAAAAATGTTTGCAATCAATGGTTTGAACAAATATGTCATTCTAGGGAAGCAAGGACAATTTAACTATACCTGAGCTAGAATTAGTCAACTTCAATACTTTCAAAACTGAAATTGAACCTTGTGTCTTCTAGCACCAATATTTATAAATTTCATGTAACATAGGGCACAGTTGGAGATATGATTGTCAACTCACAATAAATAATTTTAAAATAAATTTCCCTTCAGCACGTAGGCACATAACTCTATTTTAGCTCCCAAAAAGTTATTTTCATTAAAATAATGAAAATTTGACATGCAAAGTCCTTAATTTATGTGCCCATGATTTGAAACATTATTCCCTAGTTCCAACAAGCTACAACACTAAGGCGCATTGTTGATAACAGACCAATTTACTAAGGGTAGGGTCTTTCTATGTTCTTTTCAATCTTCATTCTAAAAAGATCAAGTTGTCTTCAATACCCATCATGTCCTTTTCAATCTTTATCATGATCAATCTACCTTAACAGAGATTGATGGAATATGGATGAAGTGACTGAGAGGGGGGGGGGGGGTGAATCAGTCAACCATAAAACACTTCACAATTATTTTTTTCTAGATCCCTTAGGATATCTTAAAAAATGTTATCTGTATTAGCACTCGGTAAATAGATTGCAGTAACTTTGAAGATGCAGAAAGTATTAGCAAAATTATCTTCTAGATATTCATCAGCACTAGTGTATGATTAAGATAGCAATTAAGAACACAAGAGACACAAGATTTAATGTGGAAACCCAATGTGGGAAAAACCACCAATGTATCTAGATACTGATTTTCACTTTTCTGAAGTGATGCCCGGTTAGAAGCCAACCCGGTAAAAGGTTACAAAACACACTGTTAGGTGTGACCTTGTTAGAGGATTTAATCACCCTGCTAGGAGTGGCCTGGTAAGAGGTCTTGAAAACAATTCAATGGAATTGTCACCTTGTTAGAGGATTTACAATATGGTTGTTAAACCAACTCGGTTAAGAGATTTAGAATTCACTGTTACAATGATAAGAAGGTAACAATGAAAATGACCTATATAATAATGCAACTGCTTTGCTAATTACAGATCTCTGTTCTGCATAAGTGTGATCCTTCCTGATCGAATAAATCATTGCTGCACCTTAAGGATATCTGAACATCCTTCACAAATTCGCACACACCTTTCCTGTCTTTCTTCTGTAAATCTTCTGCTCTATATCTTATTTATTTTTCACATTTGACCTTTTATTTATATGATTTTAGATTTGTCAAATCGACATTATTTAGTATAACAGTCGGCTAAATTAAGAAAACTCTATTTGCAAAAATCCTTCAAGGGCCGACAGTGCTCGGTGACCATAACTTTCTACAATCTTTCAGAGACCGAGGGAACTCGGTAAACACCAACAATCCTTTACCTTCGATAACCAACTGAACTCGGTAAACACTAAATTTCCTTTGACGACCGAATGAACTCGGTAAACACTGAATTTTCTTTGACGACCGACTGAACTCGGTAAACACTGAATTTTCTTTGACGACCAACTGAACTCGGTAAACACTAAATTTTCTTTGATAACCGAGTGGACTCGGTAAGCACTAATCTTCCTGTTTGGCAGACCGACTGAGCTCAGTAGGAACTGATTGCTATGGACTATGACATTGTGTGACATCAAAGACAATACATAATTTGAGTAGCAATTTCCTTCAGACAATTGTTTCCAACAATAACACAAAACACATTCCTAAATCTCCTCACTAGACTACTGAATCTATGGATATTATTCTTGATGCTGAAGTAAATCAAGAATGTGAAGTTGAAGCAATTACATCAAGCTGCAAATTATCAAGGCTGGAATTTCAAAATTCTTCATTAATTGAGCATCATAAGGAGGCTAAATTATCTCCTTTAATGGTGGACTATGTTATTTGAAGGCTGTGAACTATTAAAGAATAACAATGATTTGTTTTTAAGGGATTATGTTTAATTGTGGAGGTCATGTTTTGACCAAGGCTGCGTTTTCAACAAAGGAGGCTCACACCACCCTTTTTCATTCTTCACATTACAATTTGTGAGCTGGATAGCTTCAACCAACTCCTAACATGACCACCTAGGTGTGTGTGTTTCATGTATGGTGAATATTTGACATCCCAAGGACATGTGCAGTTACTATTGGATAGTTGGTGAAGTTTTCAAAAATTTGAGAAATGTTATTGTTATGGGAGCAACTAACTGGCCAAATAGTATTGATCCAACACTCAGACTGTTTGGAAGGTTCAACAGGGAGATTGATATTGGGGTTCTAGATGAAGTAGGAAGGTTGGAAGTGCTTCACATCCATACAAAGAAAATGAAGCTCTCTGATGATGTATGTATATTGGGGCCTTATTTTTTGTACTTCTATATCTAATGTTAAACAGTTCTTGGATTTTGAAAGCATTTATTAATCAAGTGCAATAAAATGATCAAGAGATGGTTTAATCATTAAGAGTCACAACTACCAAGAAATAGAGTATCATGATTACATATAGAGAAGCCATCAAAAGTGCACTATAAATGAACAAAAAAAACTAGAGGATAAAAGAGATGTTACAAGTTTTCATCACACGTGCTTAAGGAAAAAGTTCCTAATACAACTGAAGAGAGTAATTAATATGTAAATTGAATCAAATGTAAGCAACATATGGCATTAGTTTTCAAAGACAGTGACAATTTAAAAGAATTGGAAAAATATAGTGTCCAAGCAATGATAGTGCGCCATGGGAAGTCACAATAAGTATGAACCCATAGAGGATTTTCATTGTTTCCTAAAAGAAGATCATTTTTAGATGAGATTTAGCTACATAGTGTGTGTGTGAAAATTGTACCTGATCTATAGACACAACACTCAGTAAAACATTAGAGGTTAGCAATAATCAAAATCGTGCAAAATTGAAAGCTATCTAACCAAGCGATTTACTGCCTTCTAATAGGTGCGAGATTAATGTTCTCAGATTATTATCGAGATCAGTGACCTAGACGACACCTAAATGAAGGATTTGAATGCAATTCTAGATATGGAATAAATGCAATTAATCTATATTTTTGATATTTTCTATGCAATAAGAATGATAAAAACTGATATGATATGAATGCTATTGAAAACTGATATGCTATGAATCTAACAATGATATGTAATATGAATGCAAAAATAAGATTGATCTCACAAAGATGTCAATTCGCAAGAGCTTTGATTCTTCAATTCCAATTCTCCAGCGTGATTGTGCAAAATATGAGATGATTTGTGAAGAGTTGAGCCTTTAATTTATAGAAATCCAAGGCTTTGGAGGTGCATGGGAAAAAGCCATAAATCACTCAAATAACTCAACTTGATTTTTGAGTTATTTTTAAATAAAAGATAATTAACTCACAAAAACATGCAAAAGCTAAGTTTTAACTCAAAATAGAGTTTAGCTTTAATTGATAATTGATAGTTGTTTGCTTTTATGATTGTGCATGTTTTATTTATGAATTAATTTAATAATAAAGTGATTTATTTCCAACTTAACTGCTTTTAAAAATAAAACAATTGATTTATGGGTTAATCAATTATTTAATCAAAATTTTATTAAAAACTATATTATTAAATAATGACAACTTGCTTTAATTAATTAAATAAGAATTTAATCAATTATTCATATGATATTAGATTTATTGTCAAAATTAAATAATACAATTAATAATAGATATAATTAAATTTAATTACACAATTAAGTGGCAAATATTAAATCTAATTAATTAAATATGAAAATATTCAATTAATCAAACTTTAGGATAAATGTGATTTATTGCCAAATAATTATAAAATTAAAGATAATTAAGATAATTAGGAATATTACTAGGAATATTCTCCGATGCAAAATTTAAGATAATCAATTAGATTTGATGATGTTTAGATGTGCCTTAGATTAGGACTTTGATGTCGATTTCATATGATTTGATGATATAGGAGGTTAATGAACTTATAGCCCATTTTTGGGGTATTACATTTTGCCCCTCTTTGAATTACTGTGTGAAGCGCAGTGGTTCAAAGATAGTCTGTGTTTGATAAAGATATGAAACTGATTCAAAAGATAAACCGATCTCAAGATAGAAACCGATTGAAAGATATTGAGATAGGAATTGATTGATATTGAATTGATATGAAGATAATAGGTCCTGAATGACCAAAGATAATGTTCACTGTAGCAGAAAATAAACTTATGATTGCGAAAAAGTGTCAAAACACCTGATTCTGAACCTTAGGATTGATAAGAAGTGAGTGACCCGTTCTAGACTCGATTGTCTTAGCAGAACTAGCAGGTATCACATCTGAATCCTTCAGTTGCCAAAGAACCAAGGAAAGAACACTATGATCTGATGGTTGCAAAAAGTGATACAGTTTACAAGATTAGGAGAATACCAGATTGATATGGATCGATGAATTTGATATGCCCCAAGTGATGATAGATTTGCCCCAAGCGATGAGGACTTTTGATGAATCAGCGACTAGACGTGATTGTTGTCTTGATCACTGATGAAAGATATTGATAGATTTGATCAATAGAATTTGATTTACAGACTTTGAATGATGTGCAATACCATGCCCCCTTCGGGATTAAAATTAAAATCTGACAAGAAAAGTCAGCGTTGATAGTTTAGAAGCATGTTAATTGATTTGAGAAGTGGTTATACACATCCAAGAACGCATTCTGCATCGTTTGGAGGTCCAAAAAGACCAAGTTTGACTAGGTTTGACCATGAGTTGACCATGGTTGACCAAGTTGAAATTTTGATAGTTTGATGTAAGATAATCAGTTAAGTTGAATACTAGATTTCTGTGATGATTGAAGGTTGAATATGCAAGTAGTTAATAATATGAATGATCTCAGATTTGAATTTTGATCCCGAAAAAGAATTCTACTTGCTGCTTCGTTGGAGGAACCTTCGTGTGAGATTCAGCTCTTGTTAGACTGGAAGATGCGATTTAAAGAATCATTTAAGCATTGAAGTTCGTTTAATCATTGTGAGATCATGTAAACATGCAAAATGCAATGAGACATGCAAAATGAAATGCAACCTAAGACCTAGGACCTAGTCACTGATCATGTGTCGATTTGTTATCATCATTGAACTTTTAGGTAACCGGATAAATCAATACAATGCGCACTAGCCATGAAACCATAGACATATGAATATCGATTTTTATGTGCAAGAATCAATACAACACCCACTGGTCAAACAACCATGGACATATGAATATTGATTTTAGTTGTTGAATGTCGGATTAGATATAAGCATCAAGGCACAAACGCCAGGATGACCTGAATATCATGTCCATTTTGATATAGCAATTTGTACAAGCATCAAAACATAAACATTGTGATGACCTGAGTATGCCTTGCATTACAAACACATCAAACAGTCAAGAGATCATTCTAAATCCAATGTGAATTACCCGTAGTGACCCTTTATCGTTCACATCCTTAGGCAAGATTGCGTTCCACAGTAGGAGAAAGAACTTACTCAAAAAGATAATAGTTAGAGAAAACTTCCTTGAATTGTCTGGGTATCAATGGTTGAGGTACGCATGGCCATCCAATTCGAGATAGAGGCTCTTACAGTCGGACACCATTTCAATCCAGAAGTTCCAAAGATGTTAGATTTTCACATACAAGCAGAAGACAAAGAAAAGATTATGCCCCCAGTCATCACTCTCTAAATCCTATAAAAGACATCATCGAAGAGCTCGAAGGGACACAATATGCAAAAATCTCAATGCGAATCAGTAAGCCTACAAGGAGATAAAAGCATGAAAAGCACAGATTGTTTTCAGTTGAGTTTTGATGTTTGATTGTTGTTGATGCAAAATCCTTTCTGGAGACGAGACAGACTGACTGACTCAACTTGAAGCTTCAAAGGACTCTGAGTGGATATGACACGTCTAAGATACATGGGAGACCATAGGATATGACATTGATTGCCCCCAAGTGTGAACATTGATAGGATGCAAACGCTTGAGCTGGTTGGTGTACAGGCCGACTTATTGAAAACTGGAAATGCAGGAACAAACCGGGAGATATGTACAAACTAAAGCAAGACTGAAAGCTGGGAAAGACCAAGATTATGCTGATAGATGGAGCATTTTGGAACAAGTGGTGCCCATTTGCCGAGTTTTCACCATCTTGGTAGAGATTCTATTTTTGCTACCGAGGTGCCTGTTTCCAGGTTTTCACCAAGGCACTTTTTTTTTCTTTTTTTTTTCATTTTTTTGTATTTTTCATTTTTTCAATTTTTTTGTACTTTTGATATTTTTTTAATTTTTTTTTTGTGAATCATCAAGGCGCCTATTGCTAGGTTTTCACCAAGATGTTCATTTTTTCAGGACTTTTTTTGATTTTTAAGATTTTTTCAGGACATTTACCAAGCACTGAATGCCTTAGGCGTAGAATTTCTTCAGATGGAGAACGTTGATTGGTTCTCAGAGCTGTTCTCCTTCAGTCGTTGAGAGTTGATAGGCACCAGAGCCAAAAGTAGCAGTGATTACAAAGGGACCCAGCCAGTTGGGTTTGAACTTCCCCTTGCGTTCTCGATGTGATTGATTTTTAGGATTTTCTCTCAACACTAGATCGCCAACCTGAAATTCTCTATGTCTGACTTTCTTGTTGTAGCCTCTAGACATTCTTTTCTGATACACTCTGAGATGATCATACGCTGCTTGTCTGCGCTCATCTAGTAGTTCAAGTTCTTGTAACCTCGACACTGTAGTCTTCATCAGTGACAAGTCCATGCATTTTGATTTTGAGTGATGGGATTTCAACCTCAATAGGCAATACCGCTTCAGACCCATAAACTAAAGTGAAAGGTGTAGCCCCTGTAGGCATTCTGATACTAGTTCTGTATGCCCAGAGAGCTGGATTGATCATCAGATGCCAGTCTCTTCCTGTTTTATTCACTGTTCTGTGCAAGATCTTCAGGAGATTTTTGTTTGAAGCCTCAGCTTGTCCGTTCCCTTGAGGATAGTAGATAGATGACCAATGTTGAGTAATTTTGAACTTGGCACATAAGTCATCTAGGTCCTTGTTTTTGAATTGTCCCCCATTATCTGTGATTATAGAGTGAGGGATCCCATATCTGCAAATGATGTAATTCAGGATGAACATAGAGATCTGTTTCCCCGTTGCTTGTGTTAGAGGAACTGCTTCTACCCATTTTGTAAAATAATCTGTAGTTGTGATTATATGGGTATGTCCATTAGAAGAGTGCGGATGGATAGCACCTATGAGATCAAATGCCCATTGTTGAAAAGGCCATTGTGTAGTAAAGGGAATCAGATCTCTCCCTGGAGCATGAATCAAGTTGCCATGTACTTGACACTGTTGACAGTTTTTAGCAAATTTAATAGCTTCTTTTTCCATTTCAGGCCAATAATACCCAGCCCTAATAAGTTTTTGAGCTAACGTTAACCCGTTCGAGTGTGACCCACATATACCCTCGTGGACTTCCTCTAATGCACGTTGAGACTCTTCTCGTTCTAAACATCTAAGCAGTGTACCATCTAGACCTCGTTTGTACAGATCATTACCAATGATGACATATCGGGATGCGGATTGGATAAGGTTTCATTTCTCAAAACGGTTAAAGGACTCAGGGATGATTTGGTCGTGGAGATAGGAGAACAAATTTTTGTAGTGAGATGAGTCATAACTTACAACAGTGCAGACCATGCGGGTTTCAGGGGAGTCATATGCAGGATAGGATAGGGCTTCCACCAGGAACTTGTAGCGTAGTTCATGTTTAGGCTGTTGTAAAAGAGTAGATAATGTTGCCATTGCATCAGCAGCCTTATTCTCCATTCTGGGTATTTGCTCAAATGTGAGAGAGATGAAGTATTTCTTTAGATCATCGACCATTCTCTTGTAAGGAATGAGCTTTTCATCTTTGGTTTGGTACACATCATTGACCTGGTGGATGACCAGTTGTGAGTCTCCATGAATGTGCATCTCTGTAACTCTCCACTGTATTGCCATTTTCATACCATTGAGAAGTGCCTCATATTCAGCAATATTGTTTGTGCAAGGAAACTTTAATCTGAATGCTTTGGGTATCGAGTATCCTTGAGGAGTAATGAACAATATGCCTACTTCAGATCCATTCTGTGTGTAGGAGCCATCAAAGAATAATCGCCATGCTCTAGAAGAGAGGTGCATGATAGAGGAATTAGGAAATTCCATTTGCATGGGTGTATCATCAAACAGTGGTGCTTCAGCTAATTGATCAGCAATGACCTGTCCTTTGATAGCTTTTCTTTCAACATATTCAATGTCAAATTCACTCAAGAGCATGACCCATTTAGCTAGTCTACCTGTGAGGGCAGCTTTGCTTAGGAGATATTTCAGTGGATCAATTTTAGCTACCAAATGAGTAGTATGAGCTAACATGTAGTGTCTCAATTTCTGTGATGCAAAGATCACAGCGAGACAGGCCTTCTCTATCATTGAGTAGTTCTTCTCATAGGCCACTAAAGTTCGGCTGATATAGTAGATGGCTCTTTCTTTCTTGTTCTCATCATGCTGTGCTAGCAATGCCCCCAGTGATGTATCTGTTGCGGAGACATATAATATTAATGGCTTCCCATGAATAGGAGGCATCAATATAGGTGGATTTGATAGATACTTCTTGATATGTTTAAAGTTGTTCTCACATTCTTCATTCCATGCAAAGGTCACACCTTTATGTAATGTTTTTGTAAAAGGCTGTGAGATGTCCGCTAGCTGTGATATGAATCTTCTGATAGATTGAACTCTACCTTGCAATGTCCTCATTTGACTAATATTTGTGGGAGGTTGCATCTCTATTATAGCCTTGACCTTAGCTGGATCAACTTCAATGCCTTTCTTGGAGACGATGTATCCTAGGAGCTTTCCAGAAGTGACTCCAAAAGCACACTTTTTAGGATTTAGTCGAAGACTAAATTTTTCCATTCTGTCGAGGATCATGCTCAAGTCTGTTAGATGTTCAGTTCTAATCATGGATTTTTCCAAGGTATCATCTACATAATCCTCCATTGTTCTATGCATCATATCATGAAAAATAGATGTCATTGCTCTTTGATATGTAGCTCCAGCATTTTTGAGTCCGAATGGCATAACATTCCAACAGAAAGTTCCCCACGCACATGTGAAAGCTGTTTTCTCTTGACCTTCTGGAGCAATTTTGATTTGGTTGTATCCAGAAAAGCCATCCATTAAGGAATACATTTCATAGCCCGCAGTCATGTCCACTATCATATCAATGTTAGGTAGTGGAAAGTCATCCTTAGGGCATGCTCTGTTCACATCTCTAAAGTCCGTGCACACTCTGATTGAACCATCTGGTTTTGAAACAGGTACAATGTTGGAAATCCACTCAGCATAGTTGATGACATGGATGAATCCAGCTTTTAGGAGTTTTTCTAGTTCTGCTTTGACTAAGAGTGTGACATGAGGATGCATCTTTCTCAATTTTTGTTTGATTGGTTTTACTCCGGGAGTAATGGATAGATGGTGCATAATGAGATTGGGATCCAATCCTGGCATATCTAAATATTTTCATGCAAAGTTGATCTTTTTCTCTGATAAGAAGGTAGTGAAGTTTTGTTTCTCTTCGTCTGATAGAGATTGTGCTACATGTACCAATTGTGGTTCCTCTGTTGTACCCAAATTGATGGATTGAGTTGGCTCAATCAAAACTGGAGATCTATCCTGTAAATGACTTGGAAGGACATCAAATATCTCATCCTTAGGTGCCTCAGAGAGGTTTTCACCTTCAGATACATCTTTTCTTTTTACTTTTGTCGGTTCTGAGACTGCCACAAAGTGGTTTTCACCCTCAGAACTCTTTTTCTTTTTCTTTTTACTCTTGTTTTTCTGACTAAGATATTTGATGTCCGACTCGGTCATGCTGACACTCGGTTCACTGATGGAAGTACTCATAGGCTCAACTGCATTGAGGTAGCAGGCAAGGGCATAGTCATTTGGGAAGGTATACATACCATGGTTTGGGTTGGTGGAAGTTTGGTCGATAAGATCAGGGTGTTGGATAGTCAAAGCGGGAAAGGCTTGGGATATGGTGTTCACGGATGTGGATATGTCATCATTGGTCCTAACCTGACGCTCAAGTTCAAAGGTGATATTACAACTCAGAATGTTCAATTCGTGAATAGGCTCAACATCATCATAGGAGTCCTCTTCAGCCATAGGTGGATCAAACACGTTAAGTTCATTGTTTCGCTCTAGACCTACGTTGGGTTGAGAGACATATTGGTGAATAACATCAATAGATTTCTCTGTTATAAGCTCATCTTCTTCTAGAATGGCACCCCATTCATAATCATTTGACCCATCTTCTGATTCAGAATCTCTAGGAAATCTTAGAAAGTGCGTGAAATCAGCATGAATACCCCAAGAAGGATTACCCTCAGTCACTGACTTGAATTCATATTCATGGGAATCAGTGTCAGAATAACTACCCCTGCTTCTTGATCAGTTTGATTGCCTTCGAGATTGGCTGGTTCTTGTGGTACAACTATCTCTTGCGCTACAGTAGGTTCTTGTGTTTCTACTACATTAATTTTTCTGATAGGATCATCTGTATCATCAAGAAGATCTTTGATCTCTTTAGGCAATTTTTCATAGGGGATAAGCTCAGAGCTATCTGAATCATCATCAGAGGGTTCTGTTTCTTCTTTCTTAAGAAGGGGTTCTCCTGGTGCAATTTGTTCTATGACATGAGAACAACCACCTCTGAGATGATAGGGTTTCTTTTTAAACCCTATGCCACCAGTATCTTTTTTGGCTCGACCAATATGTGAAATGGGGGTCACAAGACCCTTTCCCCTAATTCCTAGAGGTCCTTGACCAGAATATCCCATCTTGGCTATCAATTTGTTTCTTAGACCATATGAATTAGAAGGGACTGTAGGTGCTATAGATTCACTAGGTTGAAAAATTTTAGATTCAGAATCCTCTTTATATAGCCATGCCAGCACAGCTTCATCCTCTTCAAATTCTTGTTTAGATACTTGCTCCACCACAAAATGTCTTTTGTATGCTTCCATAGGTTCCTTAGGTTCTGATTTAGACTGCTTCAAGGATTGGCCATATGACTTAAGTGAGATTGGGAGAGATGTCAGAGACAAGACTGGCTCTATAGTGTATTCTCCCATCCCATTTTCTTTGATATTGATCTCTTTAGCAATGTCATCCATCTTAGATGTGGAAGCCACATTTTGTTGCTTGATGGAAGATTCTCTGTTATTGGGAACAAGTTTATCGGCACTTTCCTTCAATGTATTGCAAGTTGTACTCAGATCAGCTGGGATAGTAACCTCCACTCCTTCATAGGGAAATTTCAAGCATTGATGGTATGTTGAAGGAATAGCCTGCATTTCATGGATCCAGGGTCTCCCTAGAAGGATATTATAAGCCAATGGTAGATCGAGCACCTGACATGTGGTATCTTTGATGACTGGACCCACTCAGATGGGTAAGACAATGGTGCCCTTAGAAGATCTTTCCTGTTCATCATAGGCCTTTATAGTGATCTTCTTTCGAGGATCAATAGCCATCTCTGAGAATCCCAACTGTGTGATTAAGTTGTAAGAACAAATGTTGAGGCCTACGCCCCCATCTATCAACACACGTTTGACTCGACGGTTCTGGATCAAGACTTCTATGTGCAAGGGCTAATTATGTGGGTGACTTAGGGAGTTGTCATCCTCTTCTGAAAAGGAGATATATTGTAGAGATGTTAGATGACCAACCATAGTCTGGAACCTGTCTAGATCTAGATCATCAGGAACATTAGAGCTGAGCAAAGCTTTGTCTAGGATATCTCGGTGAGCTGGAGATATTCGAAGTAACTCAAACATAGAGATTTTGGCATTGGTATGCTGGAGTTGTTGTACGATGCTGTAAGATGTAGGTCTACTATCCTTTGGATTGGAAGATTTCGAGGCAACCTTCTGTTTAGAAGCAGATGTGAGATGAAAAGGTATCTTAGGGACATCAAATGAATTTGGTGTTTGTCCTTTCAGATGCGTCTGAGCTTGTGATCTGGTAACTGCATTAGCTGAGGAATGATTTCTATCTCTTCGTACAATTGTGATGACATTACAGCTCTCAGAGAGGCATGGTTCCACAATATTGATGACAGCATCATTTCCAGGGTAGGCATAGTTGACTTTTGCCCCCATGTTAGGCTGAGAAATGGAAACTCCCTTGCCATGTTGTGGAAAAGGTTCTGTAAATGCTGTGTGATCATTATTGCTGGTAGGATTATCGATTGTGATGTCCCCTTGATCTATCAAGTCTTGAATGGTATGCTTCAAATGGAAGCATCCATTAGTTCTGTGGCCTTTAGTTCGGTGGAAAGCACAAAATTCATTATCTTTCCACCAACATGGTTTTGGATCCGGATCAGGTTTTCGGATTGGTGGTAAAGAGATCATGTTATCCGCTATCAGGGTCCTCAGAGCAGATTCCAAAGATTCTCCCAGGGGAGTAAACTTTCGTTTATTATCCCATCATTTGAATGGCTTCTTTGGAGATGGTTCAGCAGATTTTTGCTCTGAAGCTTCAATGGCTTTGGTGGCAAGGGTGAGATTGTAGGCCGGTGCCTTTGATGGGGTGTGGATAGTGTCAACAACACCGTCAGAGATGATACCTTTGTTTCTATTCCAACTCTTGTTTTTATCTTTTGAGCTAGATCCCGATTCAGACTTGTCCTTTTGAAGTGTGATTTCTCCTTTCTTGACAAGTACTTTCTCAATCTTGATTGCATTATCCACCATTTTATCAAAAGATACATGATCTTGCATTTGTAATGGATAGTTGAGCTCTGGAACAAGGTTATTGATAAAGATTTCAAGTTTCTCCATTTCGGGAATTGGTCTAGCATATAAAGAAAACTTCTTTCACCACCTCTTGAGAAAAGTTAGGAATGATTCCCCTGGATATTGCTTGAGGTTACAGATATCGATCATGGTAATCGAATGTTGAATATTGTAGGAATATTGTTGATAAAACAATTTAATCAATTCCTCAAAAGTTTGATCGTAGAAGGTAATCTTGAAAACCACTGAATGGATGCTCCTCCCAAGGATCTAGGAAAAAGACGCATTAGATAAGTCGGTTCATGCATGAATTCCATGGATTGTGTATAGAATTCTCTAACATGATCTTGAGGATCAGAGTGTCCGTCATATTTGTCATACTTTGGTATCTCCACTCTTTTTGGGAATGGAGGCATATACAAGTCTTTGTCAAAAGGGAAAGGACAAAGGGCCTCCATGGAGAATTCCTTGGGTTCCTTCTCTTTCTCAATTTTATTCATTTTGACCTGCATAGCATGCAGCTGGTTCATTATGGCCATCATCGGAGTTTCTTCCTCATGCGTGATGATATCTTTGACATTGAAGTGAGGAGGAATTTTAGCTCCTTCTTGGGCTAATTGCAAAAAGTATGCCTCTCTATCCATTTTCAAGAAATGCCTCATCATTCTTTTGAATTCATCGTCATTCTGACACCGATGGATTTCAGAGGGTGTAGGGTCTTGGTCGGCATTATGTTGAGAATGGTGTCCCTGGGATCCTCCTCCTAGAGAACCATGGTTTGTCCCTGCTTGAGACATGGTAGGAGTTTTTGGGCTCCCTAGAATAGATTGAGGAGGAGTTTGTTGATTACCTCTGTGAGTTGATAGAGGAGGTATGTAACCAGTTTTTAATCGAAAGTTACCGAGACCGTCGTCTTCGTAGATACCTGACTTGATGAGTTGTTCAAGAGTTGGACCCGGGGTATTGGTCAAAAGTAAGTTCTGAGATGTTTCTTCTGATTTCTTGTGTGAAGAAGCTCTGGTCTCCACCATTAACTTTGAATGAAACAGAAGAAAAGGATGAAGACAACTGAAGAACAATTTGATTCGAGAAAATCGGATGACGCAACCTTGTCAAGATTATGATAGTTTTGATGATCTGATGAGATGTGGGTGAAGGAAACTGTGCCCTGGATGTATGGGATAGATCGCCCAAAAGATAGTAGACATGAGTTCTCAACACTTAGTTTGTTTTTGAAGATTGATTGATTGAAGATTGATAGTTATGACAAGGTTTTGACACGAGATAAAAAAGACTCAAATTGATCAAATAGAAGACTAGATTGGATTCAAAAGATCAAACTCAGAAAATGGTAGAATGCTCAATAGCTACTGCTCTGTTCCTGACACAATGATATTTTTGACAGATTCTGGAACTAGGCTGGAAACATTGGATATCTTGCAATTTGACAATTTCTGACAACTTTCTCAAATTTTTCCAAATGACACTCTGCAGACTCGTACGACACTGGGTAGTCTATGAAATGACAGTTGCTAAACTCATACGACAGTTGGGTAATACTAAAATGACACTTGACAAAACTCGTACGACTTTTGACTTCCTGAATTGACTTTTGACTCCAGAAAAGATTTTACATCACTTTTTGCAAAATGTAAGGTCTTCAGTTTTGGATTGTTTGCAAATTGTATTGTCCAGATTTTGAAGGTTATACCAGATTTGATCATTTTTTAATAGCCAAGTAGATAAATAAGCACGCAAAATAGCAAGCAAGTGATTCCAAGCACGTCTGAAAATAATGAACAAGGGAAAAAGCAACCTTGCGCATGAACAATCAAGTGACCAAATTGTGCTAATCCCTGAGAGTACTAATTGTGTATGTTCTGAAAAGTTTTGCAATAACACACATATACCTGAGAATGAAAAATTGGCCTCTCTAGGGTTTTTAGTAATGGTTTGACTCTGCAACTTTTATGATTCAAAGGGGTGAACTCCAATCCCGGCGCACCAGGGTTTTGACACAGTCTGAGAACTTAATCTTCAAGAGCTGCTAGGGAGATCTGACAACCCAACAATGAACCATACCCGTGGAGATTTCTTCCACAAGGACATTTATATAGCGGCTGTCACTACCATGGCGAAAATGGCTATTACCGCTTGAGGTTCCGTCAATGCAGTTTGCCCTATGAAGGGATTGTCCACTACGGTTAACCCTCTCTAAAGATGACTCACAATAGTATACCACAAGGGGACTTGGCTCCAGATTCAAGGTTTTGACACCTCTTCACTTTTAACCCAAACAAAGCAAGCAGATTAATCTGACACGCTAAGACAAAGTTTTGTTCCACCAAGGTCTGTGATATCAACTCCACGTGATCTATCAACCTCTCCGGGGAGAGAATGTATGAATCAATAAGAGAAGATGCACTAACCAATTTTGATTCACCAAAGCTCATGATATCAACCCCACGTGATCTATCAACCTCTCCGGAGAGAGAATGTGTCGATCAATAAGAGAAGACTCACTAACTAAGTTGAATGTGAAATGCACTAAGTATCCTCCCTACCTACAAGGATTCTATCGTCAAGAAGGATTTCGCTAGGAATCCAATCTCTCAAGAATCACAAATAGTGTTCATAGGGCCTAATTACTATGTGAGCACAGATGTATGTTCCGAAAGCAAATCTACCAAAAGAATCCAAAAAGTAGAAAGAGGAACACTTAACGTTTAAAGCGAATATGAGATGAGTCCACAAGGTGGAACACTTAACACCTCACACAAGCTAAAAATGAGTCCACAACTTAGAAAACAAGGGAGTTCCTAAAAGCACAAAAGGGTTGCCAAGTGGAACATTTAACGCTTCTGTCCTGTTGACCCCTCCCTTTTATGGCGCTGAGATTGCAACCACGGGGCGGAAATGAGGGGCCGGCGGATTAGCGAGTCCAATAACCCAAGATAGCAATCAAGATCAATCACAAGTATTCTAAGACTACTTAATGAATCCTTAAGGGTTCACAACCTAGTATCAATTATGCAAGTGTGTAGAAATAGATCAAAAGCATGAAAAGATGCACACAAGCTTGACACATAAGAGATTTATTTTAAGTCCCAAATCAAAATATTATTAGATGAAGGAGAATACCTGGGATCCTTGCAACGCGCTTAGTAGATTTTACTTGATTTTTAGCAATTTTTGTTGAGCTTTTCCATGCAAGCAAGTGACGAACTCTCCAACAAGCAAACAAGCAAACAAGATATGCAAAATATATTCAACTTATGAAAACCATAGGGTTAGATCTAAAAATCAATTATTATCAGTAATAATAACCAGCAATCAACCCAAATGACAACTCATATCATTCATTGAACCATGTAAAAAAAATAAGTGCATACCCATCACAAAACTTTATTTTTTTTGCTGCATTTGACCTAGTCAACAAGATCTAATTTTTTTGATATGATTTTGGCCACAAAAATAGAAATTCAGAATAGAGACCCCTACTAAAAAATAGAGAGCTTTCCAAAAATGCAAAAATTTTAGAAAAATCTCTTCATTTGTGCCCTAGAGACCCATT
The DNA here is from genome assembly GCA_027943335.1 of Chamaecyparis obtusa. NCBI lineage: Eukaryota > Viridiplantae > Streptophyta > Pinopsida > Cupressales > Cupressaceae > Chamaecyparis > Chamaecyparis obtusa. The sequence goes on along the minus strand of BSBK01002973.1, from coordinate 277,327 downwards.
TTATCAAAATAGACTAGTTTTTGTAAATTGACTATTTGAGCTATGATATCATATCCAAATTTAAAACACAAAGAATGGACCCCCTGTAGAATTTAAAGAGATTTCCGAAAATATAAATTTTTTTGAAAAATATGCTAATTTACGTCAGATATTAATTTTTTCTGGAATTTCAAGAAAAAATTATTAAAAATTCAAAACATCTTAGAAAATTCTAAATTTTTTACTGTAGCTTTCCTGACATGTTATCAACCTACAAAAAAAATTTTAGACCAAAATTACAAGCCGTTTGGGAGATAAAATTAAATCTTTGAAACTTTGGGGTTTTAGCTCCCAAAAAAATCAAAACCAGCATGCAAAGGTGGGTTGCCCCACGGTGGGTGCCAGAAATCATGCAAAGGTGGGTTGCCCCACGGTTGCCCCATGGTTAGTGATAATCAAAATCATGCAAAATTGAAAGCTATCTAACCAAGCGATTTACTGCCTTCTAATAGGTCGAGATTAATGTTCTCAGATTATTATCGAGATCAGTGACCTAGACAACACCTAAATGAAGGATTTGAATGCAATTCTAGATATGGAATAAATGCAATTAATCTATATTTTTGATATTTTCTATGCAATAAGAATGATAAAAACTGATATGATATGAATGCTATTGAAAACTGATATGCTATGAATCTAACAATGATATGTAATATGAATGCAAAAATAAGATTGATCTCACAAAGATGTCAATTCGCAAGAGCTTTGATTCTTCAATTCCAATTCTCCAGCGTGATTGTGCAAAATATGAGATGATTTGTGAAGAGTTGAGCCTTTAATTTATAGAAATCCAGGGCTTTGGAGGTGCATGGGAAAAAGCCATAAATCACTCAAATAACTCAACTTGATTTTTGAGTTATTTTTAAATAAAAGATAATTAACTCACAAAAATATGCAAAAGCTAAGTTTTAACTCAAAATAGAGTTTAGCTTTAATTGATAATTGATAGTTGTTTGCTTTTATGATTGTGCATGTTTTATTTATGAATTAATTTAATAATAAAGTGATTTATTTCCAACTTAACTGCTTTTAAAAATAAAACAATTGATTTATGGGTTAATCAATTATTTAATCAAAATTTTATTAAAAACTATATTATTAAATAATGACAACTTGCTTTAATTAATTAAATAAGAATTTAATCAATTATTCATATGATATTAGATTTATTGTCAAAATTAAATAATACAATTAATAATAGATATAATTAAATTTAATTACACAATTAAGTGGCAAATATTAAATCTAATTAATTAAATATGAAAATATTCAATTAATCAAACTTTAGGATAAATGTGATTTATTGCCAAATAATTATAAAATTAAAGATAATTAAGATAATTAGGAATATTACTAGGAATATTCTCCGATGCAAAATTTAAGATAATCAATTAGATTTGATGATGTTTAGATGTGCCTTAGATTAGGACTTTGATGTCGATTTCATATGATTTGATGATATAGGAGGTTAATGAACTTATAGCCCATTTTTGGGGTATTACACATAGAGGTGAAGCCATGACATACAAAAGGTAAGAGAACCTCAAAGTTTCTTACATATAATGCTATCATGTCAAAAGGACAACAAAGTGTAGTTTTTAGAACAATGGAACAACCATCTCTCTTAAAAGGAACAACCATCATGTTATAGAGTTATTGAACATGGCCATTATCATGAGATCATAGGGAAAAACACATCTATCTACTATTAATGAACAATTTCTTCTACAGAGGCAATTTTGAATTCTATGCTCATGTGAAAAGGAAATGTCACTCAGTTTGAAGTCCTAATAGAATAAATACAATAAGAAGACATTGACATATCATGCCTTAAATCGACACCAATCACAATAAGAAGATGGAACAACCACAAGGTACAAGCATGTGCAAGTTATTGTAGTTATTGGAGATATGTTAAAGGTTAAGTGCAATAGTAGAGCACAACCATGATACAATTAATGAAAGTGCCATAAAACACCATGATATTTATAATCAATCATAGAGAAAAGAGATAGTGACACAAATGATTTGTATTTTAGTGGCACCAAATACTTTCCAAATAGTTATCAATGTATTAAAGCATTCCAAAGTATAGGATAGCAAGGTGCTTCAATACATAGCTACAATGATCAAAATAGTATTTTACAATATCATGAAGTAAACAAATGCAATGTTTCAAAATAAGGCAAACTAAAAAAACAAATGACAAGCATTGTCATTAAACACAACATAAAGGCATCTTTGACATTGAGCCCTCAAAGAACAGGTTTGATGTTTTCATGTTTTGAAAGTTAACAAGGTTTATATTTTCATCATGAATACATGAAAAAAAGCACAAAGGATCACAATAAGTAATCTCTAATATAAAGAAACACAATGAGTAATCTCTAATATAAAGAAACACAATACATAATCTCTAATATAAAGAAACACAATTTGAAGCTTGACTCTTCAGGACTCCTACCTTCACATACCTACTGTGCATTGGCTCCCCTAAAACATTCATCCACCTTTAGGAAGTTCCTACGGTTAGATTTCATGGGGGAGCCATAGAAATTCAAACTACTCTAAACTGGACAGTAGACTCCCTTGTTACTAAACAATTTATTAATGCCACTAATCTACCTCTACAGTACTTGCACAAAGAATGAAAAAGTCTTGAATCTAACCTACTAACATAGATATAATGCTATTTAGAAGTATTCAATCCATCTAAAGGCACTGTCACATAAAAATGCTCGAATATGTATTCAAACTAGAATTGCAGAGCTTCCTTTCTATTTCAAAAACTTCCTTACATTCACACTACTTTGATAAATGAGCCATAAGGTATCATAAGATACTATTTTAGGTTTTGGGGTGGACCAAGCACCAATCCTACAAACATACCTCTTTCTCTATTTAGGGAAAGAAGAATCTATTTTTCACATGTTATAAAGTATCTTCTAACAAATAGTCATATGGCACACTTCTTCTAACAAAAAATATATGGCACACTTGATGAATGAAGCATTGTTTATGGAACCCAAAAGAATCAGTGCATGAGAAAAGAGGAACTCCTATCAAATCTCCTCTCCATCAACACTTTGTTCATAATTAGCCTAGTAGCCACATGGCTATTAGTTAGAAGAAACTCTATAATAGCTAAAACTAATAGTAGGAACCAATCATTGTTCATCATGTTCCTTTCATACTTTCTGTAATACAGTCCAAAGAAAAATTCTTTGTCTATTCTTATTCATGAATTTGAAAGAGGTAGATGTTCTAAATAAAATATTAGAAAGATATTTGTTTCAGTAGTTTGAGTTTTTGTACGAAACCCAGATTCTTCATTCATTACCATGGGATATTTTCTAATAGAGGATAGAATAGATGGATTAGTATCTCTTATATTTTTTCTAATGGGACATGTAAAGTGAAATCTTAAAATGTAATCAAAACTGTCCCCTGTGATAGTACTGGTCACCAATCAATTCTGGCACGGTTTGGGCCTTTGTGTTTAAAATTCCCAAAGGGATCATTAAGATAGTCACCTTGACTTAATTTAAATTCTTGGATAAAGTATCCCTCAAAAGTATAGGTCTTGGGTCCTATTCAAACTCCTGATATTCATAAAACTCCTCCAAAAGCCAAGATGCTTGATACTTGGTTTTGTATAGTAGGTGCATCTTCGGCTTTGTTCTTTTCCAAACCAATGATGGATTCTTTTAGTGGCGAGTAATTCAAGCCTAAATCCATGATTTTAGGTTCTAATTTAAAACCAAAAAAAAGTTATGGGGTCGGGTTCTTTCTAGCTATTCCTCTCTACCAGCCACATAGGGATGCCCGATTAGGTTTTCAACAAGAACTCTCTACAAACAAAACCATCCAATTGAAGACCACATTAAATTGAAACTAGACTCACATACCTCTCGTTCAAGCCTAGAATCAAAATTTCTCCATAGTTGAAATGATAGATATGGGCTAGGAAAGTCAACAGCCCTAGTTTTACGCCCAAACCCACCTGAAATCAACTGTTAGTCGATTTCTTCCAGATTTCTCAACCAATGAATCTCAGACTTGTTAAAAAAGGAAGATATGAGGACCAAAAATCTTCCTATGGTGTTCAATTAGTCATTCCAAACCACACGGGTACAGGAAAATTCAAACACTAGTTAAAAAAATGTTAAAATACAGTTTTCTTCAATTTCATTTTGCAATATTTCTTAAATTTGTTACAACCAACTTCTGCAAGGTTTCTTCTAGCTATTCCTCTCTACCAGTCATAGGAAAACCTTGTAGGTGGCCCTCCTTTGTGCACACTGCAAGCTTATCTAATAATGAAATGAGGTTTGAAATCTTTTTTTTTTAAGTTATGCCCGTGTTGGTTGAAATTTCGACCAACACGGGCATGGATTAAAAAAAAACAAAAGTTTTCCTTCTATAATCCAACCAACCTAAACCTTTTTATTTGATGGTCAAAAATTTTGGTAGAAAAACTAGGTCAAATGTACTAGTGTTTTCAAGTAGGACAAAATCTCCCACTTGGAATTCTCTAGGGTGATCATTTTTGTTGAAGGCTTTGGACATGCACTTTTAATAAACCCTCATATGGTCAACTGATGCTTGACATTTCTCATCTAGAAGTTCTAACTCTTGAAGTCTCATGGTGTGGTAGTCTTCATCTGTAACTGGACCTTTGAGGGAAACTCTAAGTGAAGGAATCTCAACCTCCAAAGGTAACACTGCTTCAGTACCATATGTAAGGGCAAAAGGAGTAGCCCCAGTAGGAGTATGAATACTTGTTCTATAAGCCCACAAAGCCTGATTTATCTGTAAATGCCAATCTCTACCACTCTTACAAACTATTCTATGTAGGATTTTAAGAATGGTTTTGTTTGATGCCTCTTCTTGACCATTTCCTTGTGGGAAGTAAATGGAGGACCAATGTTGTTTAATCTTGAATTTCTTGCATAGTTGTTTGACGTCTTTATTTTTGAACTAGTCTCCGTTGTCAGTGATAATCTCAAAAAGCACTACATATCGATAGATGATATAGTTCAAAATGAATAGAGAGAGTGTCTTTCCTGAGGCAATAGAAAGTGGGACAACTTCTACCCATTTAGTGAAATAATCAGTAGTAGTGATAATAAACTTGTGTCCACCTGATGAGTTGGGATGAATTTGCCGAACAAGATCAAAGGCCCAGTGCTGAAATGGCCAATGAGATATAGAAGGAATGAGCTCCCTGCTTGGAGCATGTATTAGGTTACCATGTTTTTGACACTTTTCACATGACTTTGCAAAATCTACTGCATCGTAGGCCAATAGTACCCCACCCTAAGCAACCTTTGGGCCATGGCAAGACCATTGGAATGTCCCTCATAGATGCCCTCATGGATGTCAACTAATGCTTAGTCAAATTCTTCTTTTTCTAAGCATCTAAGAAGTGTTCCATCTAGACCCCTCCTATAAAAATCATGAGAGATAAGGGAATGGCAAGAGGAATTTTAGATAAGGTTTCTGCATTCATGTTGGTTAAAGGTTTCAGGGATAATTCCATCATGAAGGTATGAGTAAATGGCACCATAATAGGATGAATTATGACCAACAAGGGTAAAAATGACATGAATTTCTTGGGAGTCATAGATAGGGTGATGTAGCTCTTCCACCAGGAATTCAAATCTAGATTCATGTTCCCCTAACTGAAGGAGTGAAGCAAGTTTAGCCATAGCATCAACTGCTTTGTTTTCTACTCTAGGGATTTTCTGAAATGTGACAAATGTGAAGTATCATTTTAAGGAATCAACTATTTTCTTGTAAGGTACCAGCTTCTCATTTTTTGTTTGATATTCATCATTGACTTGGTTGATTATCAGCTATGAATCCCCATAGATGTATAACTATGTGATTCTCCATTCTATGGCCATCTTAAGTCGATTTATTAAAGCTTCATACTTGGAAATGTTGTTTGTACATGGGAACCATAACTTGTAAGAATTAGGAATCATATACCCATGAGGAGAAACAAACACCACACCAAATTCCGAACCATTTTGCATAAAGGATCCATCAAAGAACATCTTCCATGTTATTTTAGTCATATAGATGAGGTGTTCATCTGGGAAGTCAACTTGAATAGGTGCATTATCTTGTATTGGGAAATTAACCAATTGATGTGCTATGGCTTGTCCTTTGATTGCTTTACACTCAATGTACTCTATGTAAAACTCTGATAGGATCATCATCTATTTAGCAAGTCTACCTATGAGGGAAGCCTTACCTAGTAAATACTTGAGTGGATCTATTTTTGCTATGAGGTGTATAGTGTGCACAAGCATGTAATGTCACAACTTTTAGGAAGAAAACACAACTACGAGGCAAGCTTTCTCAATGCTGGTGTAGTTAACCTCATATGAAGCAAGAGTATGGCTAATGTAGTATATTGCTCTTTCTTTCCCATTTTTATCAAGTTGAGCTAGTAATGCCCCCAAGGAAGATTCTGTCACTGAAATGTATAGGATAAGTGGTTTCCCTTGGATAGGAGGCATTAAAATGGAAGGATTTTCCAAGTATTTCTTGATTTGATCTATGGTCTTTTGACAATCCTCATTCCAAACCCATTTGACTCCTTTGTGTAAGTTCTTGTTGAAAGGTTGAGCTCTATTTGCCAACTGTGAAATGAATCTCCTTATGGATTGAAGATGTCCTTGAAGACTCATTTGACTAATGTTTCTAGGAGGTGGCATATCTATGTTTGCTTGGAATTTTTCATGGTCTACCTCTATTCCTTTTGCTGAAATGATGAATCCTAGTAGTTTTCTAGAGGTGACACCAAATGCACACTTTTTAGGATTTAACCTTAGATGAAATTGTTCCATGGAATCTAGAATGACTTCTAAATCATCTAAGTGTGTTTCTCTTTTCTTAGACTTGGCCAAAGTGTCATCCACATAATATTCCATGTTTTTATGCATCATACCATTAAAAATGGTTGTCATAGCTTGTTGATAGGTGGCTCCTACATTTTTTAATCCAAATGGCATAATGTTCCAACAATAGGTACCTCATGCACAAGTGAATGCAGTCTTTTCTTGATCTTCAAGAGCTATCTTAATCTGATTGTATCTAGAAAAACCATCCATCAAGGAATAAATCTCATAACCCACAGTCATGTCCACTATCATGTCTATATTGGGAAGTGGAAAGTCATCCTTTGGGCATGCTCTAAAATCTGTGCAAATTTGAATGGATTTGTCATGTTTGGAAACTGGTACAATGTTTGATATCCATTTAGCATAGTTAATAGCTCTTATGAATCCTACACCAAGGAGTTTCTCTAATTCTTCTTTGACTAGGAGAGCTATGTAAGGATGCATCTTTCTTAATTTCTGTTTAATCAGCTTGACACCCAAAGCTATGGACAAGTGATGCATGATAAGATTAGTGTCCAACCCTGGCACATCTAAATAAGTCCATGCAAAATTGATCTTCTTTTTCTGTAAGAACTTAGTGTAAGCTTCTTTTTCTTGTGGTAACAAGGACTGAGCCAAGTGTACTACTTGTGGAGCCTCAGCTGTACCCAAATTGAGTGTTTGTGTTGGTTTGATAAGCACTAAAGATCTATCTTGAAAGTAGCTAGGGAGGCGATTAAGTACCTCATCCTTAGGTGCCTTAGAGAGGTTTTCACCCTTGGATACGTCATTTATTTTTACTTTTTTTGGTTATGACACCACCACATAGTGTTTTTCACCATCAGAACTCCTATTCTTTTGATTTTATTTTCTTTTTATTTTGTGACTAAGGTACTTGATGTTTGGCTCTATCATGCTGGTAGTCAGTTCACTGGTGGAAGAGACTATGAGTTTGATGGCATTCAAGTAACAACTTATCTCATAATAATTTTGGAACGTTAAAATCTTAGGTTCTTGATAGCGTTGGGACCAATCAATGAGGTTAGGATGAACAAGAGGTAAGTCAATGATTGGTTCAAGGTTGTGAATGTGAATGATATCATCTCTAGTGACCAAAGAGTCAGAGTCCATCAAGTATCCTTCTAAGCTACCCAAATTGGGATTCATCCTAACAAGTGAAGAATTGTCCACTAGGAAAACACGTGGGTACAAATCATGTAATCCTACACATGACTTGTAAGCTACCTCGGGTTGATAACTATAAGTGTGGATGACATCCACATCCATTTCAACCGTGGAAGGCTCTAAGAAGGAGTCCCATTTATACTCATATGAACTTGTTTCTAAACTTTGACTAGGATGTTTACACCATGAAGGTTTGGGATGTCTTGATGTGGAAGCTCTAATGTCATCAAGGGTGACACCTTCTCTTTTCATCAAATGAACAAGATTATTTCATTGACATTCTCTGATAGGATCTTCTACATCTGATTCATCTTGTTCTAAGGTTGCAACTATCTCATGAGTGACTGGACTATCTAAATCTCCCCAAAGGAGATTAGTGGAAGGGACCCAATCTTCACACATATCTTTCTGGTTTGTCAAATTAGGTACATATTCTGGTTCATCTTCACTATCCAACTCATCAAGGATAGGAGTAGTGTTCTTGTTGTGATTCACAAATCCTAGGCCAACTGTCTTCTTAGACTTGCATCCAAAAAGATCATGATCAAGGGGTTCGGCTCTAGCATCCAATTTGTGACTAAGAGGGCCATGTCCAAGATAGCCCATCTGTTTGACAAAAGTATACCCTCTTCCATAAGCCTTATGAGAGGGGGATAAGTTCTCATTGTGCATGTATTTCTCTTCTCTATAAATCCAATCTTTAAAAACCACCTCTTCTTTCTCATCTTGAATAGGCACTGAGGACTCTACAAATGTGCCAAATAATATCATAGCTGAAGAGGAAGGTCTCATTTCTTGTGAAGGCCTGCCAAAAGACCTAGGTGAAACTGGTAGTCTTGTGAGGGAGTTGAGTTGATACCCCCCCATGCCAAGGTCTACTGACTTGAACTTGTCTTTACATTCAGTTAAGGTTGCATTGAACTTTTCTGATTCTCTATTGAGGGGAACATGAGCACTCATTGAAACTGAGTTAACAAATAAAGTGTTATCCTGAGGTATACAAATCTTTGTTCCATTGTAGGGGAACTTAACACATTGATGATAGGTAGATGACACTTCTTGCATATCATGAATCCACAGTCTACCAAGTAAGATATTGTACGCAAGGGGGCCAATGTCAACTATTTGGAATAAAACATCTTTTTCAATAGGGCCAATCCTAATAGGAAGGACGACCAACCCCTTGGAACTTCTTTTTGCCTCATCATAAGCTTTGATAGTGATATTTTTTCTAGTATCTATGACTTGTTCAGAATAACCCAACGTCTTCAAAAGACTTAATGAACAAATATTAATCCTAACACCCCAATCTATCAACATGCACCTAACACGGGTTTTGTGAATCATGACTTTGATATGAAGAGAAAGATTGTGTGGGTGGATCAAAGCTTTATCATCATCCTTCAAAAAGGTAAGGTAATGAGGGCTAGAAATATGGTTAACCATGTTCTGGAATTGATCAACGTCTAAGTTGTTGGGGATGTTTGCTGCACACAAAGTATGCTCAAGGACTTGCTTGCGTCTCAGGGAAAACTCAAAGAGCTCAAAGATTGAAATTTGAGCTAGGGTTCTTTGTAACTAATCGAAAAGATTATAGCTCAACTTAGGATTGATTGTTGGTTTTGAGGTGACATTCTTGGATGTCACTTTCTTTGGTATACTTGGTTGACTTGAACTAGGTCCTCTAATGACAAGGGGACCTTAACTTCATGTGACAACATTGAGAGCTTGAGATGATGCTCTAGAGTGAGGACCCCTTAGCACCAAGATGGGTTCTTCATCAAAGATAGGAGGAGAGTCCATGTCTAGATCATAACCATAGGGATCTTTATTTATCATCATGTTGACATTCTCTTCTACAAGTTCAAGCATGTTGACAACATTCTCTGCATCTATCTAAGTGTAATTGACCTCAACCTTTCCATTCTTAGGTTTAGAGGTTTCCCCCTTCTCATACTTGGGCAAAGGTTCTCTGAATGCCATATGATTGGCATTGGTGTTCAATCCATCTACCTTAAGTTTACCATTCTCAATGAGATCTTGGATAATATGTTTGAGTTTGTAGTAGTTTTCAATATCATGTCCAATGCCATTGTGAAATTTGAAAAAGGATTTCTCATCTCACCAATGTGGCTTAACATCATGTATATAATGCTTTGTGGGATCTTGAGGATGCACAAGGTTGTTGGCAATGAGTGTTTTCAAGACATCCTCATATGAATCACCAAGCTTTGAAAACTGATGTCTCTCTTTCTTAGACTTATCTTGATATCTTGGGTTGTTCTCTTGTTGATTAGATGCATTGAGTTTCATGGCTTGAACAACACTAGACAAGTGCATAATAGCTTGATCTTTGGGTTGAGAGGAGTCCACAACTCCATCATTGACCACTTGTTTGTTCCTATTCCAATGTGATTTCTTTCCTTTATCCTTGTTAGGGTTGTTTTTTTGACCATTGTTGTTGTTTTTGTTTCCATGTTTGGTCAAAATTCCTTGTTCTCTCAAAACATCCTCAATCCTACATGCGGTTTCAACCATGGTGTCAAAGGAATAAAAAACCATCTTCCTAACTTCATACTGCATTTTGGGAACCAAGTTGCTAACAAGGATGTCAATATTCTCATTTTCAGGAATGGTCCTAGAGTAGCGAGAGCATTTTCATCTCCACCTTTGTAAGAAAGTGACAAAGGATTCCCCTTGATTTTTCTTTAAGTTTCATAAGTCCAACATGGTGTCAAATCTTGAAAGGTTGTATGAAAAGTGTTGGACAAATCTATGGATGAGCTCTTTGAAAGTCTTAATGGAAGGAGTTATTTTGGTAAACCATTCCATTGCTTGACCCTTAAGACTCCTTGGGAAAAATATCATGAGGTATGAGTCATATTGATGTAACTCAAAACTCATGGTATAGAATTGACCTGTGTGATCATGTGGATCTCCATTCCCATCATAGTTTTCATATTGAGGGATCTCAACCTTTCTAGGGAAGTCTTTCATGCTAACACTTTTGTCAAAAGGATTAGGACAAATTGAATCAAGTGAGAATGAACTCTTGGGTGCCAACATCTTTTCCATCATACTCTTAATTTGTTTGATCTCTTCTTCTTGAGATGGACCTTGCTTCTTGACCTTCTTGTCCACATCAAAGTTGTAGGGGACTCTAGCACCCTTGTTGATTAAACTCTCTAGGAACTTGTCTTTGTTTTTCTCTAAGTATCTCTCCACATACTGCTGGAAGAGTGGTTCTTGTTGTATCTTCATGAAGTCTTGGGAGTTGAGGTCAAAACTCGAGCTACTTCCCCTATATTGTGAACCATGGTGAGCATGTTGTGAAGGTTGTCTTGAGTTCCTAAGAGGTATTCATCTCCTATAATGATCATGTTGTGAAGCCCTTCTTCCTCTAGGGCTAGGAGATCATGAAGGTGTTCTTGAACATCTTCCACTTCATGGAGTCTTAGGAGGAGTGGATGGAGGAGAGTTGTTTCCACCACCAACATGCATTTTCTTAAATTTATCATTAAGTTGTTGGGCCAAGAGTCTATCTTGCTCTTCCTGGAAGGCTCTCTTTTCTATCTCCAACAAGGCTTGTGTCTCCGACTCTAGGAGTCTAAACTACTCTTCCTTTTTAGCTTGTTCATCCAAGAAGGCTTTCCTTTCATGGTCAATTCTCTTAAGTCTTTCATTCATGTATCTTGAAGTTGTTTTGAGTGGTGAACTTGGTCTTGAATGTCTAAACAAGTCATTGGTGTATGCTACATTCAAATGAGTGTCATAAGGTTCATTATCTTGGTTTTCATGTTGTGATTGTTCTTCTTGATAGGCTTTCCTCTTATCTCTTTCAGCCCTTTGGCATCCAAATATCTAGTTGAGATAAGGGGTGAGACTGGTCGATGTTCATGAGAGGAATTGCTAAACAAAATGTTATCTCTATGTTTTTCAAATATGTTATCAAGGCAGTTATCCATTTCTTCCCTCTCTCATCGAGTCATTATATAACTCATATCCATATTTGAGTGAGAAGATGTTAAGGGTGTACTCAACTCACTAAGGTTACTCTTGGGATCAAACCAAACTTCTAAGTTGTTCCTGGGTGATTGATCAAATACAAGTTCTTTCCCCTTACAATTTTGGTGAGTTTGAACTAAGGGTAATTGGTTAAAGACTACTTGAGGTCACTTTCCTTGATTTACTTGATATCTTGTTGTAACCAACATGAAAAAAAAGTTACTAGGTGATAGGATGACCCTAAGAAACATTGGTACCAAACTAGGATAGTAAAAGCACTCACTTGTCCAAAAGAGAGGTGATAAGATAGAATTTTGCAAGAGGTGTAAACCAACACTTCTACAAAGGTGCCCACTGAATGGGTGAATACCCTAACACATATGGATCAGGAGGATGATTTACCCAAGTTATATTTGATTGAACTTGAATTTGTATGAAAGTGCATGGACAAGAGATTACTAAAACTCTCCAAGTGTGTTATCAAAGGATCCAAAGGTTTATCTTCTCAACAAGGACAATTTCTAGCTCACCGACTCCAAGCAAGGTCACTTGTGAAATCAAAGATTACTAGTTCAAGAGGTCAAAACAGGCTTCTACCAGCAGGGTAAGTGACCTGATCTGACCTAGATCGATTGAGGAAGACTGGAAATGACTTGATAGCAAATTGATAAAGTTGTAAAAAGTTAGTTTTTCGACTTGGGAACCCAATTTTTGTTCATTTTAATTGACCATCTAAATGCATTAACAAATTCTTATCATTAATCAGGCACGTAAGACAACAATCAGGGAGTTCAAGCAAACAATTGTCTTCAAACAATGAGCAAGGGACAAAGCAACCTTGCGCATGAACAAGAATAGTGATGTAGTATTCTACTCCCTAAGGACTCTACTTGTGTATGTTCTCAAAGTGTTTTTCAGTCACCCACATAGTCCTAGAAAAGAAAAATTTGGTTGCACTATGGTTCGTAGTAATGGTCAACTCTACAACTCTTGCAATATCAAGTGGGTGAAAACCAATCCTGGTGCACTGAGTTTTTGACACAGTCCAAGAATTTAATCAATCAGGAGTTGCTGAGGAGATCTGACAGCCGAACAAGAGACCACACCTGTGGAGATTTCCTCCACAAGGACATCTATATAGAGACTGTTGCTCCACAATAGGAATGGATAATACAGCTTGAGGTTTTGTCCACGTGGTTTACCCAATAAAGGGAGCGTCCACTATGGTTAACCCTCTCTAACAAGGAAGACTCACAAAATGGACCACATGGGGACTTAGCTTGGATTCAAGGGTTCTAAGTTTCTGATGTGCCCAAAAGGGAACAAATCATACTCCTCTAGCCTCTTCACCTCACCCAAACATAGCAAGAAAATTAATTGACACGCTAAGTTAAAATCACCTCACCAAGGTTTGTATGCCAACAATAATGACTACCGATCTCTCTACATGGGACCAAGAGAGAATGTACCATCAAATGTTGAAGACTAAACCAAGTAGGACAATGAGATGATAACAAGTCCATCCCTACCTACAAGGGTTTCTATTGTCAAGAAGAGCTTTGCATGTAAGACAAGAAAATGAAGGTCACTCTCTCAAGAATGCCACAAATAGTGTTCATAGGGCCTAATTACTATGTGAAACATATATGCGAGAAAGCAAATCTAGATTCACTCTTTCCTTTAGAGAAAAAATTGGAAGTGTGATCTATGAAAACAAGAAACACTCAAGTCAATCACATGAGAGGTTCATTTTTATTTCCAAAATCCAAATGTTATAGAGATGCAACAAAATACCTTTAGTCCAAAACAACGCGCTTAGTAGATTTTACCTTATTTTTATTTTTGTTGAGCTTTTCTATGCAAGCAAGCCACAAACAAGCAAGACAAGCAAACAAGATATGCAACGTATATTCAACTTATGAAAACCCTAGGTTTAGACATGAAAATCAATTGTTAGGTGCAATAATAACTAGCAAATAATCCAAATGACAACTCATATCATGCATTGAACCATGTGAAAAATAAGTGCATACTCATCACAAAATTTTATTTTTTTTGGCATTTGTCCTAGTCAACAAGATCTGATTTTTTTGATATGATTTCGGCCACAAAAATAGAAATAAAAAACATATAACCCTCCTAAAAAATAGAGAGCTTTCCAAAAATGTAAAATTTTTGGAAAAATTCCTTAATTTGTGCCCTAGGGACTTGATTTATCAAAACATACCAGTTTTCAAAGATTGAATTTTTGAACCATATTCGTGCATCACAATAAAAAACACAAAGAACATGCCATATGAAAAATTCTTAGACCTTTCCAAAAAATTCACTGATTTGCGACCAGAAATGAATTTTCATGAAAAATCATAAAAAAATTATAAATCGTGGAAAAATCATCCAAAAAATCTGATTTTCATATTGAGACACATTTGACCCATCTCCAACGTGAATTTTTTTTTTTTGACTAAAACTCCAAGCTATTTGTGAGATATGATCAAATCTTTAAAAAAATCGTAGGTTTTTGTCTCCAACCAAATTTGCACAAGGGTTAGGCTTGAAAAACTTCAATAAAATAACCATGTAAAGATTAGAAAATCTGAAAATCTAAAGAAAATGAAGGAAAATTAGGAGCATCAGCCCCAGGGTGGGCACCAAAAATGTGTGCTAAAATGTTGACACACTTCAATGAGTCATTATATCCAAGATTTCTCAAGAATGAGGTCTCAAATGGTGACTCATAGCTCACTATTCATGGAGTACAAGGGTTTATAATAGAGGCCCTAAGTTTAGACCTAGTTTTTGCCCATGCAAGTACACCATAAAATGAGAGATTCAAAGAGGATAAGCAAGAGTTCTAGTCTCCATGATCATCAAATATGCATGCAAATGAAAATGGAAGCTATTCTATATGATAACAATGCATGAAAGCAAAGTAATCTATGAAAGGACATATGCATGCAAGATTATTCTATGAAATGAAATATGAATCTAATCTAACATGAAAGTGCAAGAGTAATCTAAATGGATTGCCATAGAGGCTTGAGAGAAGAAGACAAGAAAAGAGAAGTTGCAATGTTCAAGCTCAAGTGCTCAAATTCTCCTCCAAAATCTCTCTCCAAACCTGCAGCATAACAATAGCATAAAATCTTGGATCCCTAAATGAGAAGGAGAAGATTCCTTATAAAATAATTAGAAATGAATGAATGGTCAAGATTAAGAGGCAAAAAGAAATGAGCAATGGTGGAGATTAAATCTTGGTTGATCCATGTGCTCAAGATTCTCAAGAGGCAAAATCAATAGGCATGATTAAGAGGCAAAATAATGAGTGGTTGAGATAAAGAGGCAAAAACCTTTTCAAAAAGTTAAAATATTCTATCTCATTGGAAAGTGCACTTTTCTTTTTATTTTATTATTTTTAGGAAAGTGATTTCTATTATTTAATTAAAATATTTTTTTTTAATTAAAAGGGAGCATGTTCTTTTAATTAAAATGAGACTTAGGATAATTGATCAAACCTTAGGAAATATTGAAATAATTGAATTAATTATGATTTGATCAAGGAAATTGATTTGAATTCAAAATATTGCAAGACATTGATTGAGGAAATTGATAAATTGGTTCCATCATTTGATAAATTGAAGAATTGGGCCCATAGTCTAGGTGACCATTTTGGGGTGCATACACAAATAACAGATAAATGATAAGAAAATACTAAATGATAACCAGTTATTTATTGATTGTCCATTACCATTGGTGAGATACAACTTAAATGTCATAGTACCTTAAAGATCTTGAAAGATTTATATCAATATTAGGAATATAGCCAAACGCTACCAAGTAAATATTATTGCAAAATAAACTCATTCCTAGACAATGCCTTATCCATAGGGCAATATTTTACTGTAGAGTACGATATATAGAAACCAACCAAAGTTATTAATTCAAGACCCCTCAAATATTTCCACCTTATGATAATACTAATCAATTTATCTGTAGATTCACATTCCTTATAAGAAATCCTTATGTAAATCATAATGAATCTATGTTCTATCCAAATCTATTTAATTTGATCCTAGATCAAAGCAAGGGAATAGCAATATATACATAGAATAACTCCATGCAATGAATTAGAAAATTCACAACTCAAGGAAATATACACAAAGGAGAGATGTAAACCTTGGATTTTTTGTATTCATATATACAAAACCATGTTTCATTCATACACTATGCTTCAAAACATATACCACTTCAATAATAGGAAAAACCCCAAAAAAAATTTCTACTTGCTATAATAATATAACCTAGTACAGTCTATTACACCCTTGACTCAAAAACTTGTAAGTAAAAAACTCTCCATGTAATACCCCTCTAACCCTAATATAAGTTTTGTGTTTTTGAAAGAATTAAGATCCTTCGATGTTTTCTTACAGCTTAAGTGGTACATGATACTTGTTTGATCTATTCCTATAGTTGTTTATAATAATTTCATAAGCTAGTACTCAATGATTCTAATATCAGACATACTATCTAAAGGTATCATTTTTGTATGTTTTTATCTCTATGTATGTATTGAGTACCTACAAGACCTTTATGAACATAGTTAGGATGTTATATGATATGTACTTGATAGATATATATAAGTGGTTATTTATGTTTTCTTCTATTAAGGTTACCTTGGATGAATCTTGTATCTCACTTGATGATTTGATTATGTTGATTTATTATTAGTATTGATAAGAGACTAACACAATGCTTGAGATTCTAACCTTCATTATGATGATGGTACATGCTTTGAGTGTATATATATACATGATGTGTTTTCATGATTCAGGACGAAGTCGTAGTTACTCACATAGTTGAGGTCCACACAATGTATCGATCCTGGTCATCTGTCTGCAATGTTTTCTTTTATATGTATATCCGTGCATATGTATTTCTTCTTTGTGATGCAGGCTTGCAGGTACCGGGCATCGACTTCACCTGGCTTCACAGGTCTGAGCATGCCCTCAAATCCTCGATGGTTGTTGTTATGGAGATAGTACTAAGGCCCCTACATGAGTCTTCCTTTGTCATTATTCCAATTTGGGAATATTAGGGTTCCTTCTTTGTCAGTCAACCTTTGGGTCAAAAACCCAGATCCAACGCACCCGGTTGGGCATGGTTGTAGTTAGTGCCTTGTGACCACTTGAATTCATTTGGTTGTATGATTTGTTTACTCATTTTATTTATTTCTCCTTCTTGGTATGATTCTTAGTTAATCTTTCTATGTTGTGTTTCAGGAGTTTGGCTTGACTTTCCTTGTTGACTTTGGTTGACCTTGTTTGATCTTATGGTTTTCTTGATATGTTTCATAAGATGATTTGTATGGCCTCTTTGGATGATTAGATTTATTTTGAGGCATGTGGTTTTATTCTACCTCAGTGTTATATCCTATAGCAATTATAAATAGGTAATAATATTGTGATCTATTACTTCATAATCTTATAGATTATAGTGTTTGGTATTTGGCATGTATCTATATAAATATAAATATATATATATATATATATATATATATATATATATATATATATATATATATATATATATATATATATATGAAAATATATATATGGGTGCAGACATATATGTATTTATATATATATAATTTATATGTGATTATATGTTAATTATTGTAGATATTGTTGATGGTGTATATTTTGGGATTAATGTAAAGTATAATATTATTAATAATTAAATATTAAATAATGCAAGGTATATTATTCTCAATTGTTAATTATTAATAATGAGGATAGGTTATATATATAGATATTGATGTAATTAATGATGGCATATGCATATATGTTAGGATAATATTACATATGTGTATGAATGAATACAAATAATCTTTTATTGTATATTTGAGTAATATAGTTGTATGATATTAAGTTATTTTATAATACCCTTTAGTTAAGAGTTAGTTGGGAGTTGGTTACTTTTCCTCTCAACCTTTGAAAATCTATTTATATGCACTACTTTCTCATTTGAAGAGGGGGGATTTTGGGGCTGAAGCATTGAGGAGAGGATGGCCTTAATTTTCATGGTGATTTTGGAGAGAAAACTTAGAGATGTGAGGGAGATTTTGTAAGCATATGTCTTTAAGAATTTTTGGTTATCTTTGCTTTTGGGAGAGAGACATTTTTGTGAGAATTTCAATAGTTGAGAGAGGGATTCTTTTCTGTGGAATTATTTCTTTCTTTCATGGAGATTTCTGAAAGTGGATAGGGTTTGAAGGATGCATCTCAAGTTTGGATTTGTCTTCTCTTTTGTTTCCTTCCTTCTTCGATTCAACCTTCGTAGGACATGAGGTATGGATTGAATATGTTAGTTACTTTATGTCTCTGATAGATTATGGATCTATTTATATATTATAATTATTTATTATATCTGTACTTTTAATTTCTATGGTTATTTTAAAGTTTTGAGTTTTTGTTTGTAAGAATTGGCATGTGTTTTCCTAGGGTTTTTAGCAACCCATTTTTGGAGATCTATTATTATAATAATTTAAATTGCCTCTAGGGTTTTACTAAATTAATTTTTTGGAAGTAAAATTTACAGATCTCAAATGGGTATCTCTCTGATTTTATTTTTAGGGTCGAATTAATGCCTTATTTTTGACATTTTGGCAGACTATGCCTGTCCATTCTCGATTCTGAATTTTCTGTCAAATGTATTCGTATGCTACAGGCTGATATGATTATATAAAAGTCTAAATTTGATATAAAATATTATCCTAAGTCTTATCTTTAATTTCCAATTGATTTGGAGAATTTTTATTATGTTTTGTGAAAATTACAACCGTTTTAGTGAAGGCAGGTCTGAACCCTAACCATAATTTTCTATTTTAAACCAGAAGTCATAACTTTTTTTCCCACCGTTGGATCTTCCTAAAAATAAAATTGAGAGTCAATAATTATGTTAGCTAAATCTCCACTGAAGAGATTTCCTTTATTATTTGTTTTGTGGAAGATATGGATGACTGTTCTATGATTACTATTCTTTGCATTTAATCCTTGCTTGAAATAATTCAGTTTAAGAACATCATTAAGTTTTAAGGTTTCGTATGGTCACCAGAGGCTATTAGAATGTTTTTTTGATTAATTGGATCTATGTATACTCTGAATATGTTTATAATATCACTTGGATGTCTTCTTATATGTTTGGAACATTCTGTATGCCATATTGGGTTTAGGGTTGTCAAGTGGACTAGGGACAACATATGTTTTCCTAAACTCAATCAAATGTTGTTATGGAATTGGTATGAATTCTTGATGATGGATCTATTATGCTCTTATGATTTTTATATGTATTTTAGGGAACCTAAGTACACTAGGTGAGTGGCTCATAGTGAGGGGCCGGGGCCCTAAGTGGCTAGTACCAGGATAACCTACTATGAGTTATTTAA
Organism: Chamaecyparis obtusa; assembly: GCA_027943335.1. Taxonomy (NCBI): domain Eukaryota; kingdom Viridiplantae; phylum Streptophyta; class Pinopsida; order Cupressales; family Cupressaceae; genus Chamaecyparis; species Chamaecyparis obtusa. Next base: position 257,758 of record BSBK01002973.1, on the reverse strand, counting down.
TCAAGTGATAACCTAAATAAATGAATTGGGAATGGGAGATTATTGGAATGGGAAATTACACACTAATCAAGATAAATTGTGCCTCGCCCATGCCTTTAGTGCTAGTAAAGACTAAGGATGGGAGTGGGAGAAGGTACCTATGCGTAGGTACGACTGGATGACCTTGTCTGTACAAGAGACATTCAGTTCCGCATGTGCCTACTTGGGGGCTGGGGCCAAGAGTGGCTAGTACCAGGACAACCCAAGGGGTGAGGGCTATGCGATGACACTCACCTAGCTTGTAGCTTAGAGTCTCTACTAAATTTGATCATGCCTCTGGTAGTCCTTGTGGTCTTCTTGTCTTTTCTTTTGTGTTGTGACTTTGGGGAAATTTTATCACCACCTTAGGAATTTCCTAGTTGTTACCTCTTATATGGGCCTTTGGTTCTATCTCCTAGCTCAGGGGAGTGGGCCTATTGGTTCCACGTGGTTGGGTGGTTAATATTTATATCGAGGTATTGATTGTGATTCTTTGGATGATCCTAGCACATATTCCTTTCCAAATCTGCAGTTGAAGATTTCTTATTGGATATTTTAATATGTTGAGACGTACTTATGTATTTTTATTCATGTAATTTTAATCTCCTAAAAGGAGTCTTGTAGTATTGATGTAATCTCAATTCAAGGCAATGCTAAGGGAATGGGTAGTTCTAGGTAAAAGAAAGGGAAAAGAATGTGGAATATTGGACATGTTACTAGCATTAAAAGAAAGTATTTATGTTATTTCTCCTATCCTCTTATGTTGTCCATATGTAAAGGAAATAATCTTAAATATAGTTATATATAATGATGTATCACAAAAATAATGTATTCTCTCTTGATGAAAAGATCCAAGGAAATTATTGAGAAATGATAGGTTAGTGATTGGAATTATTAACAATGAATGGTTATGAAACAATGCAATAAAATAGTAACTTGATTATAATGTTAATACTTGGTTCACGTTAATGAAATACTTAGGATAATGCCTACCTTAATGAATATTAATCTCTTACCTAAATTATTAGAGAAAAGTGATATAAAGGATAGTAGATGTAGATGAAATCAATATGAATTTATGGAATGAGTTGATAAAAGGAATAATGATGTTGGATGATTAACCTATGTTTAATAAAAGAAATAAGTTAGGGACATTTAACTTGGTGCATTAAAATGAATGTAGATCTTTTAAGCTCATGATTCCGTGAATATCTTATGCATGTAAATGGTTTATATGATGTTGCTTTAGTAGCGACGTTAGGGAACCCGGGAGGACTTAAGTTGTATAAATCTTACATTCAAGTAGTAGAAAATTATTTCTTCTTTTAGAAATATGAAGTGTAATGATGAATATTATTCTAGTTAAAATAAATAAAAAAAATAAAAAAAATTCACTACTTGCATTTTATAGAGGTTTTATGTCTTGTCCTCTTGGGTTGCCTGGCAGGGCGTTACACTCCAAGTTCCAGTCCTTCTAAATGATCTTGGAAATCTTTTTATAGAATAAGGATTGCAACAAGCTACCAATCATTTAGGAAAATGACCAAAAGTCACATCAGATAAGACAAAAAAAACAAGTAAAAAATAACTTCTTTGTTGTAACTTTACAAAAATGTCTTCTAATTTGTTCGCCAAGCTCCTGCACTAGTTTCCAAAAATAGTTCTACTCCTTCCAAGTGTTTTCCTTGTACTTACTCTTCCATACAAAATTTCCCTTTGTAGTTTGTTTCTTTTAAGAAGTTTGGGAAGTGCCACCTATTGCAACCTTAGTGGGGGCCTCTTTTGTTTTTGTTTCTTCCAAGGTATGTGTATCCTCCCAAGATTTGAACACTTCTTCGCTTGGCCATGGAAAAGAAACCACCTCATCTTTATTCTTCACCAAAATGTCCCGATCAGCCTTTATCTGTTGAACCTCTTTATTTAGGGATCCAAAATGCGCCCTAGCATTTTCTAAAGTTTCAATTATTTGGAGAAAAAGGATGTTACTATCTACATTTAAAAAATTCTTACTCTAATTGAAAACTCATCATCTAATTGTCCAATCCATATCCTTTTATCTTTTAGCTCTCCATTTTTCCTAAAAATACTAGGAAACATTTCAAAATAGTCTTGATAATATTTTCCTCTTAATACTGAAGCTTTTGTATGAATATTCTCTCTCTTGACAGTAAAATCAAACAAGCGCTTAACTAACTTTTGAGTACTCTTTATTTGTGCATCTGCATTCTGTTGAACCTTTGTCAAATAATAAAATAATTTCAATTTGTCCTACCTTACAATCCATCTATCCAAAATTGGATCCACAGTGGCCTTTTCCTGAAAAGAATTCAAAATTTCCATTAGTTTTTCTCTACTTTGGTAAATTTTCTTTGGCTCCATGCCCTCAACAAATTGCAAAATTGTGTCCCTCAATTTATCTTCATACTTCATGTGAATCTCCAACTTTCCCTCATTAAATAGTTGTCTCTCACCTTTCAATTTCCTACCCTTTTCAATAAGGGCCCTTCTTGCATCCTTTAACATGTTTATTTCAATTAGCAACTCCTCATGAGTAAATGGAGGTAAAGGGGAAGGAGGGTACTCTATAATAGGACTAGATGAAGTGGGATTAGCAGGGGAGGAATAAATTTGTAACTGAACAATCATCTGAACTTGCATTTGTCCTCCCAAATGTCTTCTCAATTCAAAAATTATCCTATCTTTTTCACTTATCTCCTTCTTCATCTCACCATAGGCCCTCAAAATAGTTTCAATCTTTATTGTCACCTCTTCTTTTTCCTTGGCCTCTTTCTCTGCCACCTTCATGCTAAGCTTGGCAGTTTCTAGTGCTAACCCTGAGGCTTCAACCCCCAAAGTTGCATTGACTCTCTTTACCAATAAACTACAAGAAAGATCACTCCTGACAATTTGTTTACCTTTTTTTCCTTCCTCTTTCCTCAAAGACCACATGATGAGAGCTTGATGAACATCACTGAATGTGAAACCCTTAATGGATTTTTCTTCTTCCTCTCTGGTCTTATGCACCGGTGTAATTTTCTTCCTAACAACATCTAGGACCACTGCATCAGCAATGTCCCATTCAGGTAGGATGAGTACCCCTGCATTCCTTACCAACTCTCTACCTTGTTCTAGGGTAACCTTTTCAAACCTTCCCAAAATTTATTTCTTGACATTATCCTCAATGATGGTAAGGTACCTTTCCGAATGCTGCTCATGTCTCTTCTCACAGGTTTCTTTAAATTGGCTTATGTGAGTCCACCATAAGAATTGCACAAAAGACCTAGCCTTAACAAAGGAATCATTTGCAAGGAACTCATCACATGCCTGCATGGTTATGGAATCCAATTATTTTCCTTCTATCTCACTAATAGTCAAGTCCATTTCTATATCTTTAGGAGGCTTAGGGACTTCTTCATTAATTTCTTCATAGGTCATAAAGATTTGACCTAGGCTCTGCATTCTCTAAAATTTCTGTCACCTTTTGTTGATCCATAATGTTTAATGGTGATTTATTGGGAGAGTAGACATCCTCACTTTGTTTTGGTCTCTCTTCTAATCTCTATCTCTTTGGGGAAGGTGGGGAATTAGAATCAATATCAATGGGTCTATTCTTTAGTTAAATGGGAGACTCCTCTATTTGTTATTGTAATTTTACTCCCTTGGAAGAGGAAGGGATATCTTATGCTCTTTGACCCTCCTATTGTATATTATGCCTAGGCACCACCACACTATACCCAGTCTTTCTTTGCAAAATATATCTACCAGGAGGGACCATTATTACAAATGCTAGCTTACTTAACACAATTTTGGCCCTCTCTGGCTATGTTTGCACTACCATATCTTTTTTCTCCTTTAGGGTTTGCATTATACCCTCAAAATGGCTCATAAGAGCTTCAATTTTCTTCTCAAAAGGTTTAAACTCTTTCAAGGGATCATATTCCCTGACAAAGTGCTGTACAAAATATATTGTCTTTCTATACACCAACCATTTTTCCTTTCTGATCTCTTTCTCTTACAAATCAAATACATTTCTGATTATGTCCTTAGGTAAATTGAAAGCACAATCCATGGCTGCACACCTAGTCCTCTTTTTAAGCATGTCATTATAAAATCCCCCAGGATTTGTAGACCTTGCAATAGATGTAGTCATGTGGAATGGTTCCAAGATCTTTCCCATGTGTGTCCATCCACCCTTTGTGATAAAAAAATGATGAGCTATGGTGATGGTTGGAAAGATGGTTCCCTTGCATTTTCATATGAGAGTCTTGTAATCCTTCAACCTACCTTAATATTTCTTCTATACCAACCTTTAAAGGGACCTGGTATGGAAAGATGAATGGGTTGCCTCTGAAATCATATACTCTAAAAATGGTAGAAATGGGGTATAAAATGATATCTCCCCAATTATGCACTATCTTGATGTTAGTGGAAAACTATTTCAGCCTAAGAAAATCCAATAATATTCTTGGGATCCTTGGGTTGTCCAAAAACAATAGGGCCCTAAGTCTAGATGAAAAGCATCTATCAAAAGTTATAAAATTAGCCTCATTCTTGTCACATGTCATGTTCAGGTTCCACAACTAGATTGAGATTTCTTCACCATCCTTCTCTTTCAATAGATCTATCTCCTTCTCAAAATAGTTTGAACCTTTATAAAGGAATATGTACATCATTAAATAATACCAACCAAAAGGTCTATCATACTTAGCCCTCTAAATTCCCATCAATCCATTGTGTATTAACTCAACAAGGAAATGATAAAAATCAAATGTTACTAAAAAGTAGGGGTGCAAGATTTGTGCCATCATAAACATGTAATGGATTGACATCTCTTCTTTTGAATCCTCACCAAAAATCTGACATAATAACCAATACATACACTTTTCTTTTAGATTTGAAGTAATCTAACTTGACAGACTCTGGTATATTAGGTCCTACTACAGTCAATCCTCCTACCTTACCAAAAAAATCCCTCAAAGGACCACTCCTAAGATAATCCCTCTAGGAATTATAACATTGTTTAAGATCATCAAAATGTATTCTTTCTATGGCATTGATAGGCTCACTCAGTCGAAACACCTCTCTAGTTACATCAGCAGAAATACTAACTAGAGGGTTTCCATTTACATCTCTAACCACCCTTGCCATATGATCATAATTTTTAGCAACTTGAAGTAAAAAATTAGTGTCCATGAAAACATTTGGAAAAACTAATTTCCCCACATCAAACTGCCACACAATACTACTAGGAGCAAAAGCATGACTCTGTCCAAACCCTACCTTGAACAAAACCAAACCAGAGACACCAATGTTTGCATCTCTCATATAATTTCCCTTATCATACAAACCATCTGTAACCCTAAGCCTAGGGTTTTTAGGCACTAGTTCCTTCAACTTTGATGAGTCATTGGTGGAATGATCTAGTTGTTCCAGGAGGTCATCACATACAACCCTCTCCTGGTAATCTACTCCCCTTAAATTATCTTCTCAGTGCCATTTAAAAATAGGGTTTTAATATCAAATATTAACCAGGAATGCAAAAAAGCCATCTCCCAAACCCTTACGATAGAATTCATAGATAAACAACAACAGAAACACAATAGTTCACATAATCACTTATCGGTTGAATAATTTTCCAGAATATACCAAATGCTCTGCAATTTGGCTTCGCCAAAGTACTTAAAAAATTATGTATCTTTGATTCTAAAAAATGAAAAGTTGAATGATATACTGCATATGCAAAAACATTAACTCTAGACAACCATGCCACAAGTTCCTGCCATTACTCTTTGAAAATTTATAATTCAACAGGTATGAAAATTTTCACACCAAAGAGAGAAAGTTTAAAATAGAACCATTGATCTTTCTTTAAAATATATCAAATGGTTTTCATGATTCCTTGATCAGTATTTAACAATCAAATTTTCATTGAGGGTTCACACCCTTCGTCCGATTAGATTAGTTGTGACGGTGACTAAAACTGAATATTCTTTTGGACCCACTTATCATTTAGGTTTCATGATCATTGTTGGATCAAGCTAATCCAATGACTGTCTTTATTTCACTTGATTCTTACCCCATCAACTTGATTTATATTAACCTGTATGATCAGACGACAGGCATGATCCCGCACTCACTAATCTCCTTTCATCTTTTCATTAAGACATCACAACAACCGTCTAATGAAAAGGGACTTATCAGAACCTTTACAAAACTTTATCCCTTGGTCCTAGTGATGTCACACTTTTTTGAATGGTAGATCTAATGGTTGGCATGATCCCGTGATCAATAATCCTTGGTTAACTCTTCATCAAGGCATTACACCGACCGTTAGATTAAAATAAATCTGACAGCATCTTAATTCCTTCAAGACTGGGCTCAACAAATATGTACCATTAGATTAATAAATCAGATGACAGATAGAAGTCTTACAAATGTTGGTCCCACTTACTTGTATCTTTACTGACCAAAGTATCTAACGGTTGTGATGATCCCGCGATTGGTAATATTCGATCAAATTTTCATTGCAGGATCACACACACCATCAGATAAAAAAGGACTTTAACAAGTTTGATATATTGTCAAGACTTAGGAAGAAAAAACACTGAATACTTTAAGAAAAATTAAAAGGTCATTGGGGTTTTAAACTTAAGAAGTATTAAAAGGTCTGCTAGGTAAAACAACTTAAAAGATTTGGCCCCGCCCGTTGATGACTTAAGACATGTGCATAAAGAAGAACTTAAGTGGCTGGAAAAATAACAAACAATTAGAATTTTCAACAAGGACCTAAGGATTTTTTTAACAAAGGCTTAGAGCCTAAAAAAAGACCTCACCTAGGATTTTAAGGAATAAATGAAACAATTCCTTTGAAGACTGAGGACATGGATGAAAATTTTAAAAGAATAGCCATAACCATACATAAAAAACCCTTTTGTTAAATTATAAAAAATCAAAACACAGAGTCTTGAGTTAGAAAAAATAAGCAGTGCTAACACTCTCATTGACCTTCATTCAATCAAGTTCAGAGTCGATATGATCTATTCTTGTCCAATCAAGTTAAAAATTGGTATCTTCACATCTCCCATCATATTTTGTTCGATCAAGTTCATAATCAGTTTCTAATCAAGAATATTTTCATCAGATCATATCAAACTGTTCACTTAACTAGAATCATATCGACATCAAACATCACATATTCTTTGAATCAATGTGCTTCTCGTACATCGATTCAAAGAGGGGAACATGTAATCACCTCAAAATGGTCTAGCTAAACCAATTTCCCTAAATCTCAAATCAAGTGATCAAACAATATCAAACCACATCAAATCTCAAGCATAATTATGTATTTCAATTATAAAAATTTAATTACATAATTCATCAATTATCAAGAATCTATGATCAATCATCAGGAATAATTCCTTAATTAATTATTCTCACCATTTAATCAAATTAAACTCAAAAACACCTATGGCTAGTGATATTAATTAATATAAATTAATTAATTATCCTATTATCCTCTCAACTCACAATAGGACAAAGGAGTTAATTCCAACCAATGGGAGCTAATCCAAATCATCACTCACATGTATCAAGTGAGAATCAATATCAACCATTCATCATAGATGAATATCCACCAGTAAATTCAAATTCAATCTCTACCTCCAAGAGGAAATCTATGAAACCAATCTCATTCAAGTCATTTTGGATATCTAGACCATTTAATTAATGAAGTTCTTCTATTTTCAATGTAGATCAATTCTTCTATTTATTGCATCAATACTTCATTCTAATTCTAGCTTAATTCCTCTTAATTGATTTCATGTTAAATACATTTCATTTGAATCTTCCATTTCATATTTGTAATGTCCCTGATCTTATGCACAATTTGAGAGCACTAACAATTAGATCATACTCTTTATGACAAGGAATCTGTAGTTCGGTTTCAATTATTATGATTTTGATTTCTTTTCATGTACTAGCAATTGATCTAGAATGAGTTATATAAGTGTTGTGTTTGTAGGATAACATATACCACAATTCACACATACATTTATGGTGTCCATCATTGGGGAAAGCCTCAGGTTTCTAAATTTTTAAACAATTTTTGTCACTATTTGCAGAACTAGGGTTGCATTTAGTCTTCTAGATGGCATGCAGGAAGAAAGGTCGCATCGGGTTGAAACAGGGTTGCATCTGGTCTTTCCCGTACCGTATATGGTGATAATCACCTTTTTTTGACTTTAGATAGTATTTGCGTACTCCAAAAATATCTTACTACATCTTAAAATACTAATAGATCTTATCACACACCTATAGGGGGTCCATACATGGATTCTAAGTACTTTCTCCCCTTAAGACACATGAAGGCTTAGTTTGATGAATAATTCTCCACACTTGATGGAGATGTGGATCCCTCCAATGTCTTACTCTCTTCATTCTTCATCCAAATCTTGTTCATGTCTTTCCTGGTCTCTTCTACATTCACAATCTTATTTCCTTTTTGATTGCTTGACTACTTTACTGATTAGTTTCTTAACCTCTAGTTCCTTTCTAGATGTCTAGTCTTGTGACAATGAAAACATGTCATACCAATTGATCTCTGTGGTCTAGTATTACCTCTTAGAATCCCCATTCTTTAATTCATAGCCATGTGTCCATAATTACCATGGATTGAGCATGTTACATCTAATTTCCTCTCCCTTTGGCAATGTCTTTCTTGGTTCACAGGTAACCTTTGATTATTCACTCTTGATCTTCACTCATCAAATTTGTGACCATATTTGTTTCATTTGTAAAAATAACCATCAAAGCTAATAGATCTACTACTAGATATAGATCTAGAATCATGAGTAATATTTTTATACTTATTTCAGTTGTAGTAGTATCCATCAAAAGTGATAGCTCTATTTGCAGAACTACTTCTACATACATTTTCAATATGACCCACCTTAATAAATTGAAACATACAAGCTTGTATGATTTCTTACTAGAGTATCTTTGTGCTACCTTTGGTGGATACTTTCCTTCTTTCTTGATCTCTTTTCTTCCAAAAGATTCACCAACTTCAAAAGTAGTAAAACTAGTATATCATAGTCCTGTGGTCTCTTAACTTCTTCTTTGATTTATGAGTTTCTCACCAAGTTTTGTAGTACTTTCAATGAATTTTTTTAGTAGATCATTAGTAGTATTCAATTATCCTTTTAATTTTTCAATCTCATTTCTTAGATTCTCATTCTCCAATGATGATTTTTTGTTTTGTTCATTTGTATCATGAAGATGTTCATGCAATGTGCCAACTTCTTTTCTTAACTTGAAAACTTCATCCTTGATAGCTTTCAGTTCTTTATCCTTGGCCTTTAGGGAATCTTTTGCAATTTTCCTTGCATTCTCTTCAAATCTCCTTGATTCCAAATTTTTACATAGTCTAATTGATTGGGCTTCAATCTCCCTCTTAAGGTTTTTCTTGTCTTTGTGCAATTATTCATTCTTCATAACCATGGCTTCTAGGTTTGATTCAAATTCCTCAGATCCACTTTGTTCAAACAATTTCTCAATGTATTCATGACTCTCATTCAAATATTCAACAAGCTCTTGTCATTTGGCTATTGATTGCTTCAACTAATCTTTCAAATCTTTGATAACCCTTTTAGCTTCATCAATTTTCCTCTTGTATCTCAAACCCTCCATATTTGTCCTAAGGATCCTTCTTGAGATGTTAGGCCTTTTAAGGGAGCCAAGGCTCTGATACCAATTGTTAGTATTATAAGGAATTGAGAGGGGGGGTGAATTAGTGCATCCACAAATCTGATACCTTTAACAATAATCTTCCACAAGATCCAACATTTCAATGATAATATAACATAGAAGCATAACAAATAAAATATTCACACATAATGAACACAAGGCACAAGATTTTTACCAGGGAAACCCTTGTTAGAGGGATAAAACCACATGTGGAAATGATGTCCACAAATTTCACTAGTGCACTAATGAAATCTTCCCTATTAGGAGAAATTACAAAATCCCTTATGATGTTATATCTAGTTAAGAGTATTTAGCCTTGTTAGAAGCTACAAAAGTCATGTTAAAGACTACCCGGTCGAGGGATTTAAAAATCCTTCTGAAAGTCACGTGGTTAGACTATTTTTAGTTCATATCCTATTAAAGATCATTCTTACTCTATTATGAGTGACCTTGTTAAAGGATCTTGCCTGCAAACTTGTTAGGGTTCCCCTTAAGATAGACTCAAGAATAAATGATATAATTATGACACTTCTTTTCTAATAGATCCACTTCAACTTTGATCACAACACCACATAAACATCAAATTTTCTTTTCTTTAACTTTGGCATGATTATAACCACCTATCGCATCATCACATCTTTTCCCAAACATGATTTCAATCTTCTTTTATAAAAACTTTTTCCAAGTTGGCCTTTGGCAAAAAAATGTTTTACCCATAGACATAAAAATTAAATCAAATTGTGCCAAAATGTATTGGTCAACTTTATAAAGTCAACAAAACATTAAACAAGTTGTAAATAAAATATTTTCCAACTCTAAATTGACCGGTTGAATGATCTAGTAATGCAGAGGCATAGTAGACCCAATCATATTTCCTAATAATTTAGGACAAATTCTTCAAACTTTTAGTGAGATACAACTTCTCACATCAATTGTCTTAACAATAACTTTATCCCATCTAGGATCAACCCATAATTGGGTCACCTACCTCTTGGTAACTCTCCAAATGAACCTTTTTAAAGGATAAAAAAGGGAGGTGTGTTGTGTTCACCAAAATGTAAGATGATATCCTTTACAAATAAAAGAATTGGGGAAGGTAAGATCTTCTTCTTAACCCCAAATTCCCAAAAGAAAGATCCAAGTAGATTAACCACAAGAAAATGGTCAATGCATAAATGAATCAATCGATGAAGAATATGAAGAAAGAGGAAAATCTTACATTCTATTATGGAAAATAGTATTGAAATTGAATTGAACACAAATACTAACCTCAAAGTATGATAGATCTGGAAAATGCTATTTTCTGGTGTCTGTATTGAGTGTTTGGAAATTCTACAGCCAAATCTGGGATAGGAAAATAGAGATAGAGAAAACCCAAAAATCTTTTCCTTTTCTAAGAAAGGTCGACCTTGACCCCTTTATGTTGACCTTGACCTGTGTTGCTCCGACAAAAATTCTATTCATGGATCTCGAAAGTTTTCCAAAAAGGGTATCTAGATCTGCACTGTAATTCATTGTTCCGCACCTGCACCTACAAGAAAAATGGTTTTATTGTTTGGATTAGGGGTTTGCCTTGGTCAAACCCCAGTTTTGGAATTAACCTTGAAATTGAATTAAAATTACTGTAATAAACAAAGTAAATGGAACAATTCACCTTGCTTATGTTGAAAACCCTTGTGGAGGAATTGAATACTTGAATCCACAAGTATGGATGCTCCAAATGAATGTAGAATTGAATGTAGGATGTCTCAAATCAATTGTCTTTAGATCTTCAACACCAATCTTGAATGGATATTGGAATAGGAAGAAGCTTGAATGGATATCGATGGAGAAATCTTCAACAAGAGGGCTCCATAGAGATTTAATCCTTCAATGGCTACCAATGGATCTTCTTGATGAATTGAACCTTGAATGCTTGAATGCTTGAAGATAGATGAATGTTTGAATGCTTTCCTTCTCCTTCTTGCTTGCTTCTTGATTTCTTGATTTCTCTTTCTTGAGTGATAATGCTTGATAATGGATTGAGAGATCATGGATTGCACACTTGATTGATAGATAGAGGATGAAATTGCTTGAATTTTTGGATGATGGAAATAAGAGAAGAAGGATTTCTTTTATACTAGTCTAGGGCACAAACTTCTAGAGAGGTTGACATAGGAGAAATAAATTCCCATTAAGCCTATACCCTTGAAAGTGGACCTAAATTAAATATCATTTAAGAGATTACCATTTTGAAGCTCAAAACAGCTGACCCAGAAGCGGGAAATAAATCTTTCCAAAACCCAACATCTAGAAACCTTTGGATTTTGAAATTTGGACCCTGGGTCAAGGTTGAGGCTGACCTTGACCCATAAGGTCAACCTTGACACTGAGGTCAAGAACCTCAAATTATCAGAGAAGGTTGCCAGGATTAGGTAGGAAGGAAGTGGAAAATAGGGTAGAATAGGGGAAAAAGCTAGATCCAAGTCAAAGACCCATTCAAGGTGTTTGACATGACCCCAAATGACTTAATCAGAGGGCTAAACTAGTCCTAAATGGAACTACTTCCATTTTTTAACGATACATTTATCCCCCACTTTATCAAGAGTATGGACTCAATGAAAACTCTTGGTAAAGGAGATCACAAAGAAAAAGACAATCTTATTGAAATCAATGGGACAAAGGAATCCTCAAGCCCCCAAGGATTTGAGTCTTCTTCAACTCCAAGATTACAATAAGAGAGACATCTCTAGAAAAAAGAGAGAAGAGGGTGTGATTACCTCGCCCAATGAGAAATTATGTCCCATTGTGAATCACACAAGGAAACAACGCAACTGGAAAGATGGAGTTGAACCACCTAGTGAATGTGGCTACTCACTAGTCAACCCATCAAGGATTCACCCTTAGGAATATGTTATTCCAGAAGAGAAAAGACAAAACAAGAGAGATCCAGTCTTAAGGACACCTCTAACCTTAAGGGATCAAAACTTGAAAATTGAAACTAGAGGGATCAAGAGATCTTATAAGGTAAAAATTCATGCTTTAAGGATTAGTCACTAATCCATAAAGGGAGAAAAGAGCTTTGAAAAATAATATATATTGAAAGTGTGTGTGTGCAAAAAGTGAGCAAAGCGTATGCCTCCACGTTAAATTCATTGCTAACACTTTAATAGGATAATATATATATGTATGATATTATTGCAAATGAATTGAATCATTTCCCAAAGAAAGTAGAACTACAATCACAATGGAGGAAAGAAAATGCAAGAGTTACGAAGAGGAGTCTTTTCAGACACAACATGGAGACCAAAAAGAATTAGTGCTACCAAGTCGCAAATCCAAGTGGATTACACAAGGAAAACATTTATGAACAATAGAATGGGTACAAAATAACATGAAAATAACATATAAAAGAGTAGAGATACATATAGATGAATATCACAACAAGTTTGATTCCTTTATCGCCTTGCACAAACAAAGTAACAAGGGTCGTATAAAAGAATCTAACAACATTTAGCAAACACATTACGAAAAAAAGCACAATACAGTAGGGAAAAACACAAAATCCTACCATGGAGAACAAGCCAATCAAGCATGTCACCTACTCTCCCCATCTCATTACATATCATTTAGGGAAGGTGGGAAACTCGCAAGAGGGACTATATCCAAAATAGTAGGAATAATAGCCAGTTCCAAACAAGGGTCCTCTTGAGAATTGTTATGTTTGATACTAGGTGTAATTATCAATTGTGCTGAAAGCATATTAGGTAAATCAATATCAATGTCAATAGTCTCATATTCATCATTATAATCATTAGTATCATCAAGAGTATCTTCTTCATCAAGATTAATCAAAATAGAATCTAAGATATGAATAGAATCATCATAATCATTCATCTTAACATCATTATTAACATTAACTTAATCTAACACATCAGACATAGGCTGGTCAAAAGAAGGTAAAGAGCTTTGAAGAACAGAGGCACAAGCCTTAGCTTGATCTCGACGCTTCTTACGACATTCATTGGTAGACCGGTTATGATTTTTCTTGTTTGAAATATGTTGAGAACTAGGAGGAACAACCACCGATTCCTTCACGGGTTCTATGGGAGAATTAGTAGGATTCTTAGTAGGCTGAAAAGAAACACTAGGAGTTTGATTAATAGAACTAGAAGCCATGGATAAAGGAGGTATTGAAGGCGTAGGAAAAAGACCATGGTTAAGATCCATCTGAGGTATGCTTAACTCAAGAATCTTGCGATTTTTATAGGCTTGATATGAGGGAAAAATGTTATCAGGTCAAGAAGGACATGAATTAGGTACTTAAGGCCAAAAGAAGTCAATGGTAGCACAATCCCTGGACCTAGAAGGTTGATATAAACTATGATTAATTGTCTTCACTTCTTCATCATGAATGAATTTAAGATACTTATGGATAGGAGAAGAAACAACATGCATGGCATTCAACCAAGGCAAACCAAACTTAACTTGAAACTGATCAAAAGTAGGAACAACAATGAAGGTAGTGTCCACAACTTTACCACAAAGTTGAATAGGAAAGTTAATACAACCAAATGATGGATAAAGAAAACCATTACAAGTTTGAATCCACACATCTGATGTATCATAAGAATCACGTTGTAAGTTCTTCATAAAAAGATTTTCTTTAGTAATAACATTGACTAAAGATGTAGGATCAACAAGATAACTATGCATAGGTATCTTAGAAATCCTAGCATAAATATAGAGGGGACCATCAGGAGCTTTAATAGTCTAAGAATCATCAAAGGTAATCAAGAGTTCCCACGTCTTTTATTCTTAGGTTGTTTTTGAGGTTTAGGTTGAGGTTTCAGTTTAGGCTTAGGTTGAGGTGGAACTTGAAGTTGAGGTTGATATTGAGGCTGGGGTGGAGATATAGGTTGAGACAAAACAACATGCTCCACATGGTTAACAATATGATTGAGATCATCCATCTTTGAATCATAAATAATATCCACAGAAGACTGTTGAACAATAGTATTAGTATCATGTGTAGGAAAAGGATTCATATAGATTTGGAGATTTTGATTAGGAGGAGAGGCATATTTATTCCCACTACCATCAAAATTAACAATAGATAAAGAATTAGAATCAATTAAATCTTGAACCTTATATTTTAAAGAATAACACTTCTTAGTATCATAGCCATTCTGACGATGGTATTAAAAAAAGGCTTTGGAATCAAAGGATTTGGATGCCATCGTAGTAGGTAAAAGAGGTCAAATAGGAGATAAAGTAATCATATTAGCAGTCAATAATTTATTCATAATAGAATGCAAAGATTTAGAAAGAGGAGTAAATGTACGATTCAAACAAAAAGAAATGGATGCAGAAGTGGCATTGTTAGATGCAACAACAACTTGATCAGCAACTGTATTTGCTTGTTTATTTATCTTGACATAGTTGTTAGGTTTTTGAAACTTGTTGGGATTAGGAGCAGCATCACTCTTATCAACTGGAACATGACCCATTGGAGTGTTTCTCTCAAATTGACACACTTGTAATTGATAATGATGAAGCGCTGCACAAAGTTGTTGAAAAGAGGTAAATTCAGTAAGCAGAATCTTATCTCTAATATCCTTTTCTAAATTTGAAATAAACATACGTTGAATATCAATATCAGGAATAGGATAAGAAATTTGAGCATCCAAATGCTTAAATCTAACGATAAATTTGGTCAATTTTACTTTAGTATTTTGTTTGCAATGCATCAAATTAGTTAAGGACACTTGTAGACCAACGTTATTTTGAAAATATTGAATAAAAGCATTAGAAAGTTTTGGAAAAGAGTTAATAGAATAAGGAGGCAAGGAACAATACCATTGCAAGGCCTTATGATGAAAAGTTCTAGCAAACAACTTGGCTAAAATACTATGGTCATGAGCATAGTCACTACAAAGGATTTGAAATGTTTAACATGAGTGATAGGGTCTCCCTTACCATTATAATTCTCAAGATGAGGCATATCAGCTTGTTGAGGAACATGAGCATGCATAATGTCTAGGGATAAAGGACTGTCGATGTCACATGTAGGAATACTAAACTTGGACTGAGGTAAAGACACAAGTTGTTGTTGTAAAGAGGACACAGTTTGAGCCAAACTAATGATTGTAGAATCATTAGATGAAATAGGAGGCATAGAAACATTAGAAACACTAGAAAAAGTGTAGGAAGTAGTAGGAATGGAAGACACAACTAGGGGAACACTTGGAACCATAGTTGGAAGAGGGTTGGAATAAGTAAAGGAACATTATGATAAGAAGGTTTTGAAGTAGGTAGAGACATAGGTGGAATAATCATAGGAAGAGAGGGAACCGATGTAGTCACTAAAGGAGGAGTATAAGTAGGAATGCTAGGTAAAGGAATGGAAGAAGGTTCCACACTAGTGGCAGGAAGAGTGAATCCTAATTCTTGAGCTTCTTGAGCTAAAGGTTTGACATTTAAATGCACAAGATGGGTAATATCATGCAAGAGATTAACACCTTGATCACTATCGTGAAAGACTTTCTTAAGAGCATCTATAGCTTGAATAAAATATTGATTATGGTTTTCTTGAATAAGCCAATTTTCCATTTTATCAAGTTCAGTTTAAAGTTTTTGGACTTGTTCAGGAGGAAATTTTAAAGCATCATCCTCATCATGAGATGAGTGAGAAGAGTTATGTCAAATAGTAGGATTAGAATCATGAGTAATCAAATTGTCATCTGGGATCCTAAGGAGAGGAGAGGAAGACTCAGGATCAAAGTAATCCATAAGTCCATGACTTCTTCTAATCGGAATATTATAAGTAGGACTAGAGGTAGTAAAGCTCCTATACCAATGAAATGCAAATGAACTAAACTAAGAAAACACAAAGCATGAACAAATAAATATTTTTGCTTTATATGTTTTTTTTTGTTTTTTTTGAAATGTAAATGAAAGCACATAAAAGAAGGTTAATACATGCAAGATCTAACACCATAAAAGAAAGAGTTGTCTATCATAGGTTCACCAAAAATGTAGAGGATAAAAAAGGGAGGGGTTTTGTTTTCACCAAAATGTAAGATGATATCCTTTACATATAAAAGAATTGGGGAAGGTAAGATCTTCTTCTTAACCCAAAATTCCCAAAAGAAAGATCCAAATAGATTAACCACAAGAAAATGGTCAATGCATAAATGAATCAATCGATGAAGAATATGAAGAAAGAGGAAAATATTACATTTTGTTATGGAAAAGAGTATTGAAATTGAATTGAAGAAAAATACTAACCTCAAAGAATGACAGATCTTGAAAATGTTGTTTTCTAGTGTCTCTACTGAATGTCTAGAAATTCTGCAACCAGATTTGGGACAGGAAAACAAAGATAGAGAAAACCCAGAAATATTTTCCTTTTTTGAGAAAGGTTGACCTTGACCCAAATAAATGTTGACCTTGACCCCTTTATGTTGACCTTGACCTGCATTTCTCCGATGGAAATTCTATTCATAGATCCTGAAAGTTTATCGAAAAGGGTATCTAGATCTACACTGTAATTCACTGTTTTGCACCTGCACCTACAAGAAAAATGGTTTTTTTGTTTGGATTAGGGATTCACCTTGGTCAAACCCCAGTTTTTGAATTAACCTTGAAATTGAATTAAAATTGTAGTAATAAACAAAGTAAATGGAACAATTCACCTTGCTTATGTTGAAAACCCTTGTGGAGGATTTGAATCCTTGAATCCACAAGTATGGATGCTCCAAATGAATGTAGGATGTCTCAAATCAATGTTTTTTAGATCTTCAACATGAATCTTGAATGGATATTGGAATAAGAAGAAGCTTGAATGGATATGGATTGATAAATCTTCAACAAGAGGGCTCCATAGAGATTGAATCCTTTAATGGTTACCAATGGATCTCCTTGATGAATTGAACCTTGAATGCTTGAATGCTTGAATGCTTTCCTTCTCCTTCTTTCTTTCTTCTTGATTGCTTGATTTCTCTTTGTTGAGTGATAATGCTTGATAATGGATTGAGAGATCATGGATTGCACACTTGATTGATAGATGGAGGATGTAATTGCTTGAATTTTTGGATAATGGAAATGAGATAAGAAGGCTTCCTTTTATACTAGCCTAGGGAACAAATTTATAGAGAGGCTGACATAGGAGAAATAAATTCCCATTAAGCCTATGCCCTTGGAAGTGGACTTAAATTAAATATCATTTAAGATTTTACCGTTTCGAAGCCCGAAATAACTGACCCAGAAGCGGGAAATAAATCTTTCTGTAACCTGACATCTAGAAACCTTCAGATTTTGAAATTTGGACCTAGGTTAGGATCGAGGTCGACCCTTACCTAGGTTAGGGTCGAGGTCGACCTTGACCCTGAGGTCAAGAACCTCAAATTCTCAGAGTAGGTTGCCAGGATTAGGTAGGAAGGAAGTGGAAAATAGGGTAGAATAGGGGAAAAAGCCAGATCCAAGTCAAAGATCTATTCAAGGAATTTGACATGACCCCAAACCACTTCCTTGAAGGGATAAACTAGTCATAAATGGAAGTGCTTCCATTTTCTGATGATACACCCTTCAATGTTTGACCTCTTTGACTTAGGTCTCTCTCAAACTTCAACACACTCCAACCTTATACACACTTTCACTCAATAACTTCTAATCCAAATCCCAAACTCTGATCCAAATCTCAAAATTTGATCATATAATCTCATTGAATGATTATCTATACACTCATGAATTATCACTTAAACCATGTGATAGAAACATTCATCCATGATTCTAAAAACTATACCTAGGACGCTCACACTTCTTGATCCCCTCACACACCCAATAATAATTATAGGCTTCACTCAACTAAAACAATCCTATCCACATACCACAGTCCTTCTAATGTCCTATTTCACCAAAGATTTCAATTAGGAATTTTCCTCTTCAACCAAACCCTTAACCTTGCAACAACACTCTTGGTTTCAATCCTTCAGACATCTTGAGTATTTTTCCACATAAGGTCAATTCTCAATACCATGTCCACTACAATTATTACAATAGGATTTGAACCTAAGATCCCATCTATAAACTAGGATGTGAACCTAAGACAAATTTTCTAACCTATGATAGTCACTTGTGTCTCTACAAACTCTGATCAATTCACCCTCTCTTTAGATCCATGACCTCCTCTAATTTTTTTTCCTTCCTTTGTACTTCCTAATGTCCATCTCATAACTTCCATAACAAGTACTAACTCACCTTGTATGGACAAAGTCTTCAAATTATCCTTGTCACTATTCTGAGATGGTGCTATAGTCATCTCTCTTTGGTCAAATCATGTGGCAATAAGTGCATGGTCCTCTACAAAACCAATGGAATATTATCTTTTCCTTCCCCATTTTTCTACCAAGTTTTATGGTTAGATGGTCACGAAACCCTTAGATTATGACATTTCTACTATTCAATGTTTACCCTAAGGGTTTAAGATAGTCAGCAACTAAAATCAAGCTATATTCCTTATAAATATATGGATTTAAATGAAAAAAACCCCAAAATAAAGTGAAGTTAGACCCATACTAAATCCTACAAGAAATATATTAATCCAAGTGATTCCTCACATTCAAATCGGGCCTGCAATAGATAGTTATACTGGTAAAAACTAAGAGTTTATGCAGAGAACCAAAACTTCATTGATTATAAAATTGATACATTGACCTCCTTTGATCATCATAGAGCTTTAAAATCCTTTATAAAGTTGTATCCACCTTGGAAAATGACTAACTACTCTTAAGCTACCTTTTCAACCAACATTGGACCAGTTTGTCTCTTAATCTTCAATCATATGTTGTCAACTTGAAAAACTTTTCTTTTTGCACCTTAACATTTGGATATAGCATCAATTACATCAAATGGTCACTTATAGACCTTATAAACATAAAACATTAGAAAATTCATACTTCTACCCTTCAAACTCTTACATTAGCCCTATTAGGCCTTATTTTCCCATCTTGGTAAATCGTTTACAATATTTAAAATATGACATCAAAATGGCTTTGATAGCCTCATTACATCACAAAATGACCTTATGTGTCTTAATATGCTTCATGGCTTCATGGATCTCCATGTGACTTACTGGTGTTCCTTTGATTCTTAGGTGCTCATGTACCATGTAGCCAAAGTCACTCTACTTGAATCTTGCTCTTATTGTGTGTGTTGTTTCAATACTCAAAAACTAACTATATTCTTTAATCTAACTAATGTGGTCATATATGTAGATAAATATTCCTCTATATATGTTATCTGACCAACCACACATCTTAACTTGATATCCAAATCCAAAGCCAGTCACTTGAACCTTGCATACTATCTTTTTTTCGGTTGATTGAACACTTAGTTGATTCTTCAATTCAATCCTTCAAAATCATCGGTAAAATTGATCTCATGCCTTTAATATATCATTTTTCAAGAAATGAAAATACCACAATACAATCATATGATAAACTCATAGATCACCTTCATCAAACGCCAACATTTTATTCCAAAGGTCATAAAATATTTGACAATGTGTTCCTTTTTAAACCACAATTTATAAGGAGTCTTTGTTTGATCAAAACTTACTTCTACCTTGTTAATATGGTAAAAGAAGTGTGCACAAGATCTCTCCAATATACATTATATGGATTATCATTGTTCTGGCCGTTTATACAATTGTTCTATTCCTTCTTTCAACTAATCCTTTCTACTATGGAAACCTAGGAGCAACCAATTGTCTCCTAACTCTATGATCTTCACAAAAAATATTAGACTAATGCAATATAAATTCATCTCCTCTATCATACCTCCTTAAAAAATTTAAACCTATGTAATGCACTTGATATTTCCCTTAAAAATGTAACCCAAGTTATCTTAGAATAATCATCATTAAGTAACATAAAGTACCTTTCAGTATTTAATCATATTTTCCTTATGCGGCCACATAGGTCTATATGTACCATCTTCAATGGTCTTCTCATTGAGTATTTCTTATTTTTTTTCCTATTCTTCTCATCCAACTAACATTCTATACACATTTTATTAGCAAGATTGATGATTTTGGGCAGACTACATTAGCAGAGTTGTTCTTTGTCATGTTGTCAAAGTTAATATGTCCCATACTTTTATGCCAACTAAAGAAAAATACCTCTAATATTTTCCTTACTATAGTAAACATTTTCATTTCTCATACCTTTTGCAATTACTCTTCCAAAATATTTTCTAATTTTTAAATCTATGAACACTATTCTAGAGTCCCTTATTCTACAACTAAATTAAACCTAATATATTTTTCCTTAATCCCTTGATGTAATATAGATCACTATCTTTATGTTTATGATCATTAAATATGGTTCCCTTACCACATATAAGTGCAAAGTCTTGTCCAAAAAGTGTGACTAATCCTTCATCATAGTTTTCTATTTGAATGAATTTTCTTCTATCTTATGTCATCTGATTTGAGAGTATAGAATCAATAATCCAAGGCCTAGATTCATCTTACATAAAAATGAGTCTTTACAATTTAATCTACAACATTTTATCTTTCAAATCTATTATTATCATCATCCTTAATATCTAAGAACAACACTTAATCATTTGAGTCATTTTTATTTTCATTTTCTAATGAATGAGTCTCCATTGAACAAAAACTCATCTTTCCTTTCTCTTTTTTATCTATCCTCGTATTTCTAATATTCCTTATATAATTTTCTATATTTTCATTAGACATATTATGATCTCCCTCAAAAGGGCATTTAACAACATAATGTTCCACTCTTTCACAATTGAAACATTTGAAGGGTAACTTACCTTAATACTTTCTAGATCCTTTCTTTGGTCTTTTGACAAATCTTGACTCTACATTATTTAGATCATAGCTTTATTTAGATTCATCGTCAATATTATTAGTGCCCTTGAATGTATAATATTTTTTTTCTTAGACAAAATATCTTCAAGTTTAGATATCTAAAAGGTAGAGACAATACCATAGATTTCATCCAAAGTTTATTTATCCATGCCACTAGTTTGTTGAACAACAATCAGAAAAGTTTTATAGGATATGGGCATAGTTATCATAATCTTAAGAACAAATTTATTGTCTACTATAGTTCCACTAGTTCCTCTAATTGCACTAAAATTTTCATCACCCTATACAAGTAGCCTTCTATGTTCTCATCCTCACACATTCTCAAAGTCTCAAAATTATGCTTCAAATTTTGCAACTTAATTTTCTTAATATTCTTGTCTCCCCCATATATGTTGCTTAGCTTTTCCTATAAATCATGTGCGGTCTTTCATCCCATGACTTTCAGAAACTCAAAATTGTCTAATGCACTAATAATATAAATCCTAGCCTTTGCATTATTCTCATGTGCCTTGATTTCATCTAGTGTATAAGGAGTAGTAGATGTTGAAGGAGTGTAGTTCTTTCTAATAGCTTCCAAAATCCAAATAGAATAGATTCAAGATGCTATTCCATCCTTTCCTTCCCAAATGTATAATTTATTCCATCAAACTTTCATACTTTGGCAGTGTCATCTTCACTTTCCATCTTGGATCTTCCTCAAGTGGTTAAGATTCTTCAAGGGGAACTTTTCTTTGATACAAATTGTTGAACACCTCTTAATACTAAGAGGGAGGTGAATCAGAATGCATAAAAACTTAACTATTCTATCACAATCATTTAATGATTAAAATTAGTCCAAATAACCATTATAAAGATATTTAAATGATAAAAAATACAAGAATGCTATATTTATGAGAAAATTGATGTGGAAAAAATAATAGTGATAATCTTACTCACAATATGAATAATAGTATTATAATGATTTTTTAAGGTACACTACTAGCGAATCACATTGATTACTACAAGGGACTTGAAAGATAAGGTGATATACCTTAGGAAAAGATACAAATCTAAACATACATACATTTATATATGTACACACACACACACACACACACACATATACATACATACATACATACATACAAAAAGCAATCTTCCAATAGGAATAGGGAAAATATTAAATGAAACGATAAAGGATATTTTGATAAAAATCTACAAAAAATTTGTCAAGCTCACACTTATTTTAACTTTTTTCTATTAATTTTGTATTATTATCTTCACATGCAATACAAAATAAATCTACACACATAAACTCTAATCCACTCTCATGCTCATCATCAACTCACTCACACACACACACACACACACACACATCAATTTGATCATCAAAATTACAAGTAGGTTGTCCATGATAAAGATAGGCATCATTTACATAAAGTCAGATACCTTGAAATTACACCAATTTGGTCCACCCCAGGAGATAAAGGGGACCCAAATTCATCATAGTACAATTCCAATAAATTAGTTCATCTAAGAACAAGCATTGCAATAATCTCCAAGGTAAGAACCAAAATAAATCTGTAGAAAAATATTAACGTGCATAAATAGGTCAGCCTAAAAACACACTCTAATACACATGACACCATTCAAAGTACAACGTGTCATTATAGGAATTATTTCATCACTTAACTCCTCCAAAGAATATTTGAACCATTAATTCATAAATAAATTAATCACAATTAATTAATATGGTCAAAGACCAATATAGACATAAATATAGCACTTAGAACAACATATATTCACTCATGGAGAAAATTAAAAAAAGATATATAAACTAGAAAACTGCATAGACATTATGAGCATGCCTGCCAAATCAAACACCTTAAAATGACAATGGAAAGAAATTCATATCATTCTTTGTACCTATCCTAACTATCCATGATAACCATCCTTATTTTTAGTAAACAACAAAACACAACTTCTACCTCTCAATTTATATCAACCTCAAAATATGATAGTGCAATATTCACAAACCATACATATAACACCTGTATCATCTTAAAATGGAAGAACTTCCATGTTAAGAGCATTTAGCCCTCCGAGTAGGTGGTTTGGGGTCATGTTAAGTGCCTTGATTAGATCTTTACATGTATTTGGCTTTCTCCCCGCTTTCCACTTCTTCTCCGCGCTTGATTTCTCCATTATAGGTGAAATTGGGGTTAAGGTCCTGAGGACTTTTTCTGATTTTCCCTATTTCATGGATTTATTTTCTAGGTAGGGTTCAAAAATGAGACCTCCTAGTCCTTCATCATATCAATCAAGGGATTTTCTATCTATTCCAGACACTGGGTCCTATTCTGACATCAAATCCTGCATCTCTGGCATCTCTTGGAACCTCTGCTGCAAATCCTGACAAAGTTAGGGTCTGAGGTCAAAGTCAACCTTGACCCTAACCAGGTCAGGGTCGACCTCGACCTTGACCTCTTCCCGCTAGGATTTCAAAATTTTAAATGTTGGTAGTTTGGCTTTCGGTAAAATTATTTCTCCACCTCTCGGTCGGCTGTTTCGGGCTCTGAAATGATAAATCCTTTAATTGTATTTAATCAAGGTATATTTTCTAAAGGTGAGGACCTAATTGGGATTTAATTCTCCAAGGTGGCCCATCTAGAGGAGTGTGCCCTAGATCACTATAAAAGGAGGCCTTCCTCTCTCATTTGGACATCAAGTTTTCTCAATCAAGTATCTAGAGCTCTCAAGTGCAAGCAAGTCTTCAAGCATTCAAGTGTTTAAGCATTCATCCATCAAGGAGATCCATTGTTAGCTATTGAAGGATTCAATCTCTTTGGAGCCCCCCTTGAAGATTCACCCTTCTCCATCCATTCAAGCCTTCTCATATGCAAAGATTAAATCAAGATTGGTGTTGAAGATCAAAATACCATTGATTAGAGACATCTTGCCATCCATTGAAGCATTCTTACTTGTGGATTTGAGGATTCGAATCCTCTTCAAGGACTTCAACATAAGTGAGGTGATTTGTTTCAATTACTTTGTTTATGCACAATATATTTCAATTCAATTTCAAGGTTAATTCCTAAACTGGGGTTTGACTAAGGCAAACCCCCCATACAACCAAAAACCCCCATTTTCTTGCAGGTACAGGTACGAAATCTTGGATCTGAGAGTGAATTCGGATACCCTTTTTGGCAATCTTTCAAGATCTACGAACAGAATCGGAATCGGACTTCAAATAAATAATGTGGTCTTTGACCTTTTAAAAGGTCAAAGTCGATCTTTGTGAATTTGGAGAAAAGATTTATGGGTTTTGTCCGCCTCGACATTTCCAGTCTAGAACAAGTTATAGAATCTTCAGAAAGTTCATACAGATGCCAGAATTCAGCATTTTCCAGATCTGCCCTAATTCAAGGTTAGTATTTGCACTTCAATTATTTCAATATCAAACATAATACATTCTACCTAGGGGAAACATTAGATTTGTTCTTTCTTCCATATTTTCCATCAAATTGATCTGATTCTACATTAGCCTCTTGGGTTAATTGAATTGAATCTCCTTGGTGGGAATTTGGGTTTGAGAATAGATCCCTTTTTCCCCCTAAATATTTTAAATAAGGTTGAATCCATTTTAACCCTATATAACACCAAAATCACAAGGCATCAAAATCTTATATAGAGGAATTGGTGTAGGATCACCTCATGAACTAGGTGGGGACGTAAAGAATAAAAGGGCCAAGGATGGAGTTACAAGATCCTCAAGGATCAAATACAAGGTTTTAGAGTCAATTATGTTCTTTCAATGTAATAAATATGATGTAATGGCAAAGTGTCTTAATGGTCCTGAAGGGACCATAGGACCAAAAAAATGAGATTAATGGGTCAATGATAGGAAAAGGTCTAGTAGCATTTTAGAGTAGTTAAATACGGTTATAAGGTCAATCAAGAGGCCGTGGAATTGATTTGGGATCAATAGAAGTCAATTTGTTTATAGTTTTAAATTTGAAAGTTCAAATGTAATGGCTAGTTGGGGATTTTGGTAGGCTTAGATAAAACTAATTTTTTAGGATTATGTAATTATCCAAACCAATGGGAATAAGTTGTAATTAGTTAGAAATGGTTCTATAAAAACTCTAAAGGAAATTTGGTGACATATGGTGAAGGGATTGTACGAAAACATAATTTTGTAATCAATAAAAGGAGAAGTTTTTTTGAAATTTTCATTGATGCTCTTTCTTTGCTTGTAATACTTGATATTTAAACCTCTATGGATGAAGTAGGAAAAAATTACTAAGTATTTCATGCTATGTTTCATTATTTAGAGGTCTTAATATTCATGATTTCCATTTATTTTGTTGACTGTTACTAGACGAGACCACTAAACTAGGTGTTTTGAGGGTCCCATTAGTAAAATGGTCCATCCCATAAATTTATAATTACTATTTCATATGGAATTGACCCTATGTAACATATATTTCATGCTAATAATTCAAATAAATGTAGGAAAGAGTATTTTATAGGTGATCATTATAATTTTGATGTGGACGAAGGAATGAATTTGCTACTACATGTATATCAATCAAAGTTTGACCTTAAGGAGAGGGTATTTTATATTTGAAAGAGTTAGGGCATGTCCTAAACAAGGTTTTGGAACTTTTATTTGGTTATAGAAGCAATTGGAAGTAAGAGTACTAGAATACCCTAGTTTTGGGCCTAAAATAAGGAGAGTTTTATAGTTTTCCTACAAGATGAAGTCATTTGAGTAAAGGGTTACAAAATAATTGGTTTAGAATTAAAAATAAAGATTTTTGAGAGTTTGGATCCTTGGGAATAAGTATTTATTAGAGTTTCTTTGGAAAATAGGGCTAATTGGGCCTTAAATTGAGACAGTTTGGTCATTTACGCGTAGGGTTGCCAAAGGAAGGGCACTTGGTTTTAATATATATTATACTATGTCCAAAAGGATATCCTAATAAATGATTTTTTTGTCTTTTTTTTGGGAATTCTCTTATGTAAAGGGCATAAATTGTGTTTTGAAGGCCTAGTTGAAGACTAGGTCTAGGTGAAGGGTGCAATTTGGGGTTTTTGAGAAAGATCTGCATTTGGGTTCAAAAGATCAATTGAAACACATAAAATAGGTCTAATTAAGTGTTTCAAGGGATTAGAACCTTTGGGTATGTGTTGGGACATTCCTAAGGTGTAGAGCTGATTTGGGAAACATAGTAACTTAACACACTTTTAAACCTATAAAGGAGTGAAATTTGGTCTTTCCCATTAGGCTCTACATCATACTGGTATCAGGGTAGTAAGTAGGTCCTTGAAACAAGAGTTGAGGGAATCATTTGAACAAGAAAGGAGGGAGAAGAGAGATTTGGAAGCAACAAGTGAAAGGGACACTAGAAAGATAAGAAGAGAGAGGTTAACAATATTGGCTAGGATAGAAGCATTGGAGAAGGAAAGATAACAACCTAGGAGGGAAGAGAATCATGAAGATTTTTAAGCACACAATGAATGTGATGAACATGAAGAACATAGGGAAGAAAAGATAGATCCTAAAGAGAAGAGGTTGGTGAGGATACTAAAGGTCGTACAAGGAGGTGGAAGTATAGGTCATATTTATCTACCTATATATTAGGGTAGAATGGATAGTGAAGATGTGTTAGGGTGGATAGAGGCCCTAGAAAACTACTTTGAGTTGGAAGATATGAATGATGACAAGAAGGTGAAGTTTGCAAAGGAAAGGTTGAGAGGAACTTCATTAACATGGTGGAGTAGTATGCAAGCTAAGAGGAACGAAAGAGGGTTTTAAAAAAAATCACAAATTGGGAAAGGATGAACGAAATGATGAAAGGACAATTTTTACCATCTGATTTTTTTATACAAACTAAGAGGATGAGGCAGAATTTAAAATAAAAAGACATGGAATATGTAATGTCATACACAGAGAAATTTCACAAGTTGAGTATTAGGATAGGAAGAGAGGATGAAGATGATAAGGTTTATATATATTTGAATGGACTAAGGTACAACTTGCAAGATGAAATATGACTGAATGCTCCTAGAACCTTAGGGGGATGTTTTCAACTAGCTATAAGGGTTGAAGAAAATTTGAAGAGGAATCAAGAAAGAAAAGGGGGTAATAGTAGAGGAGAATGGTCAATGAGAGGTAGAGGAGGCTGGTCTACACATGAATCACATGAGTACACTGATAAAGAGAAAGGCATAGATTCTACATTAGATCAGAGAGGTGGTTATGGTTACAGAGGTGGAGGTAGGTTTGGAGGTGGTAGAGGAACTCAAATTTCCACAAGTAGGTGTTATCATTGCAATGAAATAGGGAATCCATAATTAAAATGTCCTAAATGGGAGGAGTCATATAAAGTCAAGGATATAAAGGTATACTTGACTCAAGAGGATGAGAGGAAAGAAGATAATGAACAGTTACAAGAACACCCTATTTTGGAGGGGTACTTTCTAATGATCAGGAAAGGTCCATTGCAACAACAAGCATAGGTATCTATTTTCAAAACTCAATATTTAAGCTAGGATAAGATATGAAAATTGATTATTTATTTAGGTTCTCATGACAATTTAGTTTCTTGTGAGATGGTAAACAAACTGAATTTGCACAAGTTTCCAAATCCTATTCCTTATCATGCAACTTCGATCAGTCAAGATCAACATGTTGTGATTAGGGAGAAAGACTTTATTGGTTTTTACATAGGATAGTATCATGATAGGGTCTTGTGTGATGTAATACCTATGACATGTGGGAACATTATTCTAGGTAGGCCTTGGTAGCATCTATGAAAGACTGTACATAATGGATACATAAACCAATACATTGAGCATAAGGACAACAAAATTTTTATGCTAACACCTTTTCATTATGAAGAGAAGAAGGAATTTAATGTAATTTCTTTTGGAGACAAAATAAGCATGTGTGTGCAAAAGGATACAGGTTTGCAGGAGAATGAAAGGCAACATCAAAGAATGGGTAATACAGAGGTACAAATCAACTTACAATACAATCATGTTTGGGTCTAGATAGCATGAGAATTGGGACCATATAAGTCCATATTGGAGTATAGAGAGGGGATAAAGAAAATCATTCAAGTATATAGGGTTGGAAGGATCATAAGGACCTGAATAAGATAGAGAAAAGGATGGAGCAACAACAAATGTATGACTGTCCCATGAAGGGGACTAAACATGAATTTTTGAAAACTGAATTTGGTTTTAAGTTTGGTGCATAGTACAAGGGTAAGAAGGATACTTTTGGGGAGTTTTTATTAAAATATAAGTCCCCTTTAATGTCACAAAACAAGGAATCTTCAAGAAGGATTCATGGAGTAAGGAGTAGACCACTTATCTCTTGGGGCAAGAGATTTTTCCTACGAGGGGAGTATGGTGCAGGAGCACCTCATGAACCAGGTGGGGAAATAAAGACTAAAAGGGCCAAAGATGGAGTTAAAAGGTCATCAAGGACAAACTATAAGGTTTTTAAATCAATTATGGCCTTTAAATGTAATAAATATGATGTAATGGAAAAGTATCCTAATGGTCTTGAAGGGACCATATGACCAAAAAAATGAGATTAATGGGTCAATGATTGGAAAGGGTCTAGTATGTTTTTAGAGTAGTTTAATAAGGTTATAAGTTCCATGTAGAGGTCTTGGACTTGGTTTGGGATCAATAGAAGTCAATTTATTTATAGTTTTAAATTTGAAAATTCAAATGTAACGACTAGTTGGGGGTTTTGGTAGGCTTAGATAAAAATAATTGTTTAGGCTTATGTAATGATCCAAACCAATGGGAATCAGTTGGAATTAGTTAGAAAGGGTTATATAAAACCTCTAAAGGGAATTTAGTGATGTATGGTGAAGGGATTATACAGAAACATAATATTGTGATCAATAAAAGGAGAATTTTTTTTTGTAATTCTCATTGATTCTCTTTATTTCCTTGTAATACTTGGTCTTTTAAACCTCTGTGGATGAAGTAGGAAAAAATTAATAAGTGTTTCATTCTCTATTGAATTGTTTTGAGGTCTTAATATTCCTAATTTCTATTTATTTTGTTGATTGTTATTAGACAAGACCACTAAACTAGGTGTTTTGAGGGTCCCATTAGTAAAATGGTCCATCCCATAGATTTATGATTATTGTTTCCTATGGAATTGACCCTATGTAGCATAATTTTGATGCTACTAACCCAAATAAATGCAGGAAGGAGTATTTGACTGGTGATCACCATGATTTTGATGTGGAAGGAGGATTGAATTTGTTAATTTGTTGTTACAGGTATATTAGTCAAAGTTTGACCTTAAGGAGAGGGTATTTTTATATTTGAAAGAGTTAGGTAATGTCATAAAAAAGGTGTAACTTTGATTTGGTTCTATAAGTGATTGGAAGTAAGATTACTAGAATGCCCTAGTTTTGGGCCTAAAATAAGGAGGGTTTTATAGTTTGCCCAGAAGACGGAGTCAGTTTAGAAAAAAGGGTTACAAAATACTTGGTTTGGAATTAAAACTAAATATTTTTGAGATTTTGGAGGTTGGGGAATAAATATTTCTTATTCTTTCAGAAATAGGGCTAATTAGGCCTTAAATTGAGACAGTTTAGTCATTTTTGTACAAGGTTTCTAAAGGAGGGGCACTTGGTATTAAGATATGTCATAGTATGTCAAAAAGTGTATCCTAATCAGTGATTTTTTTGTCTAGTGTTTTGGAAGGCTATTGTGTAAAGGGAAGAAATCAGGTTTTGAAGGCCTAATTGAAGACTAGGTCTAGGTGAATGGTGCAATTTGGGGTTTGTGAGTAAGATCTGAATTTGGGTACACAAGATCAATTAAAATAGATAAAAACAAGTATAAATAAGTATTTAAATGGATTAAAACCTTTAGGTATGTGTTTGAAAATTCCTAAGGTGTAGAACTCATTTGGGAAACGTAATAACTTAACGCACTTTTAACCTATAAAGGAGTGAAATTTGGTCTTTCCCACTTGGCTCTACATCAGAAATGTTGAGAATTCTCCCTTAAGGACTTCAAATACCCTTTCTTGAATATTCTATCTTACCACACTTTCATCTTTTGGGTACACCAAATAATGACTTGTTATTACCTTGAAAGAACTTCAACTACTCTTTCATACATATCAAATTTTAAATACTCTTTCATGCAAATTAGAATTCAAATACCCTTTATTTCATATCATACTTCATATACTCTTTCCTGCATACCATAATATTCCATATCACAACTCTCATACTCCTCTATATTAGGTTGACATCAATGCATGCAACATGTTGACATCAATGATAATACTAAACCCATAATGATAATACGATGATCCAAGGAAGTGAAAATAAAATTCCAATAAATTTTATAGTTATAATAGAAAGGAAAAGCATGCCACATTACTTGCTACCTTAATATTTCAAAGTTCCACAGGGAGCATTTACATACTCCACTTAATGTTTGAGGTTTAGTGAAAAGGGTGAATCAGATGGTGGGGCCCATTTATTCAACATACTAAAAAATAACTTAAAATGACCAAAGACTAGAACATGTGAAATATATAAGCATAAGGAACAATGCGGCTATTAAGTGAAAAGGTAATAGCAACCAAAAAGTCAAAAATAACATTAGACTTAAGGAAATAATAAGAAACTAGGAAATACAAAAATCCTAGGCCTAAGGGGATAGTCACACAAAAAATGAAAATGACATAAGCTATAAATGTAATCACCTAAAAATGGTCTAGCTAAACTATATGCCCTAAATATCAAATCAAGCTAATCTCAAGCATAATTATGTAATTAAATTAGATCGATTTAATTACATAATTAATCAATTATCAAGCATCAATGATCAATCATGAAGAAGAATTCCTTAATTAATTATTCTAGTCATTTAATCAAATCAAACTCAAAAATACCCATGGCTAGTGATATTAATTAATGTGAATTAATTAATTATCTTATTATCCTTTCAACCCACAAAATGACAAAGAAATTAATTCTAACCAATGGGAGCTAATCACAAGGATCACTCACATGGATCAAGTGAGAATCAATCTCCACCACTCGTCAAGAAAGAATCTCAACCATTGAATTTAAATTCAATCTTTCCCTCCAAGAGGAAATCTATAAAAACCATGATCATTTAATTCATTTGATATCTAGATCATTTGCATAAGGAAACTCTACTATTTTGAATTCTAAAATCTAGATCAATTCTTCTATTTCTTATCAAATTCTTCATTTCTAGCTTCATTCTTCTTAATTGCATTAATGAATATGAAACTTAATTGAATATTCCATTTCATAATTGTAATGTCACTAATCTATGCATAATTCTAAGAGCACACTAATATAGATCAAACTCTTTATGACTAGGAAGCAATATGATGATTTTGTTAGTATTCTTATATGCTTTATTTGATTGATTTTCTAACAATATAATATCTTATTGAAGTGTTGTGTTGAAGATTTGCAAATCAATAATTCACACACACATTTTTGGTGCCCACTGTGGGGCCCAAGCCCTGGATTTCTACCATATTCTATTGATTTTTACCATATTTCATCCTGCAGGGAATCACATTTAGGGCTTTGGATCACATCTGGGAAGAACAGTCACATCCCAAATTTCTTGGATCACATATGGGATTTCCCAGATCGAATCTAGTCAGGTATCACATTCATTGATATTCTGGATCGCATCTTGTTTCCTTTGTTGCATTTCAGAAATTGAATCACATTTAGGAAAGGGTGTCACATTTAGTTAAATTTGGGATCGTATCTGGGGTTATTTTCTTGATTTTTTTATTTTCTAACCCCTAGTGAATTCATTTGATGTTTTCTATGATTTTTAAATAGCCTAACAATGGTTTGCAGGATGAAATGATAGAGATTATATCATATCAAACTACTAATGAGTGTATGTAGGTTACCTAAAAGAATCAACAAGAATTTTTTCTTTTAATTTTTAGGAATTTAATTACAATTTGAGTTCATTATGCAAATCAATAAGAGAATTATGCTCTTTTCCCTTGAGGAAAATCAGAAACTCAAAATTTGATTTGCATTTTGAGGTTAAATTGGGGTAATTGAATTTAAATTTGTATGATTTGTCTTAGTGATATGATTTGAGTTAGGAGATTATGTTCTTCTCCTTTATGGAGAATCAGAATTCCAGACCTTGAATTGTTGATCCACTTTCTTTTATTGCATACCTTTAGAAGGCCTACTGGTTGAGGAAAAATTCTCCCATGAACAACCTAAGTGGGGACAAGTCTTAAGCCGAATCTTCCACCCCACTATAAAATTTGATGCTTCCTTGAGGTGAAAACTTTGGAAAACATAATTTACTTTGGACTTGGAATCTTAAATATCTTTTTCCAAGGACATGCTTGAGATTTGTTTAGAGCGGAGCTGCTTGAATCTTGCTTGTGAGACTACACAATCTTGAGTACTCATAGGGCTATAGGCCTTAATCCTACTTGTGGGACTATGGGATGTGATTATGAACATATGCCTTCATGAAAAGTATTAAGTTAGATGCTACTCGGATCACCCCCGAAAGGTTGCTATCACTTGTGTGAGGCAAATAGTAATTGCCCCAAGACATTCACCATATCAAGCCCTCATTGACATTACTACTTGGATAATATGGGCTCCAATATCCATTGCATGTTATTGGACTACCATATTTTGAGGAGTCTTTGAGTGTGTTCCTAAGTCAGTGAACAAGTAGTATCAATCTCTACCTAGCATAAGGAAGGTTAGGTTTGTTTGTATAAAAATGATTGCTTGATGTGTTCTAAATAAAAACTTCAGATAAATCCCACCAAAAGAACAAATATCAAACATTTTCAAGAACCTAAAAGTCACTGGAATCTGACAGAGAATAGCCATTTTTCCAGAAATCACTGAAACTTGCATCTGAAAGTACATCATAGAATTGCATTTGGTATCCTGAATTGCATCCCATATTCCATGTCGCATCTGGTCTATCTTGAGTTGCATCTGGTGTCTACCATATTTCCTAGATTGCATCTAGTGATCACAACATATCCTGAGATGCATTTTTTATTACTAACACATATCACAATAGAAGACCCCATAAATGAGTAGAAGACCTCCGAAAATCCAAATTACTAAAACATCAAAAAATATAAAAAAAAAAAATGAAAAATTTGGATTTTGATTTTTCTTCTATTCCACCCCCATGGTCTTCTCAATCTAATCACACAATGAAACAACGTCTTAAATCTTCTCATCCATCATATAATCAAGAAAATCAAAACAATCAAAACATGGATGATCAATCTATATTTACCCTCATTGAGCAATGTCAAGCTTTGCAATCAGAAGTTCGAGAAGTGAAGAAAGAAAAGGAGACCCCATCAGACAAGTATTCCTTATGATCAATCTATCAT
Organism: Chamaecyparis obtusa; assembly: GCA_027943335.1. Taxonomy (NCBI): domain Eukaryota; kingdom Viridiplantae; phylum Streptophyta; class Pinopsida; order Cupressales; family Cupressaceae; genus Chamaecyparis; species Chamaecyparis obtusa. Next base: position 223,679 of record BSBK01002973.1, on the reverse strand, counting down.
TTTCTCTTTAAAGATGATATCCACATGTCTTCACCTCCTTCAAACACAGAGACACCAATAAATGACTATCCAATCTTTGATCAAGAGATGGCACAATCTAATGATAATCCTATCTTTAATAAGAAAGTGAAGAAATAGATATCTTGTATTCACTTGAGAGCCTTCTCTATCTACAAGAACATCAAGAAGAACCTAATCATCCCTTAGAGAGAATCTTTACTCCTTTGGGGTAGTCTTATGAATCAACATTGCAAGAACTTCTTGAACACAATCTCATCACGTTGCCTCAAATCACTTCATGTGGTTTTGTATTCTTGAGAAACTATTATTCCTATCATCAAAATAATGAATATGAGACTTTAGATTGCATGGATTTGAAACACAAAATCCAAGATCTAATTGATGATGACATAATTGAAGTAAAAAATCCTAATAATCAAGAACAAGATACTAATCTCAAGCAAGATAAAATTCATGAACCTATGTCTAGTGGTGGTTGTCATTCCACATCCACTTCTTCCATCATGCACACATCTTCTAAAGAAACAAAGCTATCTTAAGTTCCTCCATCGAAAAAAGAACCTAATGCTTTTCATGCTGACTATGTCTATCCTCAAGGGCTGCCTCTAAAAGAAATCCAAACTAATTTGCATCTAGCTGCAAATATTTTCAATGATTCCAAAATCAAAGATCATGAACCTTCATGCATTTCCATGCCTATTCAAAATGCTATTCCATTAGTCCTTCAAGAATCTTCCATGCAAATTGAAACTCCTACCTCATCCTTAGAAGTGGCTCCATGTCAAGAGGATAATTATAAGTGTGAGGAAATGAATATTAGTAATGATCAAGATCAAGGTACCATCCTTCCTCATCCAGTATTTGACCAAAGTCCCATAAATCATGATGACCTTGTCATACCATTTTATTCCTTCCAAGATGGTACCTTTCCATCTCAAGAGCCACATAGCCCTCCATCTCCTAAGAAAGATCAAGGTATTCCTTTTAAAAATCAAGAGAAACTTTTTTTTACTATGTTATCTAAAGATCCTTATCAAGATCAGAGTATTCCCTCACCCTCTTTTCATACTCCTCCATATCCACCTCAAAAATCCTCCATTCTTACTAATCGTTGGAATAAGAATAAATACACCCAAGCTTCAAATGCTCCTATCAAAGCTACTCATGAGCCTATTGGTATAAAGATGGATCCTAAAGGTGAGAGCCTTGGCTACGCAACTCATTCTAAAGATGTTGATATCCCTAAGCATCAGCCTTCACTATCCTCCAAATCCATCCTTGGTCCCTATATACCAAAGTTGAAACCTTCAAACCTTCCATCTATATTGGGTCCTTATATCCCTCCATCCGCTATGCCAAAAACTCCCATCTTGTCATCCACTTACCCTATTTCTCACCAAGATCAACAAATACATGCAGTCTTGAACACTCCATACCAATCCATCCATACGAGCCTACCATATCAATCCCATCCATCCATAATTACCAAGTCTTTTGGAAGCAATTTGGATGTCAAACAAATAAATCAGAGATCTAAGAATCCACTTATATATGAAGATCACTATGTCTAGTCTAATCAACATGTGAATACAAAAAAAAAAGAAATATTCAAGAGATCGCAAAGGTCCACTAAGAAAAGAAAAAAATCAAAGAAAATATGGGTTCCTAAATCCATCATTGAAGAAGTATATGCGAAAGCATCCAAAAGAAAAGAAAAATCAAGATTTATGTGGATTCCCAAGTCTCTATTAAATTACTTGGATACAAAAGAAAAATCAAAGTTGGCATCCAAGCTTCCAAAGGCTTCCACTCCATCTCCTTCCAAACACCTTCCATCCTCTTCTACATCAAAATCTCAAGCTATTCCATCCATTTTTCCTCCATCATTCCACTACCCTTCAAGGTGTGTGTCAATGTTGATCTTGCCATCCTATCCACCTATCCCTATGCAAAACTTGCAATACCCTACTCCAATATCCAACACCTACCATCTCCCTTATCTTCCATATTATTCCCTACCATCACCCTATCAACATCTTTGAGCATACCTTCTAGCTACCTTGGCCCATCATAAAATATCCTTAAAAGGAGCATTATCCAAAGAGTAAGAGGATTGAGTTCCTTCCAAAAAAAAAAGAAGAAAAATTTGAAAAAGGAAAAAAATAAGAGAAAAAGTGCCTTGGTGAAAACCTGGTAAACAATCACCTTGGTAGAAAATGTAAAGAGAAATAAATTCATCCTATGGTGGAAACCACTTCTTGTGGTGCTTTGGACAAGTACCATGATGAAAACCTGGCAAACATGCATCATGCCTAATTCCTTCTACTTGTACTCTATCCTTGAGACAAGTTCCATCCATGCTATCTTATCCATTATATCCTCCATTATCCATCTATCCCACATGCATCTTGACAAGGTTGAGCTATATCCATGAGCATCATGCTTCCTAACATTTTTTGTCCTTACCATTGGTTTATTCATTTGTGAAATTCATGTTACCTTATTATGATCTTTCTTATCCCAAGCAAATCCTCATTATCCTAACAATCCTTGCCATAATTCCACACTATTCCCTCATAGTCTCCATTCACCCCTTATCCTAATGGTGCTATCCTATCCATATCCTATCCAAATTGACCCCTTGGTCTTGATCAAAATGAAGAACATAAAAAAGAAAAATAGTTCTCAATTTTTTTTGACATTTCCACTCTTTTGGACTGCATGCTTTCATGACATCAGGTCATTATCCTATATGCTATTTGGAACTGCATCATTGGTTTTCATTTCTATTCCTAAACATGCTTCACATTGCTATATCCTTTTACCTAGCTTGGGTAATCTTGAGGAGACCGTCCTTGAGGGTCACATTCATGTGCTTCATCCATCATGACCTATCCACTTTTGCTCCATCAGCTTGTGCAATGTCCTACACCTTGCTAGACATTGGGGGTATTCCAATGTGGTCTTGCTTGAGAAATGGTAAAATCTCTAAAAAATCTAAAAAGTGAAAAATGTTCCTGAAAAAATCCAAAAAAAAATCTAAAAATCTTTAAAAATACAAACAAATTACAAAATCCAAAACAATCCAAAAATAAATGTTTATCAATTGCTCAGTGTTTGCATTTTCATATATCTTCATGGCTTGTACATATCTTGTATATTCTTTTCATCCTAATGCATAGCTCAGTCAGTTTGTGAGTCAGTCTGCATCTCATCCTTAGGACAATCATATCTCACTAGGGGAAAGTTCCTAGTCATACATGTCACAAAGTCACAAAGTCATTGTTAGGACTCTGTGCTGGGGTGTCTCTTATCTCTAGTCCATAATAGACATTAAACTTTGAAAACAAAGGTATTTCTCAATACCACCAACACTAGTATTTCTTAATACTCAGACCTAAAAAGTGTTTCTAAATACTACGTCATGAAGACAAGGGTGTTTCTCAATACCATTCAATACATAACAATGTTTCTAAACATCCACACACTCAAATATTAGTGTTTCTGAACACTCATCAAGGAAACAAAATTCCTAAATTCAAAGACAAAATCAAAATTATTCAATGAACAATGGTGTTTCTCAACACTCATTAAACAAACAATGATCATTAAAGAAAAGAAATGAAAATAAACATAATCAATAAAATGTGTTTCTCAATACCACCTATCACAAACAAACTTATCATAACTCATGCTTATGATGTCTCCCGAGTAACTCAATGATGTCTATGGACTAGAGGAACAAGGATAGGGGCATGATATTTTTCTTTGATTGTAGTTTGTGAGAATATTTCCTTGTTTGTTTTTCATTGAGAAATTTCTTATTATTGTGCAAATCAGAAAAATGTTCCCAAGGATATGAATGATAAAGGATCATTGCGGGTACATCAAAAAGTTACTCCAAAGATATGAACGTACGGGTCATTGCGGACAACACAATCATTGCACAAGAACATAAGGAACTCTTGTTTGTTTTCTTGCTTGTAACTAACACTAACATAAGTAAGTACTCTGGGTCATCATCAACTTTGAAAGTCACCGATGTTTGTACTTACTACTAACAAAAGCTCTATGATGAGAAAGAGCATAACAAAAAGATCAAAAGAGTGACACTCATGGAAGATTGCACATCATTCAAGGGGTATTTATTTCACTTTCATTCATATGACTTGGTCAAAATCACCTCAAGGAGGGAAATCTATCTTCAACATGGTTGAGTATCAAATCTAAGATCCTTGCTTGAATTATCAATCACTATCTTCGCAATATCATTATCAGGAGCTCAATCAAAATTTCTTCTAAATCAATCTTCTTCCTCAATGCTACATCAATCCAATCTTCTAAATCAAAATTCTTCTAAATCAAATCAAAATTCTAATCTAAACTATCATCCAATTTCATTCAATCTTTTCTATCAAATTTTGATCTCATTCCCGAGGGGGCATCATACATCATAATCTTTTAATCTAGATCATCAAAAATCTTGTTAGCCAAATCTGATGAATCTTGTCAACCAAATATGATGTGTATCAAATTTTTGTCATCAAATCATTAAATCTAATCATTAATCATTGAATTGAACAAAATCATATTTCCAAGGGTATCTTAACTTCATCAAGTTCCATATCAAGTTGAATTTCTATCGATCTTTGTTCAATCAAGCTCAGAGCCGGTATGATTGGTTCTTGTCCACTCAAGTTCAGAATCAATATCTTTGCATATCTCATCATATTTCATTCAATCAAGTTCAGAATCGATTTCTAATGAAGAATAGTTTCATCGCATCATATCAAACTATTCACTCAATTAGAATTAAATCGACATCAAACATCAGATATTCTTTGAACCAACGTGTTGGTCGCACATTGATTCAAAGAGAGGAAAATGTAATCACCTAAAAATGGTCTAGCTAAACTATATGCCCTAAATCTCAAATCAAGCTAATCTCAAGCATAATTGTATAATTGAATTAGATTGATTTAATTACATAATTCATCAATTATCAAGCATCAATGATCAATCACGAAGAATAATTCCTTAATTAATTATCCTAGTCATTTAATTCCAACCAATGGGAGCTAATCACAAGGATCACTCACATGGATCAAGTGAGAATCAATCTCCACCACTCATCAAGAAAGAATCTCAACCATTGAATTTAAATTCAATCTTTCCCTCCAAGAGGAAATCTATAAAAACCAAACTCATTTAATTCATTTGATATCTAGATCATTTTCATAAGGAAACTCTACTATTTTGAATTCTAAAATCTAGATCAATTCTTCTATTTCTTATCAAATTCTTCATTGCTAGCTGAATTCTTCTTAATTACATTAATGAATATGAATCTTAATTGAATCTTCCATTTCATAATTGTAATGTCATTGATCTATGCATAATTATGAAAGCATACTAATATAGATCAAACTCTTTATGACTAGGAAGCAATAGGACGATTTTGTTAGTATTCTTAAATGCTTTATTTGATTGATTTACTAACAATATAATGTCTTATTGAAGTGTTGTGTTGCAGCTTTGCAGGTAAATAATTCATAGACATAATAACTAATGTGACTGGTGACTGGTGATAATTGGATAGTAAAAATTATAATGTAGAGCCTAAAAAGAACATAAAGTCCTATAGTTTAAGAAAATTTGGTTTTAGGAAAAATTCTACACAGAAAAAGACAAAGAAACACTAGATTTTTTAACAAATTATAACACTTCAAATGGACCTAGAAAAGGTTGTTGGCATTAAGTATGATTGTCATCAGTGACAACACTTATTTAGACTCTGCATGCTTACCGAGCAGAACAATGCTTACCAAGCAGAACAGTGCTTACCAAGCAGAATAGTGTTTACCAAGCAGAATAGTGCTTACCAAGCAGGACAGTGCTTACCGAGCAGAACAGTGCTTACCGAGCAGAACAATGCTTACCGAGTAGAACAATGCTTACCGAGCAGGACAGTGCTTACCAAGTAGAACAATGCTTACTGAGCAGGACAATGCTTACTAAGCAAGACAGTGTTTACCGAGTGACACTATATCTACCGAGTCTCCAGTATATATCATGTTCGAAACTACAACCGAGTGGTTAGTATGGACTGTGCCTCCACTTCTACTAAGTGCATGACGATGCCGAGTAACACAGTGGATGCCGAGTATCAGAAAGTCACCGAGTTAGTTTGCAGTAATCGAGTCACTATACTTGGGCCGACTCAGTAATATTTGTGTTAGCTTGTTTAAGAGCTGACTTTGTAATTATGTTGTAATTGTTTTAGATTGATATATAAACAATGTTTTATATCATATCCAAAAGTGAAGAAAATAGTGAAGCATGAAAAAGAGACAAAGGTAGAGATAAGAGAATTACAAAGGGCTACAGCAGTATAAGAAGCAGCAAAGATCTATCCATCACAGAAGGTGATCAGTACATCAGAGAATCTCAATCAGCAAGTACAGTTGCAAGTAAGAGATCTACTGTTTCATCCTAACAGGTGAATCAGCTTGAAATCCTTTAACCGGGTAGACTTAACAGTCTTTGTAAAATCTCTTAACCGAGTGCATACTTCATTGTATGTTTGTAAATCCTCTAACAAGGTGGACCTAGCAGTCCTTATTGCTCCTAATAGGGCAGATCATCAAAAGTGATCATTGTAAGCCTTAACCGGCAAACTTTATACTGCAGTATTGAAGTTTTGTGGGTATCATCCCCACCCCAGTTTTACCTTCTACTTGGAAGGTTTCTGGGTCACCAAATCTCTATGTTCAAAGTGTTATGAATGTTTTATTCTTTCTATTACTCATGCATGCAGTCAGATTATCAATGTAATATTATTAAGATCTGAATCTGTTAAAAGTTTTGAAGTTACTAATTCACCCCTCCCCTCTTAGTAACCTGGATAGTCTTGAATATTTCCAACAAAGGTAAAGGCTATCCTTGAATGACCTAATCCACTAAGTGCAATAAAGGTGAGATATATTCATGGTTTGAAAATATTTTATAGAAATTCTATCAGAGTTTTTAGTAGTGTTTGTGTACAACTAACTAAAATAACGAGATGAGACAGAAATAATTCTAAGGTCTACAAGGTTAGCAAGGAGATCTGATTTGTTGAAAATAAAAGTTATAGAGAAACTTGTTTTGTAACTTCCATATTTTAACAATAAGTTATTTCAAGTAGATTTTTATTCTTTTGGAAGTCCCATTGCAACTTTTTTGAGTTGGGAATGTAAGCCCATTTCTTATTTTAGAGAAAATTTGAATGATGCCAATAGAAAATATTATTTTTATGATCAAAATTTTTATGTTATAGTTCATGCATTGAAGAAATGGAGACATTATATTTTTGTGAAATATTTTGTTTTATTTATTGGTCATCAAGATTTATAGTATTTCAATAGTATAGGAAGATTGAATCAAAGACATTTGAGATGGGTTAATTTTTTGAAGACTTGGACTTTTTCTTGAACTATAGGAGTAGAAAGTCTAACAAAGTTGTTGATGCCTTGAATAGAAAGAACTTTTTGATAGAGATGTAGATTGAAGTTTTTGGGTTCCATGAGCTCAAGAGTTTTTATTCGATGTATTTTGTTTTTTCAAAAGAGAGCTTGCATGGAGCTTTTTACTTTAAAAAAGACTAGGTGGTTGTATTTTATAATCCAAGATGGTATGTTATTTACAGGAAGCCAATTGTACATTCCAAATAGTTCCATGAGGGAGAAACTAATTAAGGAGAAGCATTGTAGAAGATTGGTCAGAAAACTTTGGTTGGGATAAGACCATTTCTCTTTTTAGTGAGCACTATTATTGGCCACCATTGCGGTAGGATATAAATAATATTGTGTAGAGTTGTAGAGTATGTTAGATAGAGAAAGGAACATGTTAGAATATAGGGATATATAAACCATTAACTATACTAGATAGGCCATGGGAGGATATTAGTATATATCTTGTTCTTATTTTTCCAAGGAATTAGAGATGACATGATTTCATTTTTTTGGTAGTAGATGTCTTCTCAAAGACCAGTACATTTTATTCCTTTTAAGAAAACTAATGATTGTGTTCATGTTTCAAATTTATTTTATAGAGAGGTGGTTAAAATTCATGGTCTACTAAAAAGTATAGTTCAAAATAGACATATCAATTTTGTTAGTTATTTCTAAAGGACATTATGGAAGAATTTGAAGACAAAATTGAATTTTAGTTTTTCATGCCATCCACAAACTAATAGAAAAACTGAAGTTGTCAATGCGAGTTTGGGTAACTTGCTAAGATGTTTGGCATCAAATAAGCCCAAATTATGGGATTTTATTTTACCAAAAGTAGAATTTGCATAAAATAATTCTATCAAGAGGGGCATTGGTAAATCACCATTCTATAGTATAAATATAATTTGTTCAAAAAAGGCTTTAAAGGAAGATGGACAAAGTTAAAAAGAGTAGCGTTGAAACTAAAAAAAATTGATAGCACCTAAAGCATTTGCATGAAGAGATGAGAAAGCATATCAATAAGATGAATATTTTACACAAGGATAAAGAAGATCAAAAGAGGAGATATAAGGAATTTATGATTGGGTATGAATTCATGGTTCATTTAAGAAAAGAGATGTTTCCAATGGGAACATATAATAAGTTGAAAATGAAATTTTTAGATCATTGATGTAGGAGCATCTTGGGTTTTTGGAAATCTTGCATCAACTAAAAATATTTGTTTATATTTTCTTGCAAGTTTAGTCTTCATATTTATGTCAAAACTCATTCATTTAGAATCCTTTACAATTACAAACTTTTTTGTGTGTTCATGGACTCTTCCAGAACCTTTTCCTAGGCTCACATCCTATTTGATTTCTTCATGTATGAGATCTTATAGATTCTTGGTAGGAATTAGCTGTTATATAACTGAGAGGGGGGGTGAATCCATTAAGTCTAGTTATCCTATCGTCCCAATCACTTCCTGATGTATAAAACAAATCTTTTAAACAATTTAACCAACTTGGTAATTTATGAAGTATGCCTTTTTATTCATCTACCGAATAATAGTAAATTAACTAGTGTATTTACCGATCAATCCAATTATAGAATGTGTAAAGTAAAATTATAATTCACCACATCCATACACATATAAATTTTTTATTTTTAATGTGGAAAACTTGTTAGGGGAAAAACCACCTGGGACCGGTAACCCAAAATATTTCACTATTCTAAAGTGAGCTCGGTTAGGTGTGACCTAATTAGAGGGTAATGTTTAGAATGTTATAGTAATGATTTGATTCAAATACAACTTGTTTTGTAGATTTTCAGATCTATGCTAAGATCAAAATACCTCTGGCCAATAATCTCAATTCAATCTTGTAGACACTAAAAAATGGACAAGTGCTTTTTAAATCATTAAAATGGCTCAAAATAATCAAAATGCACTAATTCTCATAAAAAAGGATCAAATCAAAATGGACATTTATTAAATCAAAGATTGGACAAAATCAATCAAATCAAAGGAAAAATCAAATGATGGCATTAAATAATTAAATACAAGCTTAAAGGGGTCAAAAACACTATATAATTGATTTTAATCAATTAATGGTATAGTTGTTAAGTCAAAAATCAAAATGAACCTATTCCCTTACATGGCTAATTTAATTAATTGATGGAATTTAATTAATCCTAATATCTTTCAACAAACAAATTGAGGAACCAATGAGAATTGAGAACACAAAGCACATGGATCACTCAAAAGAATTGAATCTCAATCACACATTCCAAGCTTTGAATCTCATCTAGTCAATTTTGTCCTTTTGTCCAAAGCTTTGAGACAAACATTTAAATTGTCCCCCCATTTAAAAACATTGCAAATTTTTTGACTCAACCAAGGATAAATCATGATTACTTCGCTCTACCCCCTACCCTTGGGAATTTACTATAAATAAGAGTCATTTTGAGAGCAATAAGATAGAAGAGAATTAGAGAGAAAAGCATTGTTATTATAGGCATTTTATGAGCATTTAATAGCAATTGAGAGCATTTAGCATTAGCATTTCAATTTATCATAGCATAATGGATCATTGTGAGCTAGATTAAGCATTGTAGCATCATATTTTCTCATTTTAGAAGTGTCACTAGTGGAGATTAAGCTGAGAGCTCTACTTACCACATCTAATTAGAGAACCATGAGATGTTATGGATATTAAATGCATTTCTTAGTGTAAATTTGTATTTCATTTGATTTGAATTGTTAGTTAATAGTCCTAATTTCATGAAGGTGTATAGCATACACACACAAATGGCACCCACCGTGGGCCTCTAAGCCTCATTTCTAACATTTTCATCAAGTTTTTGTATGTTTTTGTTGCCACTTTTCTGTGAATTTTTCTAGGAAACAGGGAAAATGATGCGTATGAAGGATTAAATGATGCCTGTGATCACTGTTCTGATGCTTACCAGCAATTAAGTGATGCCTGATAGATAAAGTGTGATGCTTGTGAGATAAATTGATGTGCCTGAGACAGTAAAGTGACGCCTGAAACCTAAGAAGTATCTCTTATTCACTATCTTTTATCACCTATGACAAGCTTTATGACGTAATTTATAGCAAACTATCATGCCTAGTATCTCTTTACAGATGCCTAGTATTTGTTAATTGCCACTTTAAATAGCTTATCTGACATAATTTTCATTACTTTTCACACCTAGTATATAAATTGTTACGCTTGCTACACTTTAAATGTCGCATGTGTCACTAGAAAGTGATGTCTGCTATAGTTAAAGGTACGCTTGCTAACATTCTAATCACATGTATTAGATGGACAATGATGCTTACTATCTTTTACTTTAATTTGCTATCAGATTAATAAATTCAGTTATCTTACTCTCTGTTTGTGTTTTTTTTCATTGCAGATGAGCAAACACAAAAATGTTCAAAATCCAGAGAGAAAGTTTAACCACGAAGGCAAGGCTTTGGCTAGGAAGATCAAGAAGGAAAACTTTGCTCACATCAAAGTGGTTCTTGAGGAGTCACAAGAAGAAGAAAACCAGGTATATCAGAAATATCTTAAAATTGTAGAAGCCTATAAAACCAAATTCGTATCACTTAATTGGATTTTTACTCCTTAGTTCAAGTTTTTCTCAAAATTTGCAAATAAGGCTTTAAGATTCAATACATAACTTTTCTTCTTCAAATTCATTTTGGTTCCCCTCATTGTTGCTGTTTGTGTTGACTAACTTTGTTGGAGGAAAGCACATTGAAAAGGAGCTATAGCCAAGGTAAGCTAAAAATGACAAAAATCACTCTAAAATGCCCCTAGCTTATGCTAGATACAAGGAAAGGTAAGCCTCAAACTAGAGAATATTTTCCCTTAAATTGTGGCATTGGTGCATTTAAAAATCTAGTAATTATAAAATAGCCTATCTTTGTTTATAAAGTTTAGCATTTAGGCCTATGCTCTTCACTTCTTCTAGTGAATCAAAATGCCAAAGGTGTTGAAATTTTTGATTAAGAAGAAAGGTTGAGGAATCGAGCACATAAGATCAAAGCCCCTTGTTTGTAGAAGAGAGTAGAAATACTCAATTCTCTATAGTTAGTGGGTGAAATAATTGAACATTGTTTATTGTGTTTGAGAAATTAAGAAAAAGTTAGGGATATGCTCTTCACCTTTTAGGTGAACCAAATTCCCAAAAACTTGTTCTTAACTCCATTTCCTTTCTTTACATGAACATGCTAGAACATTAGAGGGCCTGCCTCCCAAGATTTTCCTTATGAAGATGGTGAGAGGGAATGACCCAAGTGGGAGAAAATTGCCTTAGCTATGGTACTATCCAACCCACTCTAAAAAAAACAAAACTTTTCCTTAAAAGGGAAGTGACTAGATTATGTGTAAGTTTCTTCACTTCATCTAGTAGTCCTTTTGGGGATTGCACCAAATCATGTTTTTGTGCGTGTGGGAAGCCCGTAAGTGGGAAAAAGAGCTTGACATGATTTAGAACGGAATTATTCACTAAATCTTGATAAGTAGTAAGCTACCTTATACAACCAAACATGTTAAAAGCCAAATTTGACTATAGGTAGATTGCGTGGAAGACTTTCTTGTTCAATACTTGTGAAAAATGACCGATAACATACACTTTTAGTGTGGTTTTAGGGACATGGTGCAAATTTGATGTGTGTGTTGCATTTGTACTTCATTTTCAAGCAAGAAAATTCCACAGACCTGATCTTACAATTTTTAAAATCTAAAATTTATAACCTGGTTTGCCAAGTGCCGCCTATACACAGAAAAAAAAAATGCCTATGCACAGAGAAGTTATGCCTATGATTTGTAAAACAACGTCTGGAAACAATAAAGTCACACCTGTAACTATTTAAGTGACGCCTAGAAAAATGTAAATCACGTGTATCAATAAGAAAAAGCCACCTACGTACCTGTAGAGTGCCACTTAAGAATATTCCAATAATTGTGTATCAGTTGTTAAGTCATGCCTACACACTAGCAAGTGATGCCCAGAAACAAAGAAGGCCAAATAGTGGGCATCTCCTGAAGGTTTGGAAAGATTTTGACATCATTTTTGGATACCCTTTTCAGAGATATTCCTTATTAGTGCAACAAATAGATCATATTCCTGAAAAACATTTATAATGATGAATCTATTTGAGAAATGAATCAATCCTATTATGGAGCATAATTATTGAAATCAAGATCAAAATCTCCATTAGAATCAAAATGATGAGGTGTCTAAAGAAGAAGTTTCAGAAGTAATCCAAGATCTCATGTTTATGGAAATAATGGGATTAATTATGAATAGGGATAAAGAAGCATACTTCATGAAGTTAGCTCAATCAGGAGCTAAGCTTCCTCATGATTTTGACACATCAACCTTGAGGGAGAATGAGGAAAAAAAAGAGGCATCATGTAAAAAGCCATCATTAAGATCAATGTGTCCTTTTCTTTATGATGATAGGCCATCTGTATCTTCATCTTCCTCACAAAAAGAAACATTTAAGAGCAACAAACCTATCTTGGATCAAGGGAAATTTCATGATCATCCTATTTGTGATCAATATAATAAAGAGTATGAAGAGAAAAGTACCACTCTCAAGAAAGATCTAATGCAAAAACCTCTTTCTAGTAAGGTTTCTCCCATACCTTGTACTCCTTTCATCTTTCGTTCATCTCACAAAGCTTCACAACTATCCAAAATTCCTTCATCAAAGAATGAGCCTAATGATGACACTTTTCACATTGACTATGTCTACCCTTAAGGGCTACCTCTAAAAGAAACCCAAGCTAACTCACATCTTGCTACAGATCATTTCCATGCTTCAAAGATCTTAGACCTCAAAGCTTCATGTGCTTCAATGCCTATTATACCCCTTCAAAAGGATCCTACATCATTCTTCCAAACATCCCCCACACATATCCAAACATCTACCTTGTCCTTAGAAGTGGCTCCATGTCAAGAGGATAATCCAAAGAGAAAAGAAATAAATATCAGTAAATATCAAGATCAAGATTATATACAATCCCCTCCCATATTTGATGAAGGTCCCATATCTATAGAACCTTGTGATGATCCCCTTGCATCCTTTCATGTCTTCCAAGATGATGTCCTTCCATTCCAAGAACAAAGTACCCTTCCAAGTTCCATATTTTCTCCACTTCCCAAGCAAGATCAAGATATCCCTTCCATAATTTCCAATGAGCATATTGAAAATCAAAAACAAAATACCCTCTCTACACCATTTGAAGATCCTTGTCAAGATCAAAGTATCCCATCATTTCCCTATCATATTCCTCCATCTTCACCTCAAGAAATCATCATTCTTCCAAATCCCTTGCATGATAATAAATCCCTTCAAGATTCAGTTGATCCTATCAAATGTGTTCCTATCAAAGCTACTCATGAGCCTATTGGTATAAAGATAAATATTAAAGAGGAGAACCTTGGCAATGAAACTCCTTCCAAAGATGTTGATATCCCTTTCACACCTTATATCCCTCCATTCAAATGCAACCATATGCCTTCACTATCCTCCAAATTCATTTTGGGTTCCTATGTCCCAAAACAAAAGTATTCATCCCTTCCATCCATATTAGGTCCATATATTCCTCTATCATCCATTCCTATCATCCCTAGCTCTCCATTCACTTATCCTACCATGTATCAAGATCAATGAAGGCACACATACTTGAAGAATGTCCAAACACCAATCCATATGAACCCTCTATATTATTCCTATTCATCCATAATTCCTAATTATTTTGCAAGCAATTTTGATGTGCAACATAAAAATCATAAATCCAAGAATCCATGTGTGTATAAAAATCACAATGTCCCATCTAATCGACATGTGAATGAAAAGAAAAATGAAATATCCAAAAGACCGCAAAGGTCCATTAAGAAAAAAGAAAAAAATAAAACATGGGTTCCTAAATCCCTCATTGAAGAAATGCATTCAAAAGCATCACAAAAGAAAGGAAAATCAAAGACTATGTGGATTCCCAAGTCATTGTTGAAAGACTTGCACATAAAAGAAAAATCAAAATTGACATTCAAGCTTCCAAAGGCTTCCATTCCATCCCCTTCCAAACATCTTCCACTTTCCAAGTCTGATTTGGGTTCCTATATCCCAAAATCCACTACCTCAAAAAGATCCTTAACTCCTGCATCTATTGTTCCTCCATCATTCCACCACTCTTCAAAGTGTGTGTCAAAGTTGATCTTGCCAACATTTCCATCTACAACATACCTTCTTCTTATCCTCATATTCATTTTCCAATACTTATTTTCCATACTTCCATCCCTCTTATCAATATCTTTGAGCATCCTAGTCATATTCATGGTTTATTATAGCATATCTTTCAGAAGAGCATTGCCCAAAGATCCCGATGTTGGTAAAATATTTAAAAATACAAAAAAAAAAAGAAAAAAAAAAAGTGCCTTGGTGAAAACCTAGCGATAGGCACCTGGGTAGAAAAAGTAAAGAGAAGCAAGTACCATGATGAAAACCTGGCAAACAAGAGTCATGTGTAATTCCTCCTTCTTGCACTCCACACTTGGGGGCAATTTTCATCCATGCTATCCTCCATCTTCCTATCATTTATCTCACTTACATCCATACTCCCTCTCCCACCTTTCATCTTGACAAGGTTGAAAACATCCATGAGCATTAAGTATCTTGACATCTGTTATCCTTTTCATCATCTTATTTACTTGTTGCATCCATGTTATCCTATCATGATCTTTCTTATCCAAAATTCACCTTCATTATTCCTTGATAGTCTTTCCATAATCCCAAAACATCCCTTCATATAGTCCATCACCCCTTTATCCTGATTGTGTTATCTTATCCACATCTTATCCAAATTGATCCTTGGTCTTGAACAAAATGAAGAACTTAAAGTACAAAATTTGTTATCAAGAACTTCTTGACCTGTCCACTTCTTTTGGATCCCTCATTTCAATGACAATAGATCATTATCCTATAGGCTATCTAGCACTGCATCATTGGCTTCCATGTCTTATCCAAAAACATGCTTCACATTGCTATATCATTTTTCCTTAGCTTGGGTAATCTTGAGGAGATGGTCCTATGTGTCACATTTGCATGCTTCATCCATTATGGCCTTTCCATCTCTAATCCATCAACTTGGAAATCCTTCCTTAGTGTCCTATATCTTGCTAGACATTGGGGGAAAACCAATGTGATCTTGTTTGAGAAGTGGTAAATTTCTTAGAAAAATATAAAAAGTAAAAAATCCAAAAATCCAAAAAAAGGAAAGCATAAAGTGCTTTGAGCTGCATCTTGCATAAACTGAGCTTTTGTAATATTTTGGAAGTTTTCCCAAGTCCAACATTTTTCCTATCCAACTAGTGGCATTGGATCTTAATCAACGGATTTCAACAAATAGGCATCAATTCACATAACGCAATGCATTAAACTCAAATGGATTAAATAGTGCTACTTTCGGTCACATATCAGAGAGAATTATCAGAGCTTTAGAAGAGAGAGATTTTTGTTGAACCTTTGATGGATATCATTTTTCACACCAAGTATTTTGATCCTACAACTTGATCCTTGAGCCTTCATTGACTTTATTATTGAGGATTAAAAATTGACAACACTTAAAAGATCAAAATGTTTGAAAATTCTTTTTGAAAATCATGATACATTGAAAAACACTTGAAGCTTTTGTTTTGATGATCTTTATTGAATTGACTTTTATCACATCTTTTTAGCTAATCGATGATGTTTCTACTAGATTGGTAATGATGGAGACATGATATTTTTCTTGCCTTTGCGTGATTGTATTGAGGAAAATCCAACAACTTATGTGAATTCATCTAATGACATGGTCATCAAAGAATCATCGAGGACTTTCATATAGGGTGGAGGGTTGATCTTTGTTTGCAACATTGAATCCGTTGAAACTGGTATTCATACTCCCATAGTTGGTTATTCAACTAGTGAGGGTTGTACTAGTTTCCTAAGGTGTTACCAAAAAATGATATAAAGTGGTATTCATATCATCATGATGTGGTCAGTGATGATTGTACTTTCTTTCTGGTCCCACAATGCTCAATGATGAAAATATTTCCCTATGGCATTTCTTTACTAAAAGCTAGTGACATTTAGTTGCATTGCATTGCATGATCATGTTAGATTAAGTGCATTGGTTTGTAGTTATTTTTCCAAGGAAAAAGGGGTTTTAGTTAATTATCTTGATCAATCAAAAAGGGGGAATCAAAGAAAAATCCATATCATCATATCAATGTACATAACATCAAAGATCCAATCAATCTATATATCAAGATACAATATCAATGACAAATTGATACATCTAAGTCCTAATCAATAAAACATCAACATGATACAAAATTAACAAGAAGGAAGATCCATAAATGTAATATCCAAGAAGCTAGGGACCATATGTATAACTTACGGAAATGTACTTGTTTTGTAAATCAAGGGAATCATATCACTATTCTATATCAGTGAATCATTTTATGTCAATCAATCAATCAATCAATCAATCGGTACCAACTTATTGTTTCCCAACTCTTGATCATGAGGTGGGACCAATATGATCAGTATCAATCCTATCAATAAACTACCTATCAGTTATCCCATATTAGTTTTACTATCCTATTAGATTGACAAATCACATTCATTAGTACTATTATCCTGATATCCTAATCACTTGTTTTCTTAACTACAACAGACCTGTCTATCTTGGATGTTCAATCATTCATCCAAAAAAATCAACAACATTTTATTAATCATGGTTTTTCTATATCAGCATATCAATCAAATCGGGCCATTTTTTGAAATCGGCATATCATCAATGTTTTTCAGAAATGAAAACATATTGAATCAATAAATCAATCAAATTTTTCAAATCAAACAACCAATATGTTTCATTTATGAGGGGACATCAGAGTATCAAATTAAACATCATTGAATCTAGGGCATCAAAATTTTTTATCAGTGGGGCACATATCATTTTATCAAATCAAATCAGAGGCATATGATATCAAGAAGCAATCAATTTCATATCAGGTTATCAAATCAAATCAGTGGTGTATTAGTAAATCAAGACCTAAAAGCGATCAAGACTAAAAATTTCTTTGAATCAATGTTCTTTGCATATCAATTCAAAGAGGGGCATTTGTAGACACTCAAAAATGGACAAGTGCTTTTTAAATCATTAAAATGGCTCAAAATAATCAAAATGCACTAATTCTCATAAAAAAGGATCAAATCAAAATGGACATTTATTAAATCAAAGATTGGACAAAATCAATCAAATCAAAGGAAAAATCAAATGATGACATTAACTAATCAAATACAAGCTTAAAGGGGTCAAAAACACTATATAATTGATTTTAATCAATTAATGGTATAGTTTTTAAATCAAAAATCAAAATGAACCTATTCCCTTACATGGCTAATTTAATTAATTGATGAAATTTAATTAATCCTAATATCTTTCAACAAACAAATTGAGGAACCGATGAGAATTGAGAACACAAAGCACATGGATCACTCAAAAGAATTGAATCTCAATCACACATTCCAAGCTTTGAATCTCATCCACTCAATTTTGTCCTTTTTCCCAAAGCATTGAGACAAACATTTAAATTGTCCCCCCATTTAAAAACATTGCAAATTTTTTGACTCAACCAAGGCTAAATCATGATTACTTCACTCTACCCCCTACCCTTGGGAATTTACTATAAATAAGAGTCATTTTGAGAGCAATAAGATAGAAGAGAATTAGAGAGCAAAGCATTGTTATTATAGGCATTTTATGAGTATTTAATAGAAATTGAGAGCATTTAGCATTAGCATTTCAATTTATCATAGCATAATGGATCATTGTGAGCTAGATTAAGCATTGTAGCATCATATTTTCTCATTTTAGAAGTGTCACTAGTGGAGATTAAGCTGAGAGCTCTACTTACCACATCTAATTAGAGAACCATGAGATGTTATGGATATTAAATGCATTTCTTAGTGTAAATTTGTATTGCATTTTCTTTGAATTGTTAGTTAATAGTCCTAATTTCATGAAGGTGTATAGCATACACACAAAAATCTATTTGTTTCATCCAACTCTATTCTGCTTGGTAATTTCTTTTCTTTGACGCCCAATGTTGTTAGCAAAATTGTTGGGTTTTGTCTTCAACATGTTTGACCAGCTTCGCATGAATGTAATCTCCTCATGTGCATTCCATAATTTAATCTGAATCTCTAGTCTCCTTTTATAGACATAATAAACCATTTTATTTCCATCCATAGATTTTTCCTCTTAATCTTTATTGTTGATTTTCCCTCTTTAACCTTCCTCGGTAGTTGTGTCAGTAACACATTTCAATCTCCTTCATCTGATCATCTTTGAATTTTTCTCTTCATTTGATCATCATAACAAACATTATCTTTTACATCAGAATCATCAAAAATTTTCTAGCTCATCATCTTTAGTCGGCAGTCACAAGTTCCATTTATTTCTTTCACTCAATCAATACCACAATGTTTCAGTGATAACTAGCTCGGTTAACACTATACTCGATATACACTATACTTTCTTGGTGTATAGTGTTCCAACTTAGTGTATACTAAATTCTTCATTTACCAGCCACATAAACTCATTCATTCTTGATCTTTAATCTATAGTAGAATCATGTAATATAATCAAATAACTGACATAATGTCATAGAATCATCAATAAGTTATCCAATGAATACCATATCCATATCTTTCTCATACATCTCATATTCATGTAGATATCTAATTTCTTCACCATTATTTCCTTCTTAAGATGTTTATAACTATCATGATAAGTACATTCAAAACTAGTTGACATCAATGACAATACATCAACTAATTTAATGTCTCACATATACCTTTGTAGCTTGGTGATCATCAATCATTGTCTTTTGAAGTCTATCATTCTCTCCTTTAAGATATTCAATCAATTGTAGTCTATCAATCTCTCCCATTGGCATTGATGGCAACACAATATGAAATATTCCATTGAATACCAAACAATTTTTTCTACAACATTGTATACAAATGTTGTAACTCGATAAGCTCTCCCTAGCTTATACATTTAATATGTTTAATCACTACACACCATCAATACTCTCCCTTTCAGTAATCTCTCTTTTGTGTTCTCTCCCTTCATGCAGTCTCTCTCCCTATAGATTTAGCTTGAATATTTCATACAATCTCTCTCCCTTTGACAACAATACCAAAAAGAAAATAACCAACTCTTCAATAGCCAAAACAATATCTATGTTATTCTGTTCAAATTTTGTACCTTGCATGTAATGATATTCAATTTCAATTTTTTTTCCATTTTTCAACTTTCAAAACCTTAGGAAACCCAAAGTGTGGACATTATGCATCAATATTATTAGATATTCTAATAAATTATAGGTTTATGCAACCTCATAATCACCTTAGTGACTGATAGACAGGGGTTGGACCCCTAGTCTACTCCTCAAGTATTCAAATGTGTCCTTCGGTAAGGGTTTTGTAAATATATCAGCAAGTTACTCTTATGATTTCACATACTCCAATCTTACTTTCTTTTCTTGAACTTGTTCCTTGAAGTAGTGACACTTAATAGAAATATGCTTTTTCTTTGCATGCATCACTTGATTCTTAGAAATATGAATTTCACTTGTGTTATCACAATATACTATCATTGGGTCAGTGATCTCCTCATTCATACCTTCCAATAGTTATTTTATCCATGCAATATGTGAACAATTAGCAATAGTAGCAACATATTCTGCTTCTATAGTGGACTGATAAATGCATCCTTATTTCTTACTTATCCATGTAACCAATATTTCTCCCAAAAAGAATGCTCCACTAGTAGTTCTTTTTCTATCATCAATGTTTCCAATCCAATCTACATCTGTGTAAACTTTCAATTCAAAATTGCCTTCTTTCTTATACCACAAACCATAGTTTTTAGTGTTCTTCAGGTATCTCAAAATTATTTTCATAGTAGTCACGTGTGATTCTTTAGGATTAGCAAAAAATCTTGCTACAATTCCAACCGCATGTGTAGTATCTAGTCTACTATGCACAACATACATCAATTTACAAATCATTGATCTATACAAGGTTTGATTTACCTTGATTGACTTGTCATACTTTGTCAATTTGCATCCAGTGACCATAGGTGTACCGACTAGTTTTGAGTCCTCCATATCGAATGTCTTCAATATTTCTTTGATATATTTTGATTGTGTGATGTGTATGCCTTCATTCTATTGTAATTTTTATAAAACAAGAAAAAGTTTAATCTCACCGAACATTGACATTTCAAATTCTTTCCTCATTTCATTAGAAAATGATTTGCATAAGTTATCATGTCCTCCAAATATGATATCATAAGCAAAAATTTCAGCAATAAGAATCTTGTCAGTA
Source organism: Chamaecyparis obtusa (assembly GCA_027943335.1). Taxonomy (NCBI): domain Eukaryota; kingdom Viridiplantae; phylum Streptophyta; class Pinopsida; order Cupressales; family Cupressaceae; genus Chamaecyparis; species Chamaecyparis obtusa. The sequence goes on along the minus strand of BSBK01002973.1, from coordinate 202,718 downwards.
GTTTCACCTTTCAAATGAAAATTATTGTTGTCACTTATTCTAACAAATCCAATACTAATTAGATAGGAATGCAGTCTTTTATACAATGCTCTTGGTGCTTGTTTCAATCCATATAGTTCTTTTTGCAACTTACATACCATATTCTTCTGATTAGGATCAACAAAACCTTTAGGTTGTTCAATGTAAACCTCTTCTTCAAGTATCTCATTCAGAAATGCAGATTTAACATCCATCTGATAAAATTTAAATCCTTTGTAAGCAACATAAGAAATCAATATCCTTACTCCTTTAGGTCTAGCAACTGGTGCAAAATTCTCTCCATAATCAATTCCTTCTTCTTGTGCATAACCTTTTCATACTAGTCTTTCTTTATTCCTAGTGACATCTCCATTCTCATTCAATTTTTTTTTGAATATCCATTTGGTTCCAATTACATTCTTGTCATTTAGTCTCGGTACCAATGTCCATGTCTAGTTTTTATGTATCTACTCAATCTCTTCATTCATTACCTTGATCCATCATCATTTTTCAATGCATCTCTAACATTTTTAGGCTCAAATTTACAAACTAAGCATGTGTTGTTTCTCAACTTACTTCGTGTCATCATTACTATTTTCTTATCTCCAATTATCTGGATTTGTGGATGATGTCTCCTTACCTATCTTGTAAGTACATGTTCAATTCTCTATTCTTCAATGTGTTCTCCACTTGGTGCATGATCATGATCTTCATCAGTAACAATTTGCTAATTCTAGGTCTGTAAAGACAGTTTCTCGGTAGCATTATCATGTTGCTTGATAATGCCAGGTTGTTTCTTAGGTAGAGTGTGAGGTTCCTCAATGTAAACAAATCTACCCTAGTCTTCCAATTCCTTTTTACTTTCTTCATCATTCTTCCTAGAAAATTCATCAACTCTCACCTTTTCACTTTCAATCATCTTGTTAGTAGCCTTATTCAAACATTTATAAGCTTTTCTTTTAGTCTAATATCCTAGAAATATTCGTTCATCACCTTTTGAATCAAATTTCCCATTTCTATCCTCTTTCAGAATGCAACATCTACTTCCAAATATTCTTAAATAACTCATATTAGGTGTGTAACCATACCATAATTCATAAGGTTTCTTGTTTGATTCTATCTTCAGTTGAGCTCAATTTAGTGTGTAAACAACAGTACTAACAACTTCTCTCTGATACATCTGTGCAACATCTTTTTCAATCTTTAGTATTCTAGCAAAATCCATAATTGATCTATTTCTCCTTTCAACAATCCCATTCTGTTGGGGGGTTTTTGGTGCAGAAACCCGTCTCTTAATTCCATGCTCATTACAAATGTTAGTGAACTCATTAGAAATAAATTCACCACCTCTATCTGATCTTAAGTATTTTAGTTCTTTACCAGTCTCTTTTTCCTTTTTTTTCTTTATACCACTTAAACATTTTGAAAGTTTCATATTTTTCTTTCAAGAACATGACAGTCATCATTCTACAGAAGTCATCAACAAACAAGATAAAATATTTTTCTCCATAATAGCTCTAAGTTATCATAGGACCACACAAGTTAGTATGAACTAACTCCAAAATAGCAATAGATGAAAAGTGTTTTCTCTTAAAACTAGATTTTGATATTTTGCCCATTTGACATTGTTTTCACATAACATGGTCAGTTTTAGATATGCTTGGTAAACCTCTAACTTTTCTTTTCTTACTGATCTTAACCATGTTGTCAAAATTCACATGACATAACCTTTTGTGCCACAACCATACATCTTCATTTTTAGCCAACAAATAGAAGTTTCAGCATTGTTAAGATAGAATAAATTACCTTTTGATTGTTCACCAGGTGCGACCAACTTTCTAGTCTCATCATATATTTTCACATTTCTTTTCTCAAATGAAACTCATTGACCTATATTATTTAGTTGTACTACACTCAACATATTATAGTTAAGTCCTTCACCCAATATTCATTCTCACATCTGATCTTATTGTTAAAAAATATAGACCCTTTTCCTTTCACTAGACAAGGTGTATCATTTCCCATTTTCACAGATCCACCATTATAATGTTTAAGGTATTCAAATTTGTCTTCATCACCAATCATATGATGTGTACAACCACTATCAATAATCCAAGTATCATTCTTTCTAACTTTAGAAATAATTTTTGTTTCAATATACCTTTCTTCTTCTTTGGAATCTATTGGCATAATGGTCAGTGCTCCCCTTGGGATTTGCAACATGGCTTAACCACCTCCTATGTCTTCTATAAGTCTAGTGGTTGTATCAGGCATTAACTAGTCAATCTTTTGGTGCAATGGAAACCACTACTTATAACAATTGGTATTAGAGCTTGGTCACAGGTTAAAATCTCCTCAGGTAACACTGAGGGGGATATTGTTGGCATAATGTTTAGCGCTCACCTCAGGATTTGCAACATGGATTAACTGCCTCCTGTGTCTTCTATAAGTCTAGCAGTTGTATCTGTCATTAACAGGTTGGTTTTTTGGTGCAATGACAACCACTACTTATAACATAATCTTCTTTTAAAGCCACAAATACCACTTCTATGTATTCATCAATGTTGGTGTCAGTTTCATCATCATCATCTTCAACAAGGTAACATACCTTCTTTCCTTTGTCTTTGTAGTCTCGATTGTCTCTCTTACTATATTGTCAATTGCCTCTGTGATCTTGGTTATCTCTTCTGGCATACTTTCTTTCATTAGATCTTTCATTTATTTTCTCATCTTTTTTCCTATTAGGACATCTAGCAGCAATATCACCAATCCCTTTACATTTAAAGCATACCAAATGTAGTTTACCTCTATATCTTCCTTTACCTTTTTGTAATCTTCTAGCCATTAATGCCTCAAGTTCATCAATTTCATCCTTTGCACTTTCACTATCACTTTCATTTCTTATCCTATGTTTTCCGCTTGATTTACCAATTTTTAGAGATGACATAAATGCAGATTCAACATTAGGAACAATACTATTGTCAAAGTTATTTAACTCAAATGCAGTCAGTCCACTGATTAGACTATCAAGTGTAACATTATTACCAAGATCTTCTCTCATTTCATGAATTTTAGAAACTCTTATAGCATAGGAAGGTAACAAGGTTCTAAGAATTTTACTTACCACAGTATCTTCATCAATAATTTCACCTACTCCTTGGATAGCATTCACAGCCTCCTTGACTCAGTTGTTGTACTAAGATATGTTCTCACCATTTTTCATTTTTGTGTCATCAAACTTTCCTCTAAGACTTTCATCTTTAGCCCTTAGCACATTCACATCTCCTCCATGAACTAGTGCAAGCTTGTCCAACATATGTTTAGTAGTTGTACATATCTTGACATCTTCAAATTTGACATCTGATAAGAAAGAAGCAATCTCCATCATCATTGCATTGTATTCATGTATTTCTCTCATCTGATCAACAGTCAAAGGTCCAATAGGTAAGATAAACTTATTTTGAAAGTAGTATGTAGCAGACTCACCAATCCTTGATATCATTTTGTAATCACTTTAAATTGGGCTAATAGAACCTAAGGCCCTATTTTCCCTAATTCTAGATAAACTCCTAACTATGTTAATTTGATTCTTGATTATTAATATAATTCATAAAATTTGATAAAATCAATAAAACTTTATAAATCAAGCATTAATCATCAATAATTGATCAAAAATCATAGTGATTACCTCTAGGCATAATTAATTAAATCAATCCCATTAAATGCATGGCTAGAGTAATTAATTAAAACAAATGAATAAAATAATCAAAATGACATGTCACCTCTCAAGGGGAAAACAAAGACACTTTTGACCAATGAGAGCTCATCACATGGATCACTCACATAGATCAAATTTGGAAGCATCTCAACCATTCATCGTGGATGCATCTCAACTGTCCAAATTATAAGGTTCTATAAAAGATGAATTTTCAAACCTCAACAGAGGATGATTTGATATTTTTAATAGGTTGAATATAGTTAATTTGAATTCATACTTACATGCTACATATTTGTTTTCATATCTAATTAGAAAAAACTTTAATCTACTTAAGGATTACTAAATCAATGGATTTTATGAATGAATTTGATTTCTTAGTTGCATATTTGATTTGAATCTCTCATTCTAACATGCATTGTCATGGTTTAGGGTCTAAATCTGAGAGTAAATTTAGATTCTTATCATACTTGTGTTAGTTAGAGAGAAATAAGACAATTTTGTTTAGTTTAAATGAATTTCAATTACTTTAGATTTGATTTAAAATAACAAGCTAATGTTCTATTGAAGTGTTGTGTTGCAGATTCACATTGTCGACAAAATACACACCCATTTCTGGCACCCACCGTGGGGCCAAGCCCCAAATTTCTTCCTTTTAAACTAATTTTTTGTCGTGTTCTTGTCAATAGAAGATCAAATCTAGGAAATTGAAATGCATTTGGGAAACAAAGTCATACCCAAGATTTATTGGATCACATTCAGGGTTTCCCAAATCACATCACATCAGGTATCGCATCTTGTTCACTTTGGATCGCATCTAGGATCCTTAATCGTATTTGGGAAATAGGATTGCATTTAGTCAAATTTTGGATCACATCTAGGGTTTTTTTTTATAAATTTCATTTTGCTGATGTCTAATGGGTGAATTTTGTGTTTTATGCTGATTATAATAGCCTAACAGTGGTCTGTAGGTTGAATTGTTGAAGATATCAGCAAATTGAGACTATTAATGGTGTTTTTGCAGGTTGCCTTAAAGGAAATCAAATAAACTTCATGCTTTTTTTTCTAATAATTTAATAAAATTTGAGGTCAATTTGTAAACTAATCAAAGGATTATGCTCTTTTCCCTTTGGGAAAATTAGAAACTCAAAAATTAGCTTTCAATTTGGGGTCAAATTGCGGTAATTTGGTTAAATTTGCATGATGTGTCTTAGAAAAATGGTTTGAGATAGGAGATTACGCTCTTCTCCTTCATGGAGAATCATAAATTTAGACCTTTAAACTATCCTCATTACTTTTATTGCATACCAATTAGAGGGCTTGTCAGTGTAGGAAAAAAGCTCCTAGGAACAACCCAAGTGGGGACAATTTTTAAGCCAACTCTTCCACCCCACTATAAAATTTGACGCTTCTTTGAAATGAAAATCTTGGAAGACATGATTGATCTTGTTCATGGAACCTTGAATTGATATTTTCCATGAACATGCTTCGATCTTGTGTAGAGTGGAGCTACTTGAACCTTGCTTGCAAGACTACACAGATTTGAGTACTCATAGGGCTATAGGCCTCAATACTACTTGCAAGACTATGGGAGACAATTGTGAATGAATGCCTTCATTAAAAAACTTAAGTTAGATGCTACCTAGTTTACCTCTGAAAGGTTGGTAATGCTTGTGCAAGGAAAATGGTAATTGCCCCAAGAATTTCACCATATCAATCCCTCTTTGGCATTACTATTCGACTAATATGGCCTCCAACATCCATTCTATGTTGTTGGACTTTCATATTCTGAGAACTCATTGAGTGTGTTCCTAAGTTAGTGAACAAGTATTTCCAATCTCTACCTAGTTTAGGAAAGGATAGGTGTGTTTTCTCCTAAAAATGATTGTTTGATGTGTTTGAAGTAAAAAATTAGATAAATCCCGTGATTGAACAAATCACAAGCACTTTCAAAAACCTACAATTCTTTGGAATCATACAAAGAAGACAATTTTTCACAAACTTGACAAAATTTTACCTTAGAAAAATCATCAGAATGTCACATCTAGTATCCTATGTCACACCCCATATCCCAGATCACACTTGGTAAAAACATAGTTGCACCCCATGTTTCCTAGGTCACATCTAGATTAGGGATCATACCACGTGTTTCCCATGTTGCATATGGGGAAAAAAAACTATCAGTCGCATCTGGAGGATCGTATATCTTAGACCGAAATCATTTTCGTACATGTCACAAACTAGATTTTGTATTTTTGAGTACCCTTTTTTGCCTTTTGTCAAATTCTACTATCAGAACTAGTATACCTACAATCCTAAAAGAGTTATTCTTGAGTGTGTCTTGTCATCCTATTTGGTCTATATCCCTCATTATTCAAATTTTGGAGTTCCCTTGTCACACCAGATTCAATCAAGTTCCTATCTCACTCTTAGGGCACTCTAACCCTTTGATGCTAGAACTTTCAAACAAATCCACTTGCATTTGGTTCCCAACAAACTACCAGGGAACTCTAACACTTTGACGTTGGATCCTAAGACATTTCAAACCCACTACTAAAACCTTGGACTCACATTTGGACACTTGCATACTTTCAGAACCATTTACAAATAAGAACACTCAAAAATTCCTTAATCAATATTTCATGGTTAATACAAGACATAAGTCTTACAAATTGGAAAGAAATCCATTTTTGAATGAAGTGCCATTAATAACATTTGAAAGAGGAGAAACTTCATGAATCAACCCCTTATTTGGAACTACTCCTAGCACTACTCACACGGTAACTCCTAATGCTACAAACATGTCTAATCAAAATGATTTCCATTGGGATGAGAGACAAAATGAACAAAACAACCAAGATGAACAAATCAATCAAGAAGAAGAACAACATCAAGAAGCATGTTATGACTCAGATGATGATGAAGACCCTACAGAACAAGAATACCAAAGGGCTTTGAGAAGAAAAATATACAATAAAATCCTTGAAAGAACATTGGAAGAGAACAAAGAAAAATATTCTTAGAACTTGCATCTCAAGGAGTAAAGTTACCTAAGGACTATGATGTAAATCAGCTCAAAAAAAAGGAAGACCTTAGTCCTATATCCATTTTGACATGACAATTACTTTCCATGCAAGAAAAAATCCAAGAGCTAAAGAAAGAAAAGGACAAAACAATAAAACAATAATCCTTGGAGCACATTTGTCCTTTCCCCTTTGATAAGTGATTGAATATGATACCATTTCCTCAACATGTTAAAATTCCAAAATATGACAAGTACACCAAAATTTTTAACTCTCAAGACCATGTGAGGGAATTTCGCACATCAAGTATGGAATTCATGCATGAACAAAATTACCTAATGAGGTTATTTTCATGAAGCTTAGGTGGAAAAAAAATGGACTGGTTCTCAAAACTACCCAAAGGATTCAAAACATTTGAGGAACTACTGGAGAAATTTATCCAACAATACTCCTACAACATCCAACACACTGTGACTATATTGGATTTATGCAACACAAAATGGAAAAGTGGAGAATCATTCTTGACTTTCTTACAATGATGGAGGAAGATATTCACACAATACGCTCACTAAATACCTGAAAGCAAAAAGATGGACATATTTATCAATAACTTGGTACTTGAGATGAATTTTCCTATACAACTACAAGGTCCACCAAGATTTGATAAAATGATAGATAGTACAATCAAGATTGAAGAAGTCTTGATAAAAAAGGGGGAAATAAATATCAATAAAGAGAACAAAGACAAGTACTATCCCACTAAAGAAAAGTACAAGTATGGAAACATGAATAAGAATGTGGTTAATGATGGAGTTGTGGGTACTCCTAATATGAAACTAAAACCAGAAGTTTTCAATATTACATCAAGTCTCCAAGTGAGCAAGAATTCAAATTCAGCAGTGACACCAATGACTAATAAGACTTTCAATAAACCTAATACTCGAAATGAGCCTTGGTCAGCAAGACCCAAGAGGAAATTTACACCTCTGGGAGATACACTAGAGGTGGTCTTGAAGTCACTCTTGGATAAAAAAATTATCACGTTTCCAGATTCTAAACCTTGGAACTAGAAGTAAAACCAAGGTGGTGGAATGATAATGATTAATGTGATTTTCATCACAATAAAGGACACAAGACTAATAAATGCATGAAATTGAGACATGTTATTCAAGAATTAATTGAAGAAGGAAAAGTTAAGGTGGATGGATGTCATATGATTAATGATCATAAAGCATTCCAGACTCCATTGATTAACTATGAAAAAGGAGAATCCTCTAAGAGTAACAAGATCAATTACACATATACTGATAATGATAATGTGATCCATATGGTGGAACCTTGCAAACTTTCCATCCATGTGATAACTCTAAAAGGAGTGAAAAACAAAAATGAATCCTCTAATGTTGTGATGAGGAACCAAGCTAAGATCACTCTAAAAGGGGCTTCAACATCAAACCCACTAGCTACAACAACAGGACCTAAACAACTGGTGTTACCTCTAAATTTCAATCTAGTGGACTAGTTACAGTGCATGCCAGCTCAAATCTCTATTTTAGAGTAGTTAAAAATCTCTCCTAGTCATAGGGAGATCCTTGATGAATCCTTGATCAATACCAATGTGCCTAAAGACTTCGATGCGGATAGATTCTAGAATATGGGTGGTCACCTAAATTCCCTGCATTACCTATCTTTCTCTAAGGAAGATGACAAGTCATTAAACCAACCACATAATCAACCTTAGCATCTAGAATTTCTCATTCATAAACACCATGTTAAGTGTGTCTTGATAGATGGAGGCACTAGTTTGAATATATGTACCTACAATTTGGTGAAATAATTAGGATTTTCTGAACACATAATTGATCCAAGAAGGAAGATAAAAATCAAATCTTATGATGAAGAAGAGAGATCCTCTAAAGGATTGGTTGTCTTTCCTATCAGAGTGGGACTAGTGGAAAGATACGTGATATGCCAAATTCTTGACTTGCCACTTTCTTATAAAATTCTTCTTGGAAGGTCGTGGATCTATTCAATGCAATTTGTGCCTTCTACTTACCACCGGTCTATAAAGTTCCTCATAATGGAGTGGAGGTGACTATTCTAGTAAACACAACATATCCCTATAACAATCTCAAACAAAGAGATAGCATGGTCCCGCATAATAAAGAAATTTCTAATAAAGTAGAAACATCCAATGAAATGTTCATGCAAAGCTTTTCTAAGAAGGACATCATTCAATAAAATAGCATGGGTAAGTACAAGATAGATTTTGCAATGTCCTTGATAGATCTCCCCATATCTCCTAGGTCTCAAGGGAAACCTTCATCTATATTTACACCTAAAGGTAATGATCTAACAATCCAAAAAGGAATAGGGATGGTCAAAGCAAAGCTGTCCCTTGAAGAAGAAAATGAAGAGAAAGCTATCTTGCAATGCCTATACAAAGAGGATGAACTAGATGGAATTGTCAAGAATGTTGAGATAGCCATTGATAAATATGGAAAAGGCTATGAGATCATGAATCAAATGGGTTACAAAGGTAAGGGACCATTGAGAAAAATAAAATAAGGACTTATAGAACTGATACATATTGATTTTAGAAACCTGAGAGATGAAACTAGATTAGGCTTCAAGGAAGAAATATATCATCCTATAGCAGAAAATGGTCCTATATTTGACAGATTAGGAGATTCAGATGATTAAGAGCAAGTGGAAGGACAACCTATCTCCTATGAAAGGTTGATAGTCTTGCAAGGAGACCCATTATCAGAACTTGGTACTAATCCTGAACATGAACATGAACTAGAAGAAGGACCAACAAAAGAACTTGAAGGAGAAAAAAAACAAGGACATCCTATTTTGACACACCTCACTTTGATGAAGAACCAAACATAACATCTTCACAAGAACCTTTACAAGAAAGAGAGAAAAATGCTAATGAAGAAGCTAAAGTACCAATGACTATTGCCCACTTCTTGAGTGTTTCAAATTATAGTTTGGTAGACTCACATGAATATGAATGGGATATCCTTTCTGATGCTGCGATGGATATAGAAGTAGATGTGATACATAAATATGCTCCTAGAGTCCTAATTTAAGAGGGAGAGAGTTCTAATTCTAGGTTGCTAGAGTTAGACTTACATAACATTAACATGAACTCTAATAATAATGATAATGACTCTAATAATCCTAACATCTATTTAGAAGAAAACCTAATGGAAAACATCTTAGAAGTTAATGGCATTGATAATAAGACTTTGTTGTCTCTTGAACCCAATGAATCTTTGTCCTTAATAAATCTTGAACTGATAGACTAGAATGAGCCTACATCCACTCGCCTGTTATCTTTTGACAATGATTATACCCTGGTATGTTATCTAAATGCTTGTGAACCTTTCCTTTCTTCTACCAATGTAAAGAGAGAAAACATGACTAAGGAGGATATCAAGTTTCTTGGTCTAAAAACAAAAAACAAAAAGAACAAGAAATCTGATGGTGAAAACCACTTAGTGGCAATGTCAGATTCTAAAAGAGAAAAAGAAAAAGATGCATATGATGGTGAAAAACTCCTAGAGGTGCCAAAGGATGAGATTCTTGATATCCTCCCAGATCATTTTTGGGAAAGATCTTTAGTGTTGACTGAACCAACACAACCTGTCAATCTAGGAATGATAGAATCTCCTCAACTCATTCATATTGCTCAGTCATTAACATAAGAAGAAAAGATCCAATTCACTAGTTTCCTTAAAGAAAATAAGATCAATTTTCTTGGTATTATTTAGATATACTTGGATTGGATACAGATTTGATAATGCATCACTTTTCTATTTCTCCTGATATGAAACCAGTGAAACAAAAACTAAGGAAAATAAACCCACATGTGGCATTGCTAGTCAAGGTAGAACTGGAAAAATTATTAAAAGATGGATTCATAAGAGCCATTGAATATGAGGAATGAATATCAAACATAGTTCATATTTCCAAGGTAGACAAATCTATAAGAGTTTTCACAAACTTTAGATATTTAAACAAGGCTTTCCCAAAGGATGACTTTCCCCTTCCCAATATAGACATGATTGTAGATTTGATAGTAGGCTATGAGATGTATTCATTGATGGATAGATTTTCGGGATATAACCAAATTAAAATTGCTCCTAAAGATCGATAAAAGATCACATTCACATGTGTGTAGGGAACATACTATTGGAATGTGATGTCGTGTGGTCTCAAGAATGCAGGCACAACCTATCAAAGAGAAATGACTACAATATTTCATGACATGATGTATAGAAACATGGAAGACTATGTAGATGATACATTGAAAAAATCAAAGATAAGGACAACACATATAGAAGATCTAAGGAAAATCTTTGATAGAATGGAACAGTTTCAATTAAGGCTTAATCCCAAGAAATGTGTATTTGGGGTATCATCTGGATAGTTACTAGGATTCATAGTCTCAGCAAAAGGAATCGAGGTGGATCCAACAAAGGTGAAAGCTATTCTTGAAATGCAACCACCTAGAAATATTGGTCAAATGAGGATGCTCTAGGGAAAACTACAATCCATAAGAATGTTTATATCCTAGTTAGAGGATAAGGCACAACCTTTCATAAAGCTAATGTACAAAGGAACTACATTCACTTGGCATGAGAAATGTGAAGAAAATTTTACACAAGTCAAGGAATATTTGATGAATCCTCCTATCCTAATGGCTCCAATAAATGGAAAACCTTTATTATTATACATATCAGCAACATATACATCATTGAGAGTATTACTTATGCAAGAAGATGAGGCTAAGAAGGAGAGATCTATATACTATATCATTAGAACTTTGGTCACATATGAGTTGAACTATTTCATAATTGAAAAATCATGCTTAGTAGTAGTATTTGCATCCCAAAATCTCAAGCATTACATATTGGTACATAAGGTGAAACTAGTGGCTAATATATAGCCACTCAAATGTCTATTAAGTAAAGCAACACTGACAGAAAGACTAGCGAAGTGGGTCTTGGGCCTAAGTGAATTTGACATTGAATATGTTGTCAGAAAATCCATTAAAGGACAAGTGATAGCTGATCAACTTGTAGAAACACCATTAAAAAATGACATTCCATTACATGTTGAATTTCCTGATGAAGCGATTATGCACTTAATAGGACACTCATGGAAAATTTATTTTGATGGATCCTTCACACAACATGGATCAGGAGCTGGATGCTTATTCATAACACCAAAAGGATATAAAATTAAAAAAGCATATAAGATGATATTTCCATGTACAAACAACATAGAAGAGTATGAAGCTCTAGTAAATGGACCGAAACTTGCAATAGAATGGAAAATCATTGAGTTACACGTCTATGGAGATTCACAACTCATTATCAATCAGGTGAATGGTGACTATCAGACAAAAGATGATAAGCTAATGACTTATAAAAGAATGGTGGATGACTTGAATAAATATTTTATCTTCATCACATTTGAGAAAATTCCAAGATCAGAAAATAGAACAGTAGATGTGATGGCTACTTTAGCATCCATGTTACAACTTTGAGAACATCAATTTCCCTTTGACTTCCTGGTGGAAGAACTCCCATACCCAGCCTATGACTTGCCCAAATCCCAGATTATTTTTTCCCTTGAAACTCAAGGTTTATCCAGATATGCTCATATTTACTCTTACCTAAAAGACCAAACAATCCCTGAAAGCTACTCATGAAATGAAAAGATATGCCTTATAAGAGAAGAATCACATTATATACTCATTGCTAATGACTTGTATAGATGTGTTCTAGACGGTATGTTGCTTAGGTGTTTAGAAAGTGAAGAGTCTAATCGTGCATTAAAGAAAGTCCATGAAGGTGTGTGTGGGTCACACTCGAATGAATTTTCATTAGCCAAGAAACTCTTAAGGGTAGGATATTACTGGCCCACAATAGAAATATATGCTATCCAGTATTCAAAAACATGCAAGAAATGCCAGATTCACGACAACCTTATACATGCTCCAGCAAGGGAATTAATTCCTTTTATAACACATTGGCCATTCCAGCAATGGGCCTTTGATCTAGTTGGACAGATCTACCCAAATTCATCAAATGGACACAAATACATCATTAATACAACTGAGTATTTTACAAAATGGGTGGAAGCTATGCTAATGTCTAATGTAATGGGAAAACAAATTTCAATGTTTATCTTGAACTATATCATCTATCGATATGGAATACCCTCGTCGATTGTCACTGACACTGGGGGTCAATTTAAAAACAAAGACATGGATGACCCATGTCTCCAATTCAAAATCACTCATCATTGTTCCTCGATCTATTACCCTCAAGGTAATGGAAAGACTGAGACATCAAACAAAACCATATTGAAAATCTTGCATCCGATAGTAAGTAAATTAGGAAGGGACTAACATTTACAAATAAATCTAGAATTGTGGGCATATCACACTAGCATGATCAGGACACCAACTGGAGCAACTCCTTTTGCACTATTTTATGGATCAGAAGTGGTACTACCAGTTGAAGTAGAGATTCCATCACTGAGGGTATCATTGAAACATCTAGTCATTGATGAGGACTATAGAATCTCTAGACTGCAAGAAATAGAATTTCTAGATGAGTGCAAACAACAGGTGTTTGGTCATCTCAAAGTCTATCAAAAGAGAATGTCAAGAGGATACAACAAGAAAGTGAAGCCAAGAATTTTTCAAGTAGGAGATCTAGTTCTGAGAGAAAATCCAAAAAATTAGCAAAATCAAGAGAAAAAGGGAAAATTTGAACCCAACTGGTTGGGTCCCTTTGTCATCACATCATTTAGATCAAGAGTCTATCAATTGGCTATGCTTGAAGGAGATGTTTTACTAGATCTAATTAATACTCTACATCTAAAAAGGTTTTTCTTGAGATAGCACCTATACAGTGAAAAGCATTCCTAAAAAAAGTACAAAAACAATAGAAAAAGTTCTTGAGAAAATAAAAAATAGTAAATATTGATCCTCAAAAATATCAAAAAATAATAGAAAAAGTCCTAAAAAAATGACCATCTTGGTGAAAACCTGGTAAACATGCGCCTTGGTGAGCCCAAAGAAAATAGAAAAAGAAAAAGTACAAAAAAATTGGAAAAGAGAGAAAGTGTGTTGGTGAAAACCTGGTAAACAGGCACCATGATAGCAAAAATACAAAAGTTTGGCCAAGTGGTGAAAACTTGGTAAACAGGTGCTACTTTTCATCAATGCTCTATCTATCAAGACAATGCTTGAACACTTGGCTGATGTAAAGTTTAGTTTGTACATATCTTTTAGTCACTTTTGTGACAAGCCAAATCCTAAGTAACACTATCAGAAAATTGTATCTTCTTAAGGATGGAATATGTCTACGTCAAGGTCCTAAGTAAATCATTTTCCTAGGGGGAAATGATCAAAACCACACATGTCACAAAGTCACTTAGTCACTGTTAGGACTTTCTGCTAGAGTGTCATTTATCCCTAGTCTGCAATAGACGTTAAACTATGAAAACAAAGGTATTTCTGAATGCCACCAATAATAGTATTTCTTAATACTCAGACCTACAAAGTGTTCCTAAACACTACGCCATGATGATAAGGGTGTTTTTAAACACTAAATAGGTGAGACACTTATTGATTAAAGAAAGATCTATGATTGATAATAACTTCTACGTGTGTTTGCAAATTAATCAAATGTGTTCCTAAACACTATAATCACAATTGTCTATTCTTAAAAGAAAACATACTAGTCTTAATTAGAGAAACTACAATGAAAGAATCATGGTTTTCTTAGTTTCTTATTATTAATATTTTATTGTTATGTTCCTTGAGTGACTCAATGATGTCTAAAAATGGACTATAGAAGCAACGATTGGGGGCATAACATTTTCTTTGTCTTGTGTTTGTGGTAATAAATTTGATGATCTAAGGTGATTAAATGGAATGGGTGTCTATGATAAGTGTCTCCATCATGATTGGAACACCACGTATACCTTGACCTATTTCCTATGAAAGCTTTAGTAAGGTTAGATTTATTTCCTTGCCTTTTTTAAACTAAAATGAAAACTATTTCCTAGTAAGGTGCATAATAAATTTAGAAAATACCCAAGCATATAAATATAAAATATAAGGTCATTGTAGGTATATATATACATTTTTCACAAGAACAAAAAAGGTTTATGTCAACAGGAAGTATCTAAAAGAACATTCTAGCCTATATGCTCTAATGTTTGGGTTAACTTTTGACATGATGAACAAAAGGGAAGTATTCATATTTTCATGATTATAAAATTTATAAGTGAAAGTTGTACTAACCTATGAGATCCCAATTACAAATGCTCTATGATGATAATAGATTCAACTTGAATAAACAATGACTGTCCTAGGTGTCTTAGTCTAGGTGCATTTCATTGTTAATTGCATTTAAATTCATTTTAGTTGCATTTTCATATTAATTTTCATTAGATTCATTTTAGATGCATTTCATGTTTTAATTGCATTGAAATTCATTTTAAATTGCATTCATTTTAATATAGTTGCATTCATTTTAAATTGCATCAACATGAATGTGTGAATATAATTAACTAACATCAATATAACTAAAAATTCTAAAACTGTAACCATTTTCCAAGTTTGACCAAGTACATTATATGATCATCATAAAAAAACTTAAAAGAAATGATTGAGTATTTAGCACTGATATCCATTCACCTGCATAATCACATCAGTATGATAAATACGGTTGCATAATGTATCCATAATCATCCATACATAAATAAAAGTGACATGTCCATACATCGCATCACATTACATCTCATACATACATGTGCATGCATAAAAGTAAAACCAAATACATTATCATAAAGCATCGCATAAATCTGCATTCATACATCCATAAAGCGTTAAAAATACAAAAATATATGCATATATATCAGTGAAATAATATCACGATGTCAACATATCATAATCTATCTAATCTAACCATCATGACCAAGTATCCACATGAGATCAATATCCAAAGCATGAGAAACATATCAAAGATTACAACATGTGTACAAAAATTAGAGAACATCATATGTAAGCAACAAAAATTAGATAGAACATCAATATCAAGAATCATCAGTATATCATAAAAGTACCAAAGCATCACATTATTAGTGAATCAGAGTCTAAAGAGTATTAGACCATCAATAATCCAATGTATCAATATAATAGTCCAAAAGATATCCCAATGTACATCAATAAAAAATGGTACATGATACAAGATAAGTCAATAAGATACAATAGAGTCTGTATGATACAAAAATGAGAAGTGTAAAGAAAGGATAACATTTGGCTAGCACCATCATCCTCTTGAGGAGGATCGGGAGGATGTACATCCACTCTTCCTAGAATGGGTGGAGGCATGGCACCCTTAGATGACTGAGCTATGACAAAATACAATGGAGCTCTTTGTGCAATAGGTACAACAACACAATACAATGCAAAATAATATGTAACCCTCTTTCCTTGATGGGTGGTTGTATGTGCAAATCTATCTCTCTCAACTCTAAGGATTGCTAGTTGTCGGTCCCTATCACCTCAAAGATCTACAAGTTATGTATCCCTCTCAACCAGGCATTCTCTCAGTGTGGCCACCTCAAGACATAAAGTTGTTCTATCCTTCTCACAACATGATAATGGATCTCCATCACCACCTGCAAGAGGATCCCTAGGAGGCTGTTGATCTCCTCCTCCACTACCACTACCCCCCTATTGCTGCTCTCTCTTGCTAAGCATGATGATCTCTATGTAATAGTGGGCCTGTATCTCTTTGTGGTGGATGCACTCTAAGCCTCCTCTAAAGACTCTTTTGGTTTCCTTCTCCACCAAATTCCTGTCACCTACCACCATAACCTCCTCCTATCCCGCCACCCCTTCACCTCCATCTCCATCTCTAGCCCCTCCTCCTTCATCTCCCCCTATTTCTCCACCATCACCTCCTCCATGGGCACCATCTCTCCCCCTATCTCTATCTCTATCTCTATCTCTATCTCTTCCATGGCCAACATGACCTTGAGGAGGACCATCATCAGTGGGATCATAATCTAGTGCATCCTTGAGGTGAGGAGAAATATCATTTAGAGAAGTGAAACATGGAAATGGATGGTGAGAGTAATAGGTGTGGAACCCATCTGTAATGCCACCGTTTATCACCTTTGGTAGGTAATCCCAAGGCACTGGTAGCATTTGAGATATCTCATGAAGTGTAGTCTCATATATCAGTCGAGATCCTCACTGTGCCTCCTCATCTCTAATACAAGCATAAACCACTATCTCCTAGGGCATGCCCTGCACTCATCCATACTATCACATCACCTATGTAATAAGAAATCTCTCTACAATATACCTGGTATGACCAATAAGGGACTGCAACTAAAATAAAAATGGCATCTAGTGGACATCAAACCTCTACTCCTCACAATCCAAAGAAGGTCACCATATGACATCAGTGATATCATCAAGGACACGCCTCTAATAATCCATCTTTCCTAGGTGGGGCTGATGCAACATACCAGAATAAATATAAATGTAGGGAAGCTCTAGATCCCTTTGCATGTCTACTATGATTCATGTCATGGGAATATGCTCCCAGGCCTAGATCTGTAACACTAAGATCCCAACAGTCATGGTATGTGAGTGCTGGTATACAATCTCATGCATCTCCCTATACATATGAGCCAGAATGCAGCTACCCCAAACAAAATGGTGGGGTGACTGGATCATCTCCTCAATGGAACATGACCAACCAAATAAAACCATGTTGCCCACGGTCAGGCATCATTAATCCTCCAATCAATCCTATAAGGTACATTGACAAGTGCTCATAGTGGGCCACTAGATGGTCCCATGATAGGTACCATCACACAATGGTATCATCATAAAATAGACACCATGCATCCACCATCACCACATGGGCTTTGACCTTGTACTCCACACGTGACCCCATCATGGGAACATCCAAAATCCACTAGACATCCTCAAGGGTAATGGTCATCTCACCAGTTGGTAAATGGAAGGTGTTGTGCTCTAAGTTCCATCTCTCAGCAAGAACAGACAACAACTCGTGATTCACCCAAATGTCAGGTAAATCAGCTAAACTCCAAAGTCCACATCTAGCAACCACTCACATCTCGGCATGAGTGAGATGTTCATGAAGATCAAGCACTTGTGTCAGTCTGGGTTAAAGGAAAGATATGACACTAAAATGTGACTGCACAATAGAAAAAAGGGGGACTACGTCAGCATTAGACATGAAAAATTGAAAGGAAATTGCCTAAAAAGATAAAAAGGACAAGTAAAGTTGACTCAAAATTCAAAATAGACCAAATGCGATCCTAGCTCCCGGATGTGATTCAGGAAACACGAAATGTGACACCCTAACCAAAAATGACACTTCACATATAAGATGTGATTCAGGAAATGCGAGATGCGATCTAGAATCCAAATGCGACTCTGTTATTACCAGATGCGATAATATTGTTAAATGGCTTTGAATTTGGATAAAATTGACTGGATGCGATCCAAAGTTTGGTGAAAAACTAGATGCAAAATGGGATGGATCGGGTGTGATCCTCATTATGGGATGCAATCTAAAACTAAATTGGCTATAAAATGCATGAAAAAAGATAAAAATTGAAATTTCAAATTCAAATGGAAGTGTTATAGACTACTCATAGGTGTCGCATAGTGTGGAGGTCAATCACGATGTCGCGCTAGCTCAAAATGATGTCGCTCAGTAGGGACCACCATTTCGCTAGGCAGAGCTAAAAAATTACTATAGTAAAAAGTGAAAATGAATAGTAAAATGACCCTTTTGGACCTATTTAACCCTCTTGGGGACCCTGGTGACCTAGGGCACTTTCATGGCAGGATGTCACACAAGCTTCATATCGGGACCAAAATCAAAATAGGTGATCCATATCACTCAAATGCAGTAAAAATGAAGTTACAGAGTAAAGTCAACCTTCAAAATGTAGAAGCCAAATATGGTCAAATCATAGTCAAACAAGGGCAAAATGAGCAGAAAAGATATCGTAAACATGGCAAATAAGTTCAGCGATAATTATCACTCAAATACACAGTTAACAAAATTCAAAGTTCAGTCAAAAGAAAGTACGAAATCTGCACAAAGCCTAATTAATACATAAAAAGCTTGTCAGAAGCTATGAAAAGTGAATTTCTCACTCACGCATCAAATTTTAAAATTAGGATATTGGTCAAACATCAGTCAAAATTGGTCAACCCTCATATTTTATTAGTCAAACTTGGTCAAACAATGTTTCTTTGACACTAAAATCAATCCTAATTGATTTTTGACACTTTCTAAATGATTTCTACTTGATCCAGATCCATTTCAATCAATTGCATATCTTCTAAATGCTTGAAAACACTGATTTTATCTGAATTTATTCTGATTTCAGTCCCGAGGGGGCATAATCATACTAGAGTTTAAATTTTTCAATCAAATTCTTGAACACTAGGGACATAACAATTATCTTTAGTCAAGTTGATGTTATTAATCTTTCTAACATCGATCGGTTTCATTGCTTCAAATCAAACTGGTTATTTTTCATCATGTTCAATTACTGCAAATCAAATTTAATTGGAAATTTCTATCAAAATCTATTATTGATTTTTGTTCAATCAAACTCAAGATCAGTATGGTAAATTCTCATTCAATCAAGTTCAGAATTGATGACTTTCGAATCATGTAGGATTTCATTTGATCAAGTTCAAAGTTCTCAAATTCAGAATAGTTCTCTTTATTGATCTCTAAATCTTTCAGAGTGGATTCACTGGTCTCTGAATCTCCTCACAATTAGAGAGGTCCTCACTTCTCTCTAAATCACTTGAGTTCAAAGTAGTTCTCGCTACTCTCTAAATCTCCTTGAATTTATCAGTTCTGCTAAATCATGCACTGAATCAATTTCCTTTGAATCCCTGTGTTGTTCGCAAAGCAATTCAAAGAGGGGAAAATGTAATCACCTAAAATTGGGCTAATAGAACCTAAGGCCCTATTTTCCCTAATTTGGGATAAAATCCTAATTATGTTAATTTGATTCCTAATTATTAACATAATTAATAAAATTTGATAAATTCAATAAAACTTTATAAATCAAGCATTAATCATCAACAATTAATCAAAAATCATATTGATTGCTGTAATACCCCCAAAATGGGCTATAGGTTCATTAACCTCTTACATCAACAATTCAATCGAAATTGACATCAAAGTTGTAACCTAAGGCACATCTCCACATCAATTTATCAAAAGCCTAATTGATTATCTTAATTTTGCATCGGGGAATATTCCTAATTTATCATAATTATCTTTAATTGAATATTATTTGGCGATAAATGTCATTATTTATCCTAATGTTGATTAATTGAATATGATGAATATTTAATTAATTAATTAAATTCTACCACTTAATTATTTAATTAAATTTAATTCTATTTATTCCTAAATTGTATTATTTAATTTTGACAATAAATTAAAATCTCATGACTAATTGATTAAATTCTTATTTAATTAATTAATGTCAGTTGTCAATATTTAATAATACAATTTTGAAATAAAAGTTTGATTAATAATTGATTAACCCATAAATCAGTTATTCTTAAATTTAAAATTAGTTAAGTTGAGATAAATCACTTTATTTTTAAAATTAATTCATAAATATTATGAACATTCAAAGAGCAGTTAAACTTTGAATCAGAAAATCAATTCAAGTTGTTATCTTTTGGAAACTCAACATCTATTTTGAGTTTAAAAGTTGATCTAAACTTCTGATTTAAGTTAAAAAGTTGTTTTTGCATGATTTGCATGATTTTGTGAATTGATCTGTTTCTAATTCTTTTTAACTCAAAAATCAACCCGAGTTTATCAAGAGTGATTTATGGCTTTTCTCAATGCATCCTCTAGCCCTAGATTTCTATAAAAACAAGGCTCAGCTCTTCACAAGAAGAACCACTCTCAAATTTGCATAATTACTCTAGCGAATTGGCAGCTGAAGGATCAAGCACTTGCGATAGGCAATTTGTGAGATTTTTCATTGTTGGTCATAGTTTTTCATAGCATATCATAGCATTCATTCATTCATATCATTCCTAGATTAATCTGCATATCATTTCATTTTCATATAGTTTAGATTCATACAGTTTCATCCTATTACATAGAAAAATCCAAAACTATTAGATCAATTTGCATACATCTTTCATTATCATTTTGCATTCAAATCCTTTGTTTAGGTGTTGCATTGTCACTAATATCAATTTCAATTAGAGAATACCATACTCGCACCTTCTAAAAGGTAGTAAATCACCTGGTTAGCTTAGTTTCAACTACTTGCAAATTTTGATTTTGCTAACCTCTAATATTTTACTGAAGTGTTGTGTCGACAGTTAGGTACAATTTTCACACACACATTCTTGGCACCCACCATGTGCCCTGAAATGGGTTTCCATTTCATTTCTATCAATTTCTATCTATTTTTTGTCATTTTCTGATCAATTCTGTGATTTTATTCTTTGTCCGTATAATTTTCATACAATTTTTGTCAAAAACTCATGCCAAGACCCTCTGAGTGTCATACGACATTTGACATTTTTGAGGCTCATATCAGAAACTACAAATTATCATTTAGAGACTGCTTTTTCATGCAGGCAGTTACCCACTACCGTACAAGTTTTCAAAAAGTTGTGCCAGCGGTGAGCCATTGTTGTATGAGGTTTGGATTATCATATGAGAGGTAACCCATTGTCGTACAAGTTTTGATACCAGGATTCAATTGTCATTTCACATTTTTAGGCAGTTTGTTAGATTTGATTTCCAAATTTGGGCTAACGGCTAACCCTAACAATTGAACTCTGTTGTTTCTAGTTGGTATTTGTTGATTCTGATTGGAAAAGCACAACAAAATTGCTAAATAGGTAAAATATACTAAGCGCGTTGCAAGGAATTTAGGTATTCTACTATGGTATGATAACACTTCATTTGGAGCATAAAACAAACTCTCTTGTGTCAAGCTTGTGTGACCTTTCCTACTTTCATAACACAGACTTCAGTTTTTGGGCTATAAAATGAACATAGATTTTTTTTTTACATATCTATTACACATAGTAAATAGGCCCTATGAACACTATTTGTGGATGATCTCGAGAGAGTGGGCTTCTTTCTCTTGTTCATGCATGCAAAGCTCTTCTTGACAAAGGATCCCCTTGTAGGTAGGGAGAATACTAAGATTATCTTGTAGTCTACTGGGTTTTGAGTCCTCAGCTGTTGATCGATACATTCTCTCTCCTGAGAGATTGATAGACCATAATTTTTGACATCACGAATCTTGGTGAGATCATTTCAGTCTTAGCGTATCAGATTAATCTATCTAATTTGTTTTGGTGAAGTGAAGAGGCTAGGGGATTATGCTCTACTTTCTTTTTGGATAGTATCATAAATCTAGATCCTTGAATCTGATCTAGTCCCCTTGTGGTCCTTTTTGTGAGTCACCTTTAGAAAGGGTTAACCGTAGTGGAAATTCCCTTAATTAGGTCAACCATGTGGATGGAACCTCAAGCGGTAATAGTCATTTTCACTATGGTAGAAACAACCGCTATATAAATATCCTTGTGGAGGAAATATTCACAGGTATGGTCTCTTGTTGGACTATTAGATCTCCCTAGAAGCTCCTGATTGATTAAATTCTTAGACTATGTCAAAACCCTGGTGCGCCTAGATTGGATTTCACCCTCTTGAGATCACAAAATTTGTAGAGTCAGACCATTACTAAAAACCCTAGTGAGGCCAATTTTTCATTTTCTAGGAATATGTGCATTATTGAAAAACTTTTTGGAACATACACAAATAGCATTCCTAGGGATTAGCACATTAAGTCACTTGATTGTTCATGTGCAGGGTTGCTTTGTCCCCTATTCATTATTTTCAAATGTTCTTGAAAATCACTTGCTTGTTGTTCTGCATGCTTGTTTACTTACTTGGTTATCGAAAACAAAAATCCCAAAATGAACTTCAAATCTGGACAAAACCTTGCAAAACACACTAATTCTGAAAATTGAGAAATTGCAAAATTTGATGCAAAAATTCATTTATGGAGTCAAAAGTCATCCCACAGGATCAAAAATTCATACGAGTTTTGAGCATTTTTCGTATCAGAACCCCTTGATTGTTGTATGAGAGCTTGTATATTATCGTATGAGTTTTGTCAAGAATCACAAGCAAAAAGTTAAAATTTGCTATCAACTGTCATGCGAGCTTTTCAATTGTTAGATGAGTCTTGTCAATTGTTGTGCCAGAGCTTACCCACTATCATACAAGCCTGTAGAAATTTGTATGAGAATTTTTGCCAGAGACTTGCCAAAATTGCCAGAAATTCAGTTTTTACAGCCTACTTCCAGATTCTATCAAACAAATCATTGTGTCAGGAACAGAGCAGAAACTAGAATTAATTCGATCATTTTCCTTAAGTGGTCTCTTGAGTCTGATCTAGCCTTCTGATTTATCGATTTGAGTCTTTTTCATCTTGTGTCAAAACCTTGTCAAAATTATCTTCAATTAAACCTTAATCTAAAAATGGCTAAGTGTTGTGAGCTTATGTCCACCATCTTTTGGGTGTCTACACATACTACTATGGCACAGTATCCTTCATTTATGTTCAATCTAATATTCAATCTATCCAATCATGACAGGGTTGCATCATTTGATCTTCTCAATTCAATTCATTCTTCAGTTGTCTTCATCTTGCTCTCTTGCTTCACCTAAGGTTAATGGTGGAAACCAGAGCTTCATCATGAAAACAAAGAGAACAACCCAAAATCTCTTCAGAGACATCTTCTGTGATTGCTCAGACCATTCATCAATCATATGAAACTACTAAATTTGGAGAAGATGCTCTTGGAAATCTATTCTTGAAAGGTGGTTACATCACTCCTCCTACATCAATCCACGTAGGTAATCAACTGACCCCTCCTGTATCAATTCATGGAAGCTATTAGACAACTCCACATTAATCCATCCCTGGTAGCTCTTATAACAACAATATGTCTCAGGGAGGGATGAACCAAGGGTCTCAAGGACATCACTCTCAACATGGCATGGATCAATAACCCACACCTTCTAAAATTGCTCGATATCAAAATGATGATGACTTCAATAAAATGATGAGGCATTTCTTGAAGGAAGACAAAGAAACATACTTCCTAGAGTTAGGTTGTCAAGGAGCTAAACTTCCTCCCAAATTTAGTGTTGAAGATATCATTACGCATGAGGAAGAAACTCCAATCACCGCTATGATGAAATAGATGCATGCCATGCAAGTCAAACTCAACAAACTTGAGAAAGAAAAGGAACCTAAGGAGTTCTCCATGGAGGCTCTATGCCTTTTTCCATTTGATAAAGACTTGTACATGTCACCATTTCCTAAGAGAGTGGAGATGCCTAAATATGATAAGTATGATGGAAAATCTTATCCTCAAGATCATGTGATAGAATTTTGTACTCAATCTATGGAGTTCATGCATGAACCAACCTACCTAATGCATCTTTTCCCTTGATCTCTAGGAGGGTCGGCTATTCATTGGTTCTCAAAAATGCCTCCAACTATCAAATTTTTTGAAGAGTTAATCAAATTGTTCTATCAACAATACTCCTACAACATCCAACATCCGATCACTATGATCGACATCTACAATCTGAAATAGAACTCAAGAGAACCATTCTTGACTTTTCACAAAAGATGGAGGAAATTTTTTTCTCTATATGCTAGACCTATTGCAAAAACTGAAAAGATGGAAATATTCATCAACAATCTTGTTCCAAAACTTAAGTACCATTTGCAAATGCAAAATCATACATGCTTCGATAAGATGGTAGAAAATGCAATCAAAATTGAGAAAGTACTTTTACAAAAAGGAGACATATCACTTCAAAAAGACAAGTATGAATCTTGATCTAATTCTAAAGACAAAGGCACAAACTAGAACAAGAATAAAGGCATTGTCACGGATGGCATTGTTGACACTATTTGTGCCCCATCTAAGGCACCCCTTTTCAATCTCACTATTGGTACCCAAGTTATCAAAGCCTCCGAGGCAAAAGAAATAGAATCAAACAAGAATTCATCTGATTACAAACCTTGGGCTACAGATCCTAAACACAAGTTTACCCTTCTTGGAGAATCCTTGGAATCTGCCATGAAAAATTTGTTGGCCAACAACATCATCTCCTTGCTTGAGATAAAAGTCTTTGATCCCGACCCTAAAGCAAAATGGTGGAGAGAGAATGATATCTATGACTTCCATCACAATAAGGGTCATAAAACTAATAACTACATCCATTTGAAACACATCATACAAGACAAAATTGATAATGGAGAAATCGTAATTGACAATCATAAGAGCAATAATGATCATACATCATTCACATAACCATTTCTAAAGCATGGTCAAGGAGATTCATCTTCTCAACCTAATGTGGGTGCTAAAGTCAATTATGCTTACTTTGGAAATAATGCTATCATAAATATGGTTGAACCATGCCTATCTGAGTGTTGCAATGTCATCACAATTGTAAGAAAAGATAGAGAAAATTTAATCAGCAAATGAAGTTACTCGATCACAAGCTCGGGCGCATCTTCAAGGACAAATCCTAGATTCATCAAACTTCCCTAAGATGCCTTTCAATCTCTCATCTACTTCTAAACAAAAGGTTGCCTCTAAATCATCAAATTCTAAAGACATGAGACCAACTTCATATAGTATTGTCCAACAACTCCAGCACACAAATGCAAAAATCTCCATGTTTGAGTTGCTTCGGATATCTCCAGCTCATAGAGCCATTCTAGACAAAGCTCCGCTCGGATCCAATGTTCCTGAAAACCTTGATTTGGATAGATTCCAAAATATGGTTGGTCATCTGACGTCTCCTCAGTATATCTCCTTTTCAGAGGAAGATGATAACTCCTTGAGTCATCCACATAACCAACCCTTTCATATTGAAGTCTTGATCCAAAACCATCGTGTCAAATGTGTGTTGATAGATGGAGGCACTAGTCTCAACATTTTTTCTTACAACTTGATCACACAATTGGGATTATCTAAAGCTACCATTGATCCTAAAAAGAAGATAACTATTAAGGCATATGATGAACTAGAAAAATATTCCAAAGGAACAATTGTCTTACCTATCAAAACAAGTCTAGTTATCATAGATATCACATGTCAAGTTCTTGATCTACCTTTGGCTTACAACATCCTCATAGGGAGACCTTGGATACATGAAATGTGATCTATTCCTTCTACATACCATCAATGTGTGAAATTTCCTTATGAAGGAGTAGAGGTGACGATTCCAACTGATCTATCTACCACTTGCAATGCATTGAAAGAAAGTGCTGATAAACTTGTTCCTAATAACATAGAATCTTCCACTAAATAGATGGACATTGTTTCTACATCCAAGATAGAATAACTTGCTAAAGATGTCAAAATTAAAGACAATGGTATGGGATAATACACAATGGAACCTATTTTATCTCTCACATCTCTCCCATTGTCCCCAAAATCTTATGGACAACCTTCTAACAAAGTGAAACCTACAGCTAAAGAATCCTAGGTTATATTCAATGGAAGATTTGTCATAGAACAAGTATCTAAACAAGAGTTTGAGGAGGAAGAAGTTGTGATTGCATGGTTATACAAGGATGATTCTCAATCCCAATAAGTCTAGAAATGTGACTCCACTTCAAGAAAAATTCCTCGAAAGTCATATGGACCAGGGGATAAATTGATCACAAAAATGGGATATACTGGGAAAGGACCTCTAGGACTACAAGGTAAAGGTCTTCTATCACCTCTTGACCACCATGATTGAACCAAAAAGAATACAATAGGTCTAGGATATCAGAAGAAGCCTTTTTATCTTAGCAAAAACTCTCCACATGTCTTAGAACAGATTGAACCTTCCACAACAATTCAACTAAAGGAAGAAACAAAACAATTTGATAGTGATTATTCAGACACCACTGATGAGTTCATTCCTTATGAGTGTTTTCCTAAAGAATAAAGGACCTTCTTGAGGCTGAGGATGATCTAATCAAAAGAATCAATGTAGTAGAGACACAAGAACCTACTACTAAAATCAAATAAGAGGAATCAATTGAATCTATCCAAATAGTTGAACAATTGGAACAACATAGTGATTCTAAGAAAGATTCTCATGAGTATGAATTCAAATCAGAATCAGAAGGAAACCCTTCTTGGGGAATCCATCTTGATTTCACACATATTCTTAGATTTCCTAGAGGCATAGATGAGGAATCAAATGACTATGAATGGAGAGTCATTCCAGAGAAAGATGAGCTTATCACAGAAAAACATATTGATGTTGTTCACCAATATGCACCTAAACCCAATGTAAGTCTAGAGAGAAATAATGAACTTAACGAATCTAATCCATTGATGGCTGAAGTGGACTCCCACAATGACATTGAGCCTATTCATGAATTGAACATTTTGAGTTGTAATATCACATTCAAACTCAAGAGTAGGGTTAGGACCAATGATGATAGATCCATATCCAAAAACACTATCTCCCAATCTTTCACCACTTTGACTATCCAACATCCAGAACTTCTTGACTAAACCTCCACGAATCTAAGCCAAGGTATCTATACCTTTCCAAATGACTATGCCCTTGCTTGCTACCTCAATGTACTTGAGCCTATGATGACTTACATTAGTGAACCAAGTGTTAGCATGATAGAGTCGGACATCAAGTATCTTAGTCAAAAGAATAAGAATAAAAATAAAAAGAAAAGGAGTTTTGAGGGTGAAAACCACTTTGTGGTAGTCTCAGAACCTACAAAAGTAAAAATAAAAGACATATCCAAAGGTGAAAACCTCTCTAAGGTGCCTAAGGGTGAGATATTTGATGTCCTTCCAAGTCATTTATAGGACAAATCTACATTACTACTTGAGCCCACTCAATCCATCAACTTAGGAACAACAAAAGAACCACAGTTGATCCATGTAGCACAATTCTTATCAGAAGAAGAAAAGAAAGCATTTAGTAAATTCTTGATAGAGAAGAAAATCAACTTTGCATGGAAATATTTAGATATGCCAGGGTTGGATCCTGATCTTATAATGCACCATTTATCTATAGCTCTAGGCGTCAAACTTGTTAGGCAAAAATTGAGAAAGATGCATCCACATGTTGCACTCTTGGTCAAAGCTGAATTAGAGAAACTACTAAAAACTAGATTCATCCATTTTATTCACTATTCTGAATGGATCTCTAATATTGTACCTATTTCTAAACCAGATAAATCAATTAGAGTGTGCACAGATTTCAGAGATGTAAACAAATCATGACCTAAGGATGATTTTCCACTACCTAACATTGATATGATAGTGGACATGACTGTGGGCTTTGAGATGTATTCTTTAATGGATGGTTTTTCTGGATATAATCAAATCAAAATTGCTCCAGAGGATCAAGAGAAAACTACTTTCACATGTGCCTAGGGTACCTTCTGTTGGAATGTCATGCCATTTGGGGTTAAGAATGCAAGTGCTACATATCAAAGAGCTATGACATCTATCTTTCATGACATCATGCATCGAACTATGGAAGATTATGTTGATGATACTTTAGAAAAATCTATGATAAGGTCTGAACATCTAAATGACTTGAGCAAAATACTAGATCGAATGGAGAAGTTTAGTCTCAGACTGAACCCTAAGAAGTGTGCTTTTGGTGTCACTTTTGGAAAGCTCTTAGGATACATTGTCTCAAAGAAAGGTATTGAAGCTGATCTAGCTAAAGTTAAAGCTATCATGGAGATGCAACCTCCCAAGAACATCAGTCAAATGAGAACATTAAAAGGGAGAGTACAATCTATTAGATGCTTCATATCTCAGCTTGCAGACATATCACAGCCTTTTACAAAAACATTACAAAAAGGTGTGACTTTTGCATGGAACGAAGAATGTGAGAAGAAATTTAACCATATCAAGAAATATCTTTCAAATCCTCCTATCTTGATGCCTCCTATTGAAGGGAAGCCATTGATCTTATATGTCTCCACTATAGATACATCACTGGGGTCATTGCTAGCACAACATGATGAGAATAAGAAGGAAAGAGCTACATACTATATCAGTAGAACATTGGTAGCATACGAGAAGAACTATTCCATGATTGAGAAAGCTTGTCTAGTTGTGATCTTTGCATCATAGAAATTGAGACATTATATGTTGGCTCATACCACACATTTGGTAGCTAAGATTGATCCACTAAAGTACCTACTAAGAAAAGCTGCCCTCATAGGTAGATTAGCTAAATGGGTAATGCTATTAAGTGAATTTGACATTGAATATGTTGAAAGAAAATCTATGAAGGGCCAAGTCATTTTTGATCAACTGGCTAAGGCACCTTTTTTTGATGATACACCAATGCAAATGGAATTCCTAGATTCCTCTATCATGAATCTTTCTTCTAGAGCATGGAAGCTATTCTTTGACGACTCCTATACACATAATGGATCTGGAGTAGGCATATTGTTCATCACACCTCAAGGATTCTCAATGCCTAAAGCATTTAGAATCAAGTTTCCTTGCACAAACAATATTTTTGAATATGATGATCTTCTTAATGGCATAAAAGTAGTAATTGAGTGGAGAGTGACAGAACTACACATTCATAGAGACTCACAACTTATAATACACCAAGTCAATGATGTGTATCAAATGAAAGATGGAAAGCTCATCCCATACAAGAGAATGGTAGATGATCTAAATAAATATTTCATATCTATCAACTTTGAACAAATTCCTAGAACAGATAATAAAGCTACTAATGCTATGACAACACTCTCTACTTTATTACAGCAGCCCGAACATGAGCTATACTACAAGTTCCTAGTGGAAGCACTATCTTATCCTGCATATGATTCCCCCAAAATTTGCATGATCTATACTATTGTTGGTCATGATTCATCCAGATATAAAAAATTGTTCTCCTATCTCCAAGATCAAATCATTCCCGATACCTTTAACCACCATGAGAAATGATACCTTATCTGAAATGCATCATGATATGTCATCATGGGTAATAATCTGTACAAATGAGGTCTAGATGGTACACTCCTTAGATGTTTAGAATGGGAAGAGTCTCAACGTGCATTAGAGGAAGTCCATGAAGGTATATGTGGATCACATTCCAATGGTTTAACACTAGCTCGAAAACTTATTAGGGCTAGGTTCTATTGGCTTGAAATGGAAAAAGAGGCTATCAAGTATTCTAAGAACTGTCAAAAGTGCCAAGTACATGGTAACTTAATTCATGCACCAGGGAGGGATCTAATTCCCTTTACTACACAATAGCCTTTTCACAGATGGGCATTTGATCTTATAGGATCCATACATCCTCATTCTTCTAATGGACATACCCATATCATCACAGCCAGAGATTATTTCACAAAATGGGTAGAAGCAATCCCTTTGACTCAAGCAACCGACAAAAAAATTTCAATGTTCATTTTGAACTACATCATATGTCGGTATGGTATTCCACATTCTATAGTCACAAATAATGGTGGACAATTAAAAAATAGAGACTTGGATGATTTATGTGCCAAATTCAAGATTATACAACATTGGTCATCTATCTACTATCCTCAAGGCAATGGACAAGTAGAGGCTTCAAACAAGACTCTATTGAAAATCTTGCATCGCACAGTTAATAAAATAGGAAGAGACTGACATCTCATGATCAATCCAGCTCTCTGGGCCTATAGAACAAGTATCAAAACACCCACTGGGGCTACACCATTTGCTTTAGTTTATGGGTCTAAAGCGGTACTACCTATTGAGGTTGAAATCCCATCACTAAGAATCATAATGCATGGTCTAGTAACTGGTGATGACTATAGAGTGTCTAGGTTGCAAGAACTTAAACTACTAGATGAGCATAGACAAGCAGCGTATGATCATCTCAAAGTATATCAGAAGAGAATGTCTAGAGGCTAAAACAAGAAGGTTAGACACAAATAATTTTGGGTTGGCAATCTAGTCTTGAGAGAGAATCCTAAAAATCAATCACATAGAGAATGCAAGGGGAAGTTTGAACCCAACTGGCTAGGTCCCTTTGTTAACACTGCTACTTTTGGCTCTGGTGCCTATCGACTCTCAATGACTAAAGGAGAATAGCTCTGAGAACCAATCAACATTCTCCATCTGAAGAAATTCTATGCCTAAGGCATTCAACATTCAAAAATGTCCTGAAAAAATCATAAAAATCTGAAAAAGTCCTGAAAAAATAAACATCTTGGTGAAAACCTAGCAATAGGCGCCTTGATGATTCACAAAAAAATTTGAAAAGATAAAAAATACAAAAAAAATTGAAAAAATGAAAAATACAAAAAAATGAGAAAAAGAAAAAGGTGCCTTGATGAAAACTTGGAAACAGGCACCTTGGTAGCAAAAATAGAATCTCTGCCAAGGTGGTGAAAACTTGGAAAATGAGCACCACTTGTTTCAAAATGCTCCATCTATCAGTGCAATCTTGGTCTTTTCCCAACTTTCAGTCTTGCTTTAGTTTGTACATATCTCTTGGTTTGTTTCTGCATTCCTATTTTCAATAAAGTTGGTCTGTACACCAATCAGCTCAAGCGTCTGTATCCTATCAATGTTTCAAACTTGGGGGCAATCACAGTCATATCCTATGGCCTCCAGTGTATCTTAGATGTGTCATATCCAGTCAAAGTCCTTTGAAGCTCATCCGAGTCAGTCAGTCAGTCTCATCTCCAGAAAGGATTTTGCATCTACAACAATGCAAACAAACATCAACACAAACTGCAAACAATCTTTGATTCATGCTTTTATCTCCTTGTATGCTTACTGATTCGCATTGAGATTTTTTCATATTGTGTCCTTTAGAGCTCTTTGATGATGTCCTTTACAGGATTTAGAGAGTGATGACTGGGGGCATAATCTTTTCTTTGTTTTCTGCTTTGAGTGAAAATCTAACAACTTTGGAAATTTTGGATTGAAATGGGGTCTGTCTGTAAGAGCCGCTATCTCATATTGAATGGCCATGAGTACCTCGACCATTGATACCCAAAAAATTCAAGGAAGTTTGATCTAACTATTGTCTTTTTGAGTGAGTTATTTCTCCTACTATGAAACACGATCTTACCTAAGGATGTGAATGATAAAAGGTCACTACGGGTAATTCACACTAGATTTAGAATAATCTCTTGACTGCTTGATGTGTTTTTTACCGCAAGGCATATTCAGGTAATCACAACATTTTATGTTTTGATGCTTATATATATTGCTATATCAAAATGGACATGATATTCAGGTCATCCTGGCATTTATGCCTTGGTGCTTATATCTAATCTGACATTCTGAAAACAAAATCAATATTCGTATGTCCATGGTTGTTTAGCCAGTGGGCGTTGTATTGATTCTGGTGCATACAAATAAATATTCATATGTCTATTGATTCATAACTAGTGGGCATTTTATTGATTTATCCAATTACCTAAAAAGTTCAATGATGAAAACAAATTGACACATGATCAGTGACTAGGTCCTAGGTCTTAGGTTTGCATTTCTATCTACATGTTGTTTTGCACTTTGCATTGATTGCATGATCCCACAACTTGCTGACTACAATCAAAATGCTTAAATGATTCTTCAAACCTAAACTTAACTTGACATGAAGAGTTGAATCTCACACGAAGGTTTCTTCACAGAACTGCAAGCAGTCACCATCCTAGGTTAAACATCCTTTTTGACATAAGACCGAGTGTGTGTGTGTGATTTACACCTTCATGAAATAACAAGATTTAAAAGACAATTATACTATTCAAAGCAAACTAATCTAAATAATGCACAATTAATCTAAATATCTCATGGATCTCTAAAATAAAGTGGTAAATGAGGCTCTCAGCTATGATCCTCACTAGTGACACTCTAAAGATGAGAGTTAAGCTATATGATATGCAAATTTAGATCTATTCTATCAAATTCTAGCTCTATTTGATGAACAATCTACTATGATCAAAGCAATTTAAGCTAATTAGCAATGACAAATGATAAGTGAGTGATGTGGATGCAAATTGACAGAGCTTTGCTACAATTCAAAGATATGGAGTGGATGAATTATGCTTCTAAATGCCTTCAATATATAAGATTTTCCCAAGGGTAGGGGGTAGAGTGAGATAACCATGGTCATGCTTGGGTAAGGTCAATTGGCTTTGCTTTGTCCATAAATGGGGGGACAAGGAGGGGACAATCATTTAAATGGTTTCAAAAGGCTGGACCATTTCAACAAAAGTGAGTGATTTGTGTCCATTTTGTGTCCTTTTTCCTTTGTTGAGGGAAATTATGATTTATTAATTAATTAAAGTAATTAAATTTAGCCATGAAGGGTAAGATGTTCATTTTGATTTTTCATTTCAAAAACTATGTCATTAATTGAATTTAATCAATTTCGTAGTGTTTTTCCCCTTTTCAAGCTTTATTTAATCATTTAATCATTTAATTGAATTTTCTTTTGATTTGAATTTCCTTTGTTCCATTTATTGATTTTCATGCTATTTTGATGATTTTATGCACCTTTTGATTGATTTAAGCCTTTGCCAATTTTCCGTGTCTACAAATGCCCCTCTTTGGATCGATGTGCAAAGAACACCGATTCAAAGATTCCCTTAGTATGATGATCTGATTCAGGTCCTGGTTCTGATATGCCTCTGATCATTCTAATTGATGTACTTCCTGATATGATAATGATGTGCCTTTGATGATGGTGATGTGCCTCTGATATGATTCTGATACCTCTGATATGATATGGGTCCTGGTTTGATGATAGGTCCTGGGTTCACTGATAAAGGTCCTGGGTTTATTGATAAAGGTCCTGGGTTCATTGATAAAGGTCCTGGGTTGATTGATTGCTGATATGTTGATAGGTTTGATATGATAGCAGATTTGATATTGATTTTTCTCCTAATATGAAATTGATTTGCCTCCTGATATGAAATTGATTTGATATGATAACTTGATATGATATGATATGATATGCCCCACTGATAAATGTTTTTGATGTGATGCCGATTTGATACTCTGATGCCCCCTCAGAAATAAAACATATTGAGTCCTTGATTTGAAAGATTTTGATTAGTTGGAATATGTTTTGATTTCTGATACCGTTTTAAAGAAATAAGCAAGTTTTATTTATGCCCTGGCTAATGAAGATGTCATATAATAGGTCCAAAGTTCATGTTTTAGTCTTTATTAGGGCCAATTTCACCTTAAATAGGGTAAAACCCCTCATTTTACTATTCATTTTCACCGTTCCCTTTTGAGATTTTTAGCTCTGATTTTAGCTCTTTTTACATGATGGTGGTCCCACATTGCGAGCATCAGTTTGAGAGAGCATGCCGGTTCGGTCAGAGAGCGAACGACGGTCCTCCGGTATGTCATTCAAATTTTCCTCGTGTTTCTAGAACTGCATTTATGACTTCATTTAATGCTTTTTAAAATTTTGATTTTTGCGTTTTAGAAAAGAAATGTCGCCTCCGTGCATTGTAGTTACGCCTAAAAAAATTAAATGTCACCTCTTGAAAATTTAATATCACGTTTCTTAGCTTTGTTCATGCCTTTAGAAAATCCTTTATCACCTGCGGACAATTTAATATCGCTTAGGGTTTAAGCATTTTAATTGTTTATCGTGTGAAAACCTTAGATAATAAAATGTCACGTTGGGTAAATTTGATATCGCGTCTGTAAAATTAAATCACGCGAATGATTAAAATCACGCGTATGTCATATTTGATGTCACCTTTGGTAAAATAAATGACGCCTAAAAGAAAAGTCGTGTAAGTGAAATTTTTTTTTTTTATGTTATTTGAGACTTTTCTATGACGTCTGATTGCTCGATTGCGTCAACTTGATTGATATGGATCACTTCAATGAATTTGATTGAATGTTCAGTTAGGGTGTTCCCCTTGTTTGATTTCAACAATGAATTAGTACATTGGTAACTATGATATCGAAGGATAAGGTAAATCAATCGTCATCACGAATGATAGGTCATGGGTCTAATCGTCCATTCATTTTATTCTCAAATGCTTAGAGACATAAAACTAGGATCATCCTTCCTCGATGCTTAGAGTTAGGATTGGTAGGTCTGATAGGTATATGTAAATTGATGACTATGATTGATTGTTTGATTTCCTGACATTAGGTTACTCATGTGATTCCATTGTTTTGATTAAACAGGAGGATGTCCCTATTTTGTACCTCTGGATTGTACCACAATGGGTGATGGACTTGAGAGAGTAGTTGACTGATGCCGACAGATGAGTGATTAGGTGATGTGGTTTATTATGTGTATTAGAGCTTCCTCAATTCCAGATGAATCGAGGTTTGATTACCCTTGTCGCACAGCGTTGGCACTCTGAGACAAACACTTTTTGGTTGCCATGGGGAGAGATGACTATTACTCCTGAGGATGTATATAGGTTACTGCGGATTCTGACACATGGGGAGATAGCATATTATGATGCAGTATATGATGGGACTTATTGTCGATGAGTATTCAAAGATCCTTCTATTGGTGATGATTGCATCCTATGGCCTCAGTTTGCTTCATTTCCTATTTTACCAGCGTTGTTAGGTGCTATCATTGGTGGCATGTTACTACCTGATTGTCGGGGTCGTAGGTTTTCAATGGGTTGGGGTAGGATTATCGAGGACTTGCTGCATCAACCTTGATTATTTGATTGGGGATCTTGTGTGCTTGCATAGTTATACCATGATCTTCACAAGGTGGTTTATAGGAGATCAGCTGCGTTATCTGTTGGGATTCATATTTTACAGCTTTGGATATGGGAGCAGTTACTAGTTAGTCATCCAATATCAGAGCAAGATCGACCTTTAGGGTATCCATTTGCATGGCAGTACACTGGGATGGTGACACAGCATCACTTGAGTCATTTGGAGTATTGGCGGTGACAGATTGATGATATGGATGAGGTCTATTAGAGACCATATGTCGATGTTGAGGATTGGAGAGAGGATAGCTTGGAGTTACCGTATATGTTTTCTCCTCGATGGATGATTGGCAAGATTGACTCTGTCCTTGAGAAATTTTTGGTAGGTAGAGTGCTACGACAGTTTGGGCGGATTCAGCCTATGCCTTAGGGATCTGTAGTTTATGCTCGTTCTAGTGCAGAGAGGGCTACTTGGGGACACATGCCTTCATATGATGATGCTATTGAGCAGATATCATGGCTTGGTTATATGGACTAGGATATGAGGTTACACATTAGAGATGTCAGGGTTACTCAGGAGTATTTGGATTGGTTGATGGAGCATCCTATGCCTCGATTTACAGACCCTGTAGAGCCAGTGCCTGGGAGAGATGATGATGGTGATGGTGTCGGTGGTGGGAGGAGACGCAGAGGTAGACCATGAGGTAGGGTGGTGATTAGACTTAGAGGATGAGTGAGGGATATATATATATAGGCACCACCTCCTCCTCCTTCTCATCCTGCAGTAGCATAGAGACAGAGGATAGATCGTTAGGACCATGTGAGGGCTGCTAGGCAGGATTCAGTGGCAGGACAGGATATGGGAGCGAGATTACCGTAGGCTACTGTGGATGGTCAGGATACAGGTGCACAACAGATGCTAGTAGCTTTTTCCCATGATCAGGGAAAAGCTCCTATAGATATAGGTGATCCTCAGAGTACCTATGAGGTTGGTGAGAGTTTTAGTACTACCCAGCTGCGAGCAGATGTGGGAGCATTACGGATAGAGGTATCATAGATGTCCTCGATGATTCAGCAGTTAGTATTAGGTTTGGCTCCATTGGTTCCTCTCCTTGTTGCTATGGTTGGTCAGATGCCTCTTCAGCCACCTCAACAGCCTCCATCACAGCCTCCTCCACAGCCTCCTCCTAGTGGTGACGAGAGTTGAGCTATGAGTGCTCTTGTTGATCAGTTGTGTATTGATGTTGAGATACTTGATATTGTATCATATTCTTATGACCTTGGTGTCACCTTTCCAGTTGTACTTTGATACTTGTTTGACATTGATGCCCCTGTTGATGGGCGATTATAGAGTTGATTTTTGATATCATTGTTATACTTGATGTGTTGAGTTTTGAGTAGACCTGTGACTTGAGGACATTTATGATCTTTCCCATTTTTTTACTTGATGATATATGAGATTACCTTTATATGCTACTATATGTGTTTATCTAATGCATTTGTTTTGGATGGATGTGTCTATGGATGCAATGTATCTTATGTATGATATAAATAGATGGATGCATTTCTTTCTTCATGTATGGGTGCAATTTTTTGTTTTTGATGTGTTATTTCATGTATGCAATCTGTATCTTTGTCTAGATGTATGCACATGTAAATGATTATTTCCTTCTTTTCCTCGATAATATATCTTTGTAATGATTAATGATATGGAATGAATGCAAAAAGTATAATCTCATGTTTTTATTGTAGAAAAGATGATGTTGAGGTGATGTTGTCCTTGCTGATTTGACCTTGTTGATGATGTTATGTACCCCCTTTTTGATGCGAAATGAAACTCTTGGGAAAAAAAAATGCATGTGCAATTATTCTAACATGAGAATGCATTTTAACCTTTCTATGAATGCAATTATCTTTTCTATGAATGCAGCTAAGTGTCACTAGCTTTTAGCAAATAAATGCCTTGAGGATATATTTCATCATTGAGCATTTGGGACCGGAAAGTCGATACAATCACCACTGCCCACTGACATGGTGATATGAATATCGCTTTTTTATTGCTCATATGGTAACCTTGGTCTTGCTTTCCCATCAATCTCATCGATACGACTATCACTGATTACAAACAATCATGAGAGTATGAATACCAATTTTGTTGGATTCTATGTTGCAAGTGGATTTTGGAATTTAGATATGAAGAATCTAAATATCCAAGGTATCTAGTTGCGTAAACAAACAAAAGTTAACTCATTTTTTTATAAGATAATCCTCGATGGTTCTTTGATGACCATGTCTTTAGATGAATTCTCATAAGGCAATGAATCTTCCTCCAAACATTCACTTCATAGTCAAGAAAAATATCATGTCTCCGTCATTGCCAATCTAGTTGAAACATCATTGATTAGCTAAAAAGACTTGATACAAATTGAATTAATGTAAGTAAATAGATTTTTAACCAACTTTTCAAAAGAATCTATCTAGGTGTTTTGCATTCTTTTCTGATCTTCAAAGAATATCTCCAAGTGTTTTGATCATGGAATGATGTTTGATTTTTAATCCTGAATAATAAGTCAATTTAGGCTCAAGGATTTGTTGCGGTAGTCAACTTCTTGGTTAGTAAACAATGATATCAATCAAAAGTTTACAAAAATCTGATCTCTCTTCTAAAAATGTTGATTTCTTTCTGCTTGTGACTAAATGTTGCTCGTTTGAATCCTTTTTGAGGTACCCACTTTCCGATCTATTCTATGCTGCCCCCAAGTGTTTGATGTATCAGTTTTTGACAACTTTTTGGGCAATGCAAAGGATGATGCTAAAAAAATGTTATTATGACTATGTACAAATGATGGATGCAATGAAGGTTTGGACAAATGGGATGATGAGATGCATTATGTACACATGTGACTAGGAAAGAAATGACTTAAGGAAACCAAAAGTGCTTGTTGCCAAGTTTTCACCTTTGGGTGCTTTTTTTTCTTTTTTCTTTTTTATATTTTTTTTGCTACCGAGGTGCCTATTGCTAGGTTTTCACCAAGGCACTTTTTTCTTTTTCATTTTTTGGTATTTTTCATTTTTTTCATTTTTTGTATTTTTCCTTATCACCTTGGCACCTATTGCTAGGTTTTCACCAAGAGATAGTTTTTCAAATGTTTTTGCTTTCTTCATGCTCAATTTTCCACTATTTTTTTGATCTTTCTTCTTTTCCAATGTTTTTGGATTTTCCATTTTCAAATGTTTTTGTATTTTCAAGATCACTTTTCAACTATGTACAATAATTATGATGCTCTCTCATCTGATACTCTTTATACTCTTTCATCTGCTTTAGGTGTAGAACCTCTTCAAATGAATGTTATTTATGGGTTCTTGTAACTCTTCACCATTACAATATGATAACTTATATGTTCCAGTTCCAAAGGATGACACTATCACAAATGGGCCTATCCAATTAGCTTCCCACTTTCCTTTCTTTTCCCTTTCAGCTTGATTTCTGGGATTTTCTCTTAATACCAAGTCTCCTACTTGAAAAGTTCTTGGTTTGATGTGTTTGTTGTAATGCCGTGAAATCCTATTTTGATAAACTCTTAAATGCTCATAAGCTTGAGTCTGGTGTTCCTCTAACAATTCCAATTGTTGTAGTTTGGCAATCCTATAATCCTCATCAGTGATCAATCCTCTTAATGAAACTCGTAGAGATGGAATTTCAACTTCTAATGGTAGAACTACTTCGGTTCCATAAACTAAAGAGAATGGGGTGGCTCCTGTAGGTGTTCTGATACTAGTTCTGTAAGCCCATAGTGCGGGATTTATTTGCACGTGCCAATCTCTTCCTGATTTGTTAACTGATCTTTTTAATATTTTGAGGATATTTTTGTTCGTTGCTTCAGCTTGTCCATTGCCTTATGGATAATAAATGGATGACGAATGATGTGTAATGTGGAATGTCATGCAAAGTTCATCAATATCCTAATTTTTGAATTGTTTCCCATTATCCGTGATAATGGCATGTGGAATACCATAGCAGCAAATTATGTGGTTCAATATGAACATTGAAATTTGTTTGCCGGTTGCTGTTGTTAATGGAACTACTTCCACCCATTTGGTGAAGTATTCTGTTGCTGTGATGATATACTTGTGTCTGTTTGAAGATGGAGGATGTATGATTCCAATCAAGTTAAAACCCCATTGATAAAAAGGCCATGGTGTAATGAATGGGTGTAATTCTTGAGCCGGTGCATGTATCATGTTACCGTGATATTGACATTTGCTGCATGTCTTCACAAATTGACAAGCATCCTTTTCTAATGTTGTCCAAAAGTACCCTAAATGAAGGATTTTCTTAGCTAGATTAAGACCGCTTGAGTGTGACCCGCAAATGCCTTCGTGGACCTCGCGTAAAGCTAACTTAGACTCTTATTCCTCTAGACATATAAGTAACATCCCATCAAGACCCTTACGATACAATGTGTCTGAAAGGATTAGGTAACGGGTGGCTTGGTGTATGAAGTTAGATTTTTGGGCACGAGTTTGGTCTACGGGGAGTACTTGGTCTTTAAGGTAAGTATAGATGGGTCCATACCAAGGAGAGTCATGTCCATGTAAAAGAGCAACAATTTGGGTGTCAGGAAGGTTGAATGCCGGTTTTACCAACTCTTCCACCAAGAACTCATACTTCTCATTTTGATCTGGTTTTTGTAATAATGAAGCCAAGGTAGCCATGGCATCTGCTACTCTATTCTTTTCTCTTGGAATTTGTTCAAATGTGATCAAAGCAAAGGTTTTATATTTCATCAATGTTATATCTTTGGTATTGTATTCATTATTAACTTGATTGATTATGAGTTGGGAATCCCCATACACTTGTAATTCTGCAATATTCCATTCCAAAGCTATTTTGATGCCAATGGCTAATGCTTCATATTCCGCTATGTTATTGGTGCATGGAAATAAGAGTTTATAGGACTTTGGAATGGTGTACCCTTGAGGAGTAACCAATAATATACCTGCTCCAGAACCTCCTTGTGTATAAGATCCATCAAAATATAATTTCCATGTCTTTGCTTCTATGTTGACAATTGCTGCATCTGGAAATTCAATTTGAATGGTTTGTGTAGACTCCATTGGGTTATCTGCTATCACTTGTCCTTTAATTTCTCTTCTATCAACATATTCAATGTCGAATTCACTTAGGATCATGACCCATTTTGCTATTCTACCTGTTAAGGCAGTTTTACTTAGCAAGTATTTGAGAGGATCAATCTTGGCAATTAATTTGATCTTATGCATCAACATATAATGTCTTAGTTTTTGAGATGCAAAGACCACTGTTAGACATGCTCTTTCCATGAATTAATAATTTAGTTCATATTTTATTAAGGTTCTACTAAGATAGTAGATTGCCCTTTCTTTTCCTTGCTCATCTTCTTGTGCCAACAATATGCCTAAAGACCTTTCTGTGGCTGATATGTATAACAATAGTTCTTTGCCCTTGATAGGTGACATAAGAATAGGTGGGTTTATCAAATAAGTCTTCAAAATAGTGAAGGCCTTATCACATTCTTCATCCCACATAAATGTAGTGTCCTTGTGTAGCAATCTGGTGAAGGAGTGACACTTTTCTGCTAATTGAGATATAAATCTCCTTATTGATTGAATCTTTCCTTGTAGTGATCTCATTTGGCTAATGTTTCTTGGAATCTCCATTTCTAGAATGGCTTGTACTTTTTCAGGATCAACTTCAATTCCTTTTGCTGACACTATATAACCCAATAGCTTGCCGGATTGGACACCAAAGGCACACTTCTTTGGGTTTAATCTAACTTTGAATTGTTCTAACCAAATGAATATTTTTCTTAGGATTTGTAAATGTTCTTCTCTATTGTGGGACTTTTCTAGAATGTCATCCACATAATCTTCTAATAAAGTGTGCATCATGTCATGGAAAATAGTTATCATGGCCCTTTGATATGTAGCTCCAACATTTTTTAGATCGAAGGGCATGACATTCCAACAAAAAGTACCGCAAGGGCAAGTAAATGCTATCTTTTCTTGGTCTTCGGGAGAAATCTTTATTTGATTATAGCCACTAAATCCATCCATTAATGAGTACATTGCGTGACCTGCTGTTAGATCCACTATGGTATCAATGCTTGGCAATGGGAAGTCATCTTTGGGACATGCAAGGTTTAAATCTCTGAAATCCGTACACACACAGATAGATTTATCATGCTTAGTAACCGGCACAATGTTAGAGATCCAATCAGCATATGCTATTGTTCTTATGAACCCCACCTTTAACAATTTTTCCAATTCTGCCTTGACTAGGAGAGCCACATGTGGGTGCATTTTCCTTAGTTTTTGCTTCACAGGTTTAACTCCAGGTCTAACATTCAGATGATGCATTATGAAATCAGGATCCAGTCTGGGCATATCAGCATATGACCATGCAAAATTTACTTGTTGTTCTTGGAAGAATTTGATAAAGTCCTCTCTTTCAAGAGATGTAAATGATGTAGCCAAGTGTATGACCTTTGGATCTACTTCTGTACCAATGTTAACTTTTTCTGTTGGTTCTATAAGAATAGATGACCGTTCTTCTTCATGTTCAGGCAAAGTATCCAATCTCTCTGCTAATGGTGCCACAGTTGGGTTTTCACCAAAAAAAACATCTTTTATTTTCATTGTTTTTGGTTCTAATGGTGCCACAGTTGGGTTTTCACCAATAGAACTTATTTTTTTATTTTTTTTCATTTTTTTCTTTTTTTGACTAAGAGATTGGACCCTTGCTGTTGTCATCATGTCCGCATTGAGTTTGTTGGTGAAAGAGGGTTCAACTGCATTGAGATATTGGTTTGTTGCTAGGTCATTTGGGAAATAAAGTAAGTCATGTGGCTCGGTTTGATCCCAATCAATGAGGTCTGGGTGCATCAAAATTAAGGAATTATTGGGTAAGGTATCATCAATAGGATTTATGGACATGACTTCGTTTGAGGGTTCATACATTGTATCATTTAGATCTATGATGTGCGCTTCCTCAAGATGATCCATGGAAGCAGGGTCAAAGTCCCCTTTGCTCGAATCCTCATCAACCTCTATGGGAAACAATGTGGGAAAAGCCACAAGCGGGTTAAAACTAACATTTGAATTTACCTCCTCTGAAGGTGTCCAAAATGTTTCTATGCATGCTCCACTATTAGATGCTTGTTCTATATTAGGCCTTTGAAGAGGAGATTCTTCATTAATTGGAGCATCTTGTTTTGGGATTTTTGCATAAGTATGTATAGCAATGACTTCTTTATCTTGACATGACTCATCTGATAAAGTATCCCATTCATAATCCTGAGAGTCATCGCTATCTCCTTCGGATTCTAATGCATTTATTTGAGGATGAAAATCATGCATTGGACTTGAACTTTCTCCCTTGTATTGGAAACCTACTCCGGATTTTTCATGACTTGCCCTCCAAATAGGTTCAATAGGTTCTAATAATCCTCTATTTCTTTGGCCTAGGGGTCCTCTTCCTTTGTATCCCATCTTTTGCATAATATCAAATCCTTTCCCATATTGTTCAGTTTGTATATTGACATGCTGAATTCTTTCCATGGGAGTGTCTAAGGTATCATCCTCATCATGATAAAGCCATTGAAGGACATCATCTTCTTCCTTATCCCATGTTTCTTTGCTATCTTTCCTCACAAAATAAGAATTATACTTATGTGGAAGATGTTCTTTTGAGGGTTTACCATGTGATTTGGGAGACATGGGCATGTCAAATAGAGAAACTGAATATTCTCCTACTCTTGAACTAATCTTGCATTGTTTGTCAAATTTGTTCATCATCTCACTCATGTATTGATAATGATCTTCTTTAGCTTGTTCTTTTTCTTCTTTAGTAGGTTTGTAGATCACTGTCTCCAATTTAGGTGCTAAATATGGACTTTCCATTACATTTGGACCCTCGTAGCTCACTTTTTCCTTGCCCTTAGTTGATGTAGTTGAGCTAGCTTGAAGAGGATTTTGTGCATCTTCATTGGTGATTCTTGGAATAACTCCTTCACGATTATGTGGAATGTATAATTCATGCAAGGGTTTGAGTGCATTACAATATTGGAATGGATTTGAGTCTCCTCCAACTGTGATTTCTTCACCCATGTATGGGAACTTGATGCATTGGTGGTATGTGGATGGGACAGCTTGCATCTCATGAATCCATGGTCTTCCCAATAAGATGTTATATGTTAATTTCATGTCCAACACTTGACACTTGGTTTCCTTCTTGACTGGTCCCACTTGGATAGGCAATACAATCATGCCTTTAGAAGCTCTTTCAGCTTCATCGTAAGCTTTTATGGTGATTTTCTTTGTAGGGTCAATGCAAGACTCAAATAAACCTAAGGATTTTACAAGACTCAATGTGCATATGTTAAGACCAGCCCCTCCATCAATAAGGGCTCTTTTGACTCTATGCCTTTCGATCAAAACCTCTATATGTAATGGCAAATTTTGAGGATGAGTTATAGACATGTCGTCTTGATCAGAAAATGAAAGACAATGAGGAGCCACGAGATGTCCTACCATATTTTGAAATTTTTCTTCCCCTAAGGTAGTAGAAACATGTGTCTCTTCTAAAGCTTTTTCTAAAATCTCTTTATGATTCGGTGACAACTTCAATAACTCTAAGATTGAGATTTGTGCTGGAGTACGTTGCAATTGGTCCACCAAACTATAAGGCCTTGCTACTGTAGGAGGTTGTTTGACCACAATGTTGGATTGTGGGATATTGGTGTTTTGAGGGACTATCCCTTGTAAAGTCATTCTAGAATTCTGCCCTCTTGTAATGACATTTGTTGGTTCCTTTTGAGGCTGTTCATTAATTATTATAGCATTAACAATATGATCATATGATGGCGCAAAGTTGAGATTATTGGCACTTTGTTTCTTGGCATTTGATGACTCACCTTTATCATGTTTGTAAAAAGGTTGTTTGAAGGCCGTATGATCTTCATTATTTTGGGGTCCATCAATGGTGATTATGTTATTATCTA
The DNA here is from genome assembly GCA_027943335.1 of Chamaecyparis obtusa. Lineage (NCBI taxonomy): Eukaryota > Viridiplantae > Streptophyta > Pinopsida > Cupressales > Cupressaceae > Chamaecyparis > Chamaecyparis obtusa. The sequence goes on along the minus strand of BSBK01002973.1, from coordinate 158,058 downwards.
TCAAGTCTTGCACCACATTCTTTAATTGTAGACATTCATTTGTAGTGTGCCCCCGAATCCTATGATATTCACAATGATTCTTAGCATCCCACCAACCCGGCTTGTGGTCTGGTTCATAAGGCTTAATAGAGGGTAATGTAATAACATTGTTAGCCATGAGAGCCTTTAATGCAGTTTCAAGTGATTCTCCCAAGGGTGTAAAGTGTCTTGAAGGAGTGGGCTTCAAATACTTATCATACTTGCTGTTTTGATCCTTGTTTCCTTGATTATTCTTGTTGGCATTGTTGTTATTGTTGGAAGGTGCATTATATACTTGATTAGTATTATTCACTTGATTTGGTGTCTTTGTAAGGGAAAATGGAATCACCTTCAAGTTGCTGGATTCCACTACACCATCATTAACAATGCCTTTGTTATTATTTTTTGCAGCATAACGGCTATTGTTATTGTACCAACTTTTATTTTGATTGTTGTTATTGTTGGTATTGTTGTTGTTGGAGTTAGAGTTGTTCTTATTTTCCTTGTACAATTTCAACTCTCCACTCTTAATCAACACTTCTTCCATTGTAATTCTGTTATCAATCAAATCTTGGAAGGTTTTAGGACATTGCATCCTTAGTCTATAATTTAATTCGCTTCTTAAACTGTTAATAAAGATATCCATTTTTTCTTTCTCCGGTACACTTCTTGGATATCTAGCAAATGCAGTCCTCCATCTTTGCAAGAATGTGAGGAAGGCTTCTCCATCTTGTTGCTTCATGTTACATAACGTTATCATTGTGACCTCATGTTTGATGTTATAAGAGTAATGAGTCATGAATTTAGAAGCTAATTCTTCAAAGGATTTTATGTCGGATGGTAGTTTTGAAAACCAATCCATGGCCATTCCTCCCAAGCTTCTTGGGAATAGTCTCATTAAATAGGTTGATTCATGCATGAATTCAAGACTCAATGCACAAAACCCCCGAAGATGATCATGTGGGTCAGATGTTCCTTCATACCTATCATATTTAGGAAATGTTACATTAATGGGAAAAGGCACCATGACCAAACTCTTATCGAATGGAAAAGGACATAATGTTTCAATAGAGAAAGGCTTAGGAGCCCCGTTTTGTTTCAAACTGTCAATTTCCATTTGTAATGCTTTGAATTATTCCCTTATTGCTTCCATAGGGTCTTCTATTTCCTTGGGCTTTAATTATTCTATGTCAAAATCTTTAGGTAGCTTTACCCCCACTTGTATCAAGTCCATGAAGTGTTTTTCTTTATCCATAAGCATGGTCTTTTTCATTAGTTCTATGAAATAAGGGCATTGTCTTGCCTCTAACGCTCTTTCAACCGTGGCTTCTTCTACAGTTGGGGGTAGGTTTGTATTATGAGGAGGAGGTAAGTTGTTGCCTTGTGAATTTGCTTCTTGGGAATTAGGATCTCTTCCTCCATTATTAGAATTTCCTTGATTGTTGTTAGGATCCATACCCCCATTCATGTTGTTCCCTTGGTTGTTAGGATCGGTATTTCCTAGGGTGCCGCTAAACATCTTGTTAATGTCCTTTGCCTTAGCTGGTTTTTCAATCACTCGTGAAGTAATGAAAGTGTCCTTCAGAAATGGGAGCTCTTCTCCTTTGTAGGTCCCGTCTGTTTGTAATGTTTTCTTTATAGAGAGTGATCTTGTAATAATAGGCATGAACAAACTTTAAGGGTATGTTGACTTCTTCTCTTGATAAGCTGGTTTTTGGAATAATGTAAAGGTTTTTGATCAATTTTAAATGGTTTAAAATTTTAATGATGTTTTGATCAATAACTTTGGAATATCTTGTTTGAAAATATAAAAACAATCTCAACACACACATCAATTGGGTACCATATCCCTAGAATGCTCTAATGTGTGTATTTTTGAACATTTTCACAGGTTAAAACACAAGAATAGCTTCCACGCAATCTACCTAGCACATAATTGGTTCGTAAACATGGCTCTAATAGGTAGTTTTGCTATTTTACCGTTATGTAGTAAGTTTTCCGTTCAAAATAGATCTTAGCCTTTCATCCCCCAAGTATGTTAAGGGGCTTCCCATATGCACCGAAGCATGATTTTGCGCAATATGTTAAGACTACTAGAGGAAGTTTGAAAGAGATAAAATCCTTTTTGTCGTGCACCCCATTAAGGATACACGCGTTTCATTTTATAGTGGGTCAGATTCTCGTGGCAAAAGCAAGTGTATCCCACTTTGGGCTGTCCCTCTCACCGGCCCTTTTAAGGCAATCTTGGGAGGCGAGCCCACTAAGTTTTAAACATGTTCATTTGAAAGCATGAAAAGTGGATTTGCTAGAGCAAGTTTGGGAATTTGATTCACTCAAAGAGTGAAGAGCATATCCTTATTGCTTTTCCCTTATCCCAAACACTCACAATCAATTTGGTTCTTTTTCAACCTCGTGACAAAGGAGTTCTTAGAATTGAAATGTTTGTTCTTTTCCTTTTATGATTAAACTATGTTTTGAACTTTGAAATGCCACAAGCTAAGGGAATGTGCAAGCTTGATGAGAGAAATACCTCAAACGATGCTAGCAAAAGCTAGGCGCATTTTTAAGTAGTAGATTTCTCATTTTTCTCTCCAAATCCTTCCCTTACCTTAATGAAATGTTCTCTCCACCAACAAGTTATTCGGCACAATACAAACAAAGTGAGGGAAAACCAAAATCAAAGCTTAAAATGATATATTTGATTATGCTTTTGATTCTTTTTACCAAAATACTTGCACAATTCTTACAAACTTAGGGACTAAACTCCCAATTTAATGATACGTATTTCTATTTGTAAGCATCTACAATAGCAATGTATTTAGCATATAATTCTACCTCCTTTTCTAAATCATTGTTAAGAACAAAAGTAGAGTGTACCCGATTTTCTTTTATTATCATTTTAGCAATCAATTTCTCTTCTAAATTATGCCTTCTCTCTAGTTTTTGAACTTTCTTATGACAGACCATACTCCTGAGATAGAAAACAATGGACGTGAAGTCAGAATACAATCATCATTTTAATATTTTTGATAAAATATAGAAAATACAGCCACGTGACATTATCCAGACTATAGGAGAGATAAAATTTAACAAAGACGTGACTACTTTAACCATGAGCGTCACCTTAAGGGGCTCAAGCGAGATTAAAATAACTAGGTGCGATATCAAATTTTAGCTAAGCGTGAAATCTTTACTAGACGCGACAATAGTGATTATTCTGATAAAATATAAATGCGTAGTCAGGCGACATTGTCTATACCGAACGCGAGATCTAATTTAATAAAGACGTGATTACTTAAACCATGAGTGTCACCATAAGGGGCTCAAGCGAGATTAAAATAATCAGGTGCGATATCAAATTATAGCTACGCGTGAAATCTTTATTATAAGTGACAAACTAATACCAGAAAAGTGATATTTCATTAATCAAAGGCGACATTTAAAATGAAGAAAGCAACAAATTAAATGGATAAGGCAGAGTACTCCCTTCACACCAGACGTAAAATGATTGCTCAGCTGTGGCTTTTTAATTCGAATGACGCGGCATTTAAATGACCAAAGGCATCAACAATTTGTCCAAGATGCGAGAGTTTAAATTTTGACCGCGTGATTTCTTTTGCCAAAAGTGTGATTCTGCAGGCTAACAAGCGTAATAGTTCAGACTGCAGGTGATATGTTAATTGTCGTCCGTGACATTTCTTTGCTTTAGGCGTGACTTCTTTGCTGGCAGGTGTGATTTCTTTTCTGTAACCTGCAAACAGTAAGCAAATTTATGCAATTCTAGCCTAAATTTTGCAAATAACGTGGAAATAATGATGAATTTGAGGCCTAGGGCCCCACGGTGGGCGCCATTTGTGTGTGAGTGATTTACACCTTCATGAAATAACAAGATTTAAAAGACAATTACACTATTCAAAGCAAACTAATCTAAATAATGCACAATTAATCTAAATATCTCATGGATCTCTAAAATAAAGTGGTAAATGAGGCTCTCAGCTATGATCCTCACTAGTGACACTCTAAAGATGAGAATTAAGCTATATGATATGAAAATTTAGATCTATTCTATCAAATTCTAGCTCTATTTGATGAACAATCTACTATGATCAAAGCAATTTAAACTAATTAGCAATGACAAATGATAAGTGAGTGATGTGGATGCAAATTGACAGAGCTTTGTTGCAATTCAAAGATATGGAGTGGATGAATTATGCTTCTAAATGCCTTCAATATATAAGATTTTCCCAAGGGTAGGGGGTAGAGTGAGATAACCATGGTCATGCTTGGGTAAGGTCAATTGGCTTTGCTTTGTCCATAAATGGGGGGACAAGGAGGGGACAATCATTTAAATGGTTTCAAAAGGCTGGACCATTTTAACAAAAGTGAGTGATTTGTGTCCATTTTGTCTCCTTTTTGCTTTGTTGAGGGAAATTATGATTTATTAATTAATTAAAGTAATTAAATTTAGCCATGAAGGGTAAGATGTTCATTTTGATTTTTCATTTCAACAACTATGTCATTAATTGAATTTAATCAATTTCATAGTGTTTTTCCCCTTTTCAAGCTTTATTTAATCATTTAATCATTTAATTGAATTTTCCTTTGATTTGAATTTCCTTTGTTCCATTTATTGATTTTTTGTGCTATTTTGATGATTTTATGCACCTTTTGATTGATTTAAGCCTTTGCCAATTTTCCGTGTCTACACCGAGTACTTGTCTTCATCAATCCCTGCAAAACATATCATGTGTATCATTGCATTTACATTACATTTCATGATCATTCCATCTATTACATTACATACATGTGCATTTTACATTGCATAGTATAATCAAAATCATACATTTTCATACATTTTCCATAATCAACTACATTTGCATAAATCCATACATACATGCAAATGAAGTCATAACCAAAATCTCGATCTCATATATATTATATAACTCAAACTAGTCAAGGGTGCACTACCAAAACAAGATACAAAAGAATGAGCTCATGTGAGCTATTAGAAGTCAGATCAGTATATATGAACAAAATGACAAAGATGAAATATCAAGAATAGATTAGCTGTTAGCTTGATCCTTTGCATCTATTGGAGGTGGTGGTGGTGCATCAGGTATTGCCTCAGCTTGGGGTGCCCTGGATCCCTCTAAAGCTATCATATACTAGGAGTCTGTCGATACTCTCTGACCAATAGGAACAACAACATAATAGGCAGAAACATAATATGCAGCTCAAGAGCTCTGATGTGTCACCTCTTCTTGCAATCTCCTGTTCTCCTCTCAGAGCTCTGATTACTATCTGTTAGCCTCTGTGAACTGCTCCTTAAGACAAGCACTCCATACTCTCAAGTCCCTAACCTATAATCTCAAGCACCTAATCATCTCCTAAGGAGTTTGCGCTACACTAGGATCTATATCTTCCACGGGTATATCTGTATCTCTAGCTGGCTGATCAGCAGCCTCTGCCCTCTATGCCTTATGAAATCTCACCTTAGCACCAAGATCAAAATCTATATCATCCTATGTAGGATTAGGACCAGCACCTACATACTGCTCAGCACCGAGAACCTCATCAACACTGCCAATACTGCCTAATCTACCACTCTCCCCTCTAGTCGATCTCCTCTGTAAAACTGCAGGCCTACCTACTATAGAGCTAGTAGGATGAGGTGGTCTCATCTAACCAGATGGTCTCTGTGGAGGTGTCATCACTGCTCTTAGCCTCATAGGTGTAGGTTGGAGCATCAGAACCTATGCATCTTGCCACCTCTGACCTTGACCCATCGGAGCACCTGTCACATCCATGGCCCCCTCCATTGAAAGTATCAACTCTATGCGACCTGAAAATATATGAATGGGATGCTCTGTGAGCCAAGAAATGTATGCATCTATAACTCCAACATCTATGATAGTTGGATGGTAGTCCCAGTCTCTGCCAACATACCCATTGTACTCCTATATAATAAAAGCATAAGATAAGCGGGTTGTCCATCCAAGCCCTATCTCTTGAACCAATCTAGCATAGGTAGCATAGTCGTGAGGGGCATCCTGAATGATGACATACTGTCACCACACTCTAGTAATGATGAAACACTCAAGCACTGTGGTCGATCACCCTATCAATACACGACTATGAAAGAAGTGACTGAATTGCTCTCAGGTAGTAGGCCAGGCCTCTATCTATAAATAACATCTCCACATGCAGTAGGTCATGTCATTAGGGACACACCTCTAGTACTCTGTGATACCCATGTGAACCTATGTCATGTAACTAGAATAAATATAAATCACTGGCTCCTATGGCTGATGCCATGTCTAACAAACAGGATGACATACTGGGATATGCTCCCATGCCCAAATCTAAAGAACTAATGCACCAGAAGAAAATGTCTTGCTCTCCTAGTACACAATCTTGTGCATCTCAAAGAACATATGAGCCAACATACATTGACCCCAACCCAACTTAGAAGGTGTCACCATCAAACGAGCAACCATCGGGGCCTAGCCCATCAAGAGACCATTCCGCTGACGGTCAGACATAATGATGCCACCTATCATGCCTACTATGATACACTCAAGTCTATGAGTATCTCCATATCTCTACACTAAGGACTCCCAAGAGATCGACTATGTCAGTTGTGTATCATCTCCAAATAATCTCCTAAAAGCATGTAAACTTGAGTTCCCCGAACTCACATAGTCTGGACATGGGCCATGGAATGGAATACATAGAATACGGTACATGTCCTCAAGTGTGACCATCAACTCTCCAGTAGGAAGATGGAAGGTCTGCGTCTCTGATTGAAAACGCTCTATCAATGCAGTCAATAAGCCGTGGTTTACCCGAATCTCAGGTAACCGGATCTGATACTCAAAACCACATGACGCCAAATGTACTCTCATCGGATCAGGAAGTGACATGTAGAGTCTTTGAGTGGCAGGGTGTGATATATGAACATGGACATTAGTATAGATGACCTACATAGCACAGAAACAAGGTCCCCTATCAGTTACTTGGTTGAAAAATAGGCTAAAAGTACATAAATTCAAAAGTTGACTATCTCAGAAGGTACATTAAATGCTCAGGAATCAGCCTAAGAAATTAGAAAATTGAAAAATTTGACCTAAAAGGGTGATTTTGGCTCACTATTTTCCATACAAAAATAGAGTCTAGTATCAAAACTCGTACGAGGTTCAGCAAGGTCCCATACGACAAACAATGGTTATACGACAATGTATTATTTCCCGTACGACAACTGAGGGACCCGATGAAATGTCGTACGACACTTGTGTCCCTCTCATATGAGTTTCTACTAGTTCTGGGATGACACTCTATAGAAAAATTAATTGTTGTACAAGTCCCAGAGGACTGTCCTATGAGTTTCTATGCATACGAAAATGAAAAATTCCTAACATACAAAAAATGATCTAAAAAAGGCTAAAAACATGCAAAAATGGAATTTACAAAGAGACACAGAGGTCCACTTACCGGATGTCCGTACTGCGGAGGTCTTTGATGTCGCTGACTGCACTCAAAATGGTGTGAAGACATAGGTACCTTCACCTCGTCCATTTCCTCGCTCAGAGGGCTCCACGAAATTTTCAAAAGTCAAATGTGAATAATGAATTGAAAATGACCCTTTTGGCCCTTATATAGCTTTTGACCTAATTTTTCAAAAGTGCTCCATTTTCCATGAAAATTGCACCCCTAGCTAATTTCGACGTTCTGAACCCATTTTCAGGATCAAAATTGAAATCTAAGATCGTTTACTATGTCAAAATCATGATTTAAAATTTTTGGACCCAGGACGACCAACTGCTTGCATAATCAACCTTCAATCATCACAGAAATCCAGTATTCAACTTAACTGTTTATTTTACATCAAACTATTTGAATTTCAACTTGGTCAACTCATGGTCAAACCTAGTCAAACTTGGTCTCCAGGACCTCTAAATGATGCAGAACGCATTTTCGAACGTGTATAACCACTTTTCAAATCAATTAACATGCTTTTAGACTATTCAATGCTGACTTTTCTTGTCAGATTTCAATTTTAATCCCGAAGGGGGCATGGTATTGCACATCATTCAAATCTATAAATCAAATCTTTCTTTCAGTAATCAAGACAACAACCACGTCTAGTTGCTGATTCATCACAAGTCCTCATCACTTAGGGCACGTCGCTTGGGGCATATCAAATTCATTAAGATCCATATCAATCTAGTATCCTAATCAATCCTGTAAATTGTATCAGCTTTTCGTAACCATCGGTTCATTAGTGTCATTTCCTTGGTTCTTTGTAACTGAAGGGTTCAAATGTGATACCATTTCAATTCCTTTGGACAGTCAGGTCTGGAATCAGGTCACTCACTTCTTCGTAATCATAAGGTTCAGAATCGGGCATTTTGATACTTTTTCATAGTCATCGGTTCATTTTTGCTATAGTTAACATCATCTTTGGTCAATCAGGACCTAACATCTTCACATCTTTCAATCAGTTTCTATCTCGGAATTGGTTAGTCTCTCATGATCAATTTCTCTACCACATAACTGAGTCCACATCTTTATCATACACAAATTATTCTTTGAACCACTATGCTTCGCACAGTGATTCAAAGAGGGGCAAAATGTAATACCCCAAAAATGGGCTATAGGTTCATTAACCTCTTACATCAACAATTCGATCTAAATAGACATCAAAGTCCTAACCTAAGGCACATCTGGGCATCAGTTTATCAAAAACCTAATTGATTATCTTAATTCTGCATCGCAGAATATTCCTAATTTATCATAATTATCTTTAATTGAATATTATTTGGTGATAAATGTCATTATTTATCCTAAAGTTGATTAATTGAATATGATGAATATTTAATTAATTAATTTAATTCCTCCACTTAATTATTTAATTAAATTTAATTCTATTTATTCCTAAATTGTATTATTTAATTTTGACAATAAATCAAAATCTCACGATTGATTGATTAAATTCTTATTTAATTAATTAATGTCAGTTGTCAATATTTAATAATACGGTTTTGAAATAAAAGTTTTATTAATAATTGATTAACCCATAAATAAGTTATTCTTAAATTTAAAATTAGTTAAGTTGAGATAAATCACTTTATTTTTTAAATTAATTCATAAATATTATGCACATTCAAAGAGCAATTAAACTTTGAATCAGAAAATCAATTCAAGTTGTTATCTTTTGGAAACTCAACATCTATTTTGAGTTTAAAAGTTGATCTAAACTTTTGATTTAAGTTAAAAAGTTATTTTTGCATGATTTTGTGAATTAATCTATTTCTAATTCTTGTTAACTAAAAAATCAACTTGAGTTTATCAAGAGTGATTTATGGCTTTTCTCAATGCATCCTCAAGCCCTGGATTTCTATAAAAACTAGGCTCAACTCTTCACAACAAGGACCACTCTCGAATTTGCACAATTACTCTGGTGAATTGGCAGCTGAAGGATCAAGCACTTGCAATAGGCGATTTGTGAGATTTTTCATTGTTGGTCATAGTTTTTCATATCATAGTATAGAATTCATTCATTCATATCATTCCTAGATTAATCTGCATATCATTTCATTTTCATCTAGTTTAGATTCATATAATTTCATCCTATTGCATAGAAAAACCCAAAAATATTAGATCAATTTGCATACAGCTTTCATTATCATTTTGCATTCAAATCCTTCGTTTAGGTGTTGCATTGTCATTGATCTCGATTTGAATCTGAGAATACCATACTCGCACCTACTAGAAGGCAATAAATCGCCTGGTTAGCTTAGTTTAATTTACTTGCAGATTTTAATTTTGCTAACCTCTAATGTTTTACTAAAGACTTGTGTCCATAGTTAGGTACAATTTTTACACACACAATTACCTCTAGGCCTAATTAATTAAATCAACCCCATTAAATGTATAGCTAGAGTAATTAATTAAAACAAATGAATAAAAGACTCAAAATGACATGTCACCTCTCAAGGGGACAACAAAGACACTTTTGACCAATGAGAGCTCATCACATGGATCACTCACATGGATCAAGTTTGGAAGCATCTCAACCATTCATCATGGATGCATCTCAACCATCCAAATTTCTAAGGTTCTATAAAAGATGAATTTTCAAACCTCAACAAAGGACGATTTGATGATTTTAATAGGTTGAATATAGTTAATTTGAGTTCATACTTACATGATGCATATTTGATTTCATAGCTAATTAGAAAACACTTCAATTTGCTTAAGGGTTAATGAATCAATAGATTTTATGAATGAATTCAATTTCTTAGTTGCATATTTGATTTGAATCTCTCATTCTAACATGGATTGTCACTGTTTAGGGTCTAAATCTAAGAGAGTAAATCTAGATTCTTATCATACTTATGTTAGTTAGAGAGAAATAAGATGATTTTGTTAAGTTTAAATGGCTTTTAATTGCTTTAAATTTGATTTAAACTAACAAGCTAATGTTCTATTGAAGTGTTGTGTTGTAGATTCACATTGTCCACAAAATACACACACATTCTACTTTTCCATGTCGAGAAGTTATCTTTATTCATCTTTGGCACCTCTCTCTTATACATTTTGTGATATTTAACTTAAGTCCTTCAAACTTTTCCTTCAAGCACTCTATGCTTTGATACCAATTGTTAGATAAATGAGAGGGGGGTGAATCAGTTAAGTCCAGTTACCCTACAGTCCCAAATATTTCTTGATGTATAAAACAAATCTTTCCAACAATTTAACCAACTCGGTAATATATCAACTATGCCTTTCTTTTCATCTATTGAATAGTGGTCAATTAACTAGTGTATTTATCGATCAATCCAGTTATAGAAATGTGTAAAGTAAAATAACAATTCACCACATCCATACACATAAAACTTTAATTTTTAACTTGGAAACCCTGTTAGGGGAAAAACCACCTAGAATCGGTAACCCAAAATATTTCACTCTTCTAAAGTGAGCTCGGTTAAGAGCCAATCTTGTTAAAGATTACAATAACACATTGTGAGGTGTGACCTGGTTAGAGGATTAATCACTAATATTTCTCCCTTGACCAAACATTCACTATGGGGTCAACAAGAAAACAATCAACATTCATTGAATGTCATAGTGAAATATAAATACTGTTAAGTCCCACTCAGTTAAGAGATTTATTTGTAGCAATGGTTAGAATGTTACAGTAATGATCTTATTCAAATACAACTTGTTTTTTATATTTTTCAGATCCATGCTAAGCTCAAAATGCCTCTGGCCAATAATCTCAATTCAATATCTTTATTTTCTCCAACTTTTTTTTGCTCAGTAATTCCTTTTCTCTGATGCTCAGTGTTGTTAGCAGAATTGTTGGGTTCTGTCTTCAACTTGTTTGACCAGCTTTGCATGAATGAAATCTCCTCACGTGTATTCTATAATTTAATTTGAATCTCTTGTCTCCTTTTATAGACATAATAAACCATTTTATTTATATCCATATATTTTTCCTCTTAATCTTCACCATTGATTTTGTCACTGTAACCTTCCTCAATAGTTGTGTCAATAACACATTTCAATCTCCTTCATCTGATCATCTTTGAATTTGGTCCACCATTTGGTCATCATAAAAAATATTATCTTTTACCTTGGAATCATCAACAATTGTCCAGCTAATCATCTTTAGTCAGCCGTCAGAAGTTCCATTTATTTCTTTCACTCGATCAATATCGTAATGTGTCGATGATAACTAGCTTGGTTAACACTATACTCAGTATACACTACACTTGCTCTGTGTACACTATTCCAACTCAGTGTATACTGAATTATTCATTTACCAACCACATAAAATTGTTCATTATTGATCTTTAATCCATAACAGAATAATGCAATACAATCAAATCACTAACATAATGTCATAGACTCATTAATAAGTTACCCAATGAATACCATATCCATATCTTTGTCATACATCTCATCTTCATGTAGATATCTAATTCCTTCACCATTGTTTCCTTCTTAAGATGTTTGTAACCTTCATGCTAAGTACAATCAAAACTAGTTGATATCAATGACAATACATTAACTTATTTAATGTCTCACATATACCTTTTTTTAGGAATGGGAACACTGAGAGGGGGGGGGGCGTGTGAATTAGTGTTCACTGAATTTTATCTTTTTAATTCATTCTTAAACTGAACTTGAATACTTAAATACTGAAATGAACATCAACATAAACATGATACATGAAATCAACACATAACACCAATATGGTTACGGGGAAACCCAAATAGGTAAAAACCCAGGTGGGAATTGACACCCACTAATATTTTGTACTAGTGTTTATGATCCTTGCTAGAAGATCCTTAATCCTATTAGGAGTTGGTTTACAATGTGTTTAGTATAGGGACCTTGTCAAGGGTGGGACCCTATTAGGATTCTTTTACAATAAACCCTGTTAGAGGTGTGGATGCACTATCCTAGAGCTTACTGCTCAAGTGGTGAAGGCTGCAACCTTCTGATCTCAGATACACAATATATCTCCTGGATGAACTATCACTATGACACTACTTGTCTGATCAATTCCTTTGATGTGTTGATGCTTTGACCTCTTGAAAATCTATAATACATATTATCAACACTTCGCACACTTCTTCTCTTCTTATCTTAACTCTATAATCACTCACACACTGATTACAATGGGCGCATCTAATATTTATATGCGCATACAAAACAAATAACTAGGTCAGCCCTTTAACTGATTACATACAATGCTTCCAATTGAATTGGCTCAAGTGTGTTTACAAACAAACATAATTATATGTCAAAAACCTAATTAAAATAGGTGCATAGCCTTTACAACAATATGATATAACATCAAACCAAAATACCAACAGTCAACTGCTTGCTCTATTCTTCTCTAGCATTCATTGTCTGTGCAACTTGAACTCTCTGTATCTTCCTCATATTGAGTCTTCTGATCATGAGCTCTTAGAATTAGCAAGAATATGATGTCACCAACTTAACTTCTAGGGCACATACCATAATTTTGTGGTATGCACGTACATTGATGCTCTGATCTTCAGGTACTCTGTACATTGTCCAGTCTTCAACACTTAGCCAATTTCTGATCTTCTCATCAAGTGTGCTGACTCCAAAAAATTATATGACTTTTTTTCCATAATGACAACATTATATTAAGTTATATACACTAGTATAGTCAACTTTCCAACAATCTCCCCCTTTGCCATTGATGGCAACAAAGGAATATGGAAAAGTGACTAACTGTTCCTTAATACAAAAAACACTTATATAAAAAACACTTAATCATATATTATATCTCCCTTATGTATTCTTACTATACATAGCTACATATTCTATACATACTCCCCCTTTGACATTAATGAAAAAGGTGCTTCAAAACTATATCTACAAATAATTACAGTGAGAGAACATCCAGATATGCTATTTGTAAGTTTTGGATGTCTTTCTTCCAAAATGTAATCAGTGAATTAACAATCTGGAGATGGGCGCATAGTGCATACTGTAGCTTCTCCATCTTCTCCAAATCTATGCTAGCACCATGATCATATGTGACCATTGTGGCATCGATCTCCTTGATATTCTGAATAAGTATGTCTAGTGAGGGTGCAAGAGCATTTCTAAGCTGAGTCTACCTAGCCCTTATTTTTGACATTTCCTTTTCCACCTTCTCAATCTTGTCAATTTGACCTTGATATAAATTATTGCACATATTTACATCATTGGATGGGTCTTTTACTGATTTCTTTACTTTCTCTATCATAGCTTCTACCTCTTGTATCTTTTTGAAATGGTCATCAGTTAACTTGTCCTGATCCATACAGTCATCAATTATTTTTCTTCCTTTTTCTGAAAACTCCTTCAAAGATGCTTGTCCAATTTTTAGTGAGCTCATGTCAAGTGTAAATTTACTAACCAACTCACTAAGCCTCTTCTTTATGTACTTCTCTTCTGCAACTTGAGATGTAGATTCTTCCAAGCTAGCAAAATTAGTCTTAAAGGCTATGAGGATGTTGCTAACATCATCAACTGTATTGACCTTAGACACTTTCTTGTCTGAAGGTAGCAGGTTGTTCAATATGTTTACTGACTCAAAAAATAGGGGATTCCTCATTACCTATTTCCCCTTGGCCTTCTCCATAGCTAAGACACTGATCTTGATAAGGTCTTCTTCTCCCCATTAATCCAAGCTAGTTGTGTCAGTGTCAAACTTGACAAAAATGAAGCTGAGTGTACTGGAGTGATGGGAGTACTATCCATTACTTCCTATTTGACTCTTATTGTCATTTCAATAGATGAATTATCTATTGGTTCATTTTATTTTTCTCTACTTATCCTTTTTCTTTTTCTACTTCCCTTTCTTTTTCTTTTTCTTTCTTTTCTTCTTCTATCTCTTTTCCTTTTTCTTCTTCTTTCTTTTTTGTTGCATCCTCAATCAGTACTTCTTGTTTACTAGGAGGAGTTTTGCTACATATATTTTCAGCCTCTTGAGTGCTCACAAAGGCTTCTTCAAACTTGTCCAAATTAGTTCTGAGGCCGCCATTGCAATCTCAACATTGTCAATGAAAATTGTTTCATCCTTGTGTGCTTTTGACATGGATGCAGACTTCTTTGCCTCTGTGGATGCATCAACTACATCCGCTGAGCCCTGTGGACCTGTAGATGGTACATTTATGGTCTCTGACTCTTTTGCAACCTTTGTGGGTACTTGAATTATGGGCACATTAGCTGGATACATGTGCCTATTCATGAAGACCTTCTCAAAGGATTTCTCTATTTCCTTTGCATCTGACTCAAAGTTTTTGTCCATTATATGTAAAGTTCTTGTTTCTGTTCTGAGGTGTGGCTTCACCAGATCTAACAATAAATTTTTCTCCTCTAGAGAACATACTAGAAAACACTCATCTAAGATCTTAACTCTTATTCCCAGATCTTCTTCTATTGCTTGTCTCTTTAGCAATTCTAATATGTTCCACACATTATCTGGAATCATAGTTTTCAGTTCTAGGACTATCTTTTTGAACTTCAGCATATGTTTGATAATCATTCCATGGATTTTTTATTTGTCAATTTCACTATACTTCTCATAGAACTTCCATACTTGATCTATCATGCCTTCGTCAATGATCCTTGCACTTAACACACTGAGACTAGGTTTGAAGCTTACTTCTGGAGGTGTTTGAGTGTTCTTCTTACATCTTGTTTTTCACAAGGATGGATGACCAGTGCTGATCTCTTTCTTCCTCTTTTCTATTGTCTTATACTTTGGAGGAGTAGTAAGATCAATTGTTACTGTGGGCGCAGGGGGGGCAACATCAGATTTACCCTTCTGATCATCTGATTTCTCAATTTTCACCTTCTTTAACTTAGGGTCATCTTCCTTTGCCTTTGCTACTGATGCACTCATAATTCCCAAGGCAATCTTTTCTTGTCTTGCTTTGTTAAGGTCTTCTTGAGTTACTCCATGAATTCTAAGGATCTTTGAAGTAACCTTAGCTACTTTTCTTTTAGTTGATGCGTTGTTTAGAACAACATCAACTTCTCTAGTTTTCTCTTCATAAGTCCCCCATCTAGGCTCATTAGGGTCTTTAGGGGTTGATAGAAATACTTGTGCATATTCTTCTAGGACTTGTTCATCAACCTCATATCCAAGTGGATGGATCCACTTTGTTCTTGGCTCAACTGCTTCCATACAAGTTACATCAGTCTCTACCATAAAGAAAATACTACCCTTGTATTTCTCAATAATACTCTCTGGTATTTTGTACCTCATTTGCATTTTAACCCTGAATGTCTTCAATTCCAGTGTTATGTAATCCTTTAGTGTACTCTCAGTAGTTTCTTTAAAGGATATCTATGGCATTGTAGGAAAACTCTTGTCCAAATACAAATCTGATACTTTTCCAAGATTGTGGAAGTACATGTATATGATCAAAGACCCAAATCTGAATATCTTGGTCTTGTCATGTTTAATAGCTTTGATGTTGTCTATTAGTTGTGTGTGCAGGATCTCATGTAGATTGAACTCTCCATTCTCTCTCACAAGTCTTATTGCTATAGGAATTATGGCCACAGACACACTGTTCACCCTGTTGGTGTGTTGAAACCTATACCCTAGTATCATGGATATCAATTTGATGTCATTTTTCTCAATAGGCTCTATAGTCATTCCACGCCTATCACTTCTTGATTTGCATGTTTCCTCAAAAAATTTTCTCACATCCTTTCCTAGTGGAAGAACGGCGCCTGTCCTTGAGAGGCCTATCATCTCATGAATTAGGTCTCTTGTAAACCTAACCGACACTTCACCTATCCAAAATAGGTCATCATAGATCCTACTGAGTAGGATCTTGATCCATTCCAACTTGTAGAACTCACATGTCATAGCATATTCCACTATAGGATGATTATTCCACTGCACATACTCATCCATGAAGGTTTTATCAAGTTTTATCATTGTTTCCATGTGCACTCATATTCTGTCCAAACCTACTGGTTCCTTTTTGCAATATATGTATCCCCTAATGTCTTCCACATGCATAACACCCATGGGAGTGCATGAGAATGCACCTTCTAGGTCATCTAGTGTGGATTTAAATGGATGCCTCTTAAACACATATCTCTTCTTCTCTGCCACATCAAATACAATGGGAGTAAGCATTACTTACTTATTTATCATTTTCCAAATGATCTTAAAGTCTTCTGAATCAGCACGATGAACTAGGGTTTCCACAATCGATCAATTATACTGTTAATCACTGATGAATCAGTCTGCAATCCTTCACAATAAAATTCTAGGGCTCTTCTTCTCTCCAATCACTCTAAATTTGAATAAAATGAGAGATCTACAAACTTCTATGTACTTTAAATTAGGAATTTTTCCATTAATGCTTGCCGCGTAAACTAAGTTGTCACTGAAAATTTCTAACTTTCATTCTGCAAACAATCAACTCATGCACTCTTGCACATATAATCTTATGGTATCCAAAAGGTTAAGTCCAAAGGCGCATACTCAAAGAGTGAGTATACTAGCCACGTAGGGGTCTAGAGCTAAATTAGCTCCCCCTATGACCCTGAGGCCTTTCATCTAGATGTAGAGGGTGCATCCACTGTGGATGCATCCAATACATTCTAATCAACCTTATCCTTCTTTCTCTTTGACCAAATTAAGCTCGCATCCTCTGAAGCTTTCACAAACTTGACTTATCCTTCGGTATCCAATATTGTTTCTTCTAGCTTTTTAGGGGTTTCCTCACTTTGCGTCCTTGATCTACAAAACTTTGAGATGTGTCCAGCCTTGTTACAAGAGTGATAAATAACTGGAGGTCTAATATTCCTCGGTGCATTAACATGGGTTACCATTTTATAACATCTAGCTGAATGACCATTATAGTTACATATCTGGCATGTAACACTCTGAGAACTTGTTACATTTGACTGATTCTGATTTCTTTGATTATACTGAGTCCCATTTTTCTGACTTGTCTTACAATTCATAGCTCTATGACCAAATTTATTGCATGAATAACAGTAACCATTGAAAGGTCTTACCTTTGTACAGTTCCTTTCTATATGTCCATGCTTTTTACATGCATAAGAAGTGTGGTCTACTGGCTTGTGCTCATTCTTGGGTGGTTCAACATTATCTTTAGTTTTATCTTCAGTCTTCTTAGTATCAGTAGAGTATTTTTGTGCTTTCATCCTTGCTTGCATGTTGTCATTCTGATTTTGTGCTTCATTGTATCCAATGCATCTAGTATCTCCTTTAAGTCTTCTTTCATACAACTGAGATTCTATCAAATCAGAACTGGTGTGCAATTTATCAATGTGATTCTTTGCCTCTTTCAATTCTGATTCCAAGCTTTCCTTGTTGTTCCTTAGCTCCAAGATTTCCATGTTTTCTTGCCTTAATTCTTCATTCAATTGAAGGTTCTCTTTGATCTGTTCATCATAGACATCTTGATTGTTGGTTAGCTTATCATCCAATTCTTCAATTTGTTCTTTCAGGGATGAATTTTCTTCACTGAGCTTTTTGATCATAATCCCTAAATCACTGGTAGAGCATTCTTTCAAATCTTTTCTTAGCCTTTTGATGACTGTTTGAGCATCACTGACTTTTTCTTTTAGTTCCTCAATTTCTTTTTCAGATCTATCCAGGTCTTCAAGAGAAGCTTCAAGATTTATTTTCAAATGTTTCATTTTTGCTTTTTCCATGATCTCCTCAAGTGGTTAAACTTCTTGTTGAGGACTAGAGCTTTGATACCAATTGTTAGGAATGGGAACACTGAGAGGGGGGGGTGAATTAGTGTTCACTGAATTTTATCATTTTACTTTATTCTTAAACTGAACTTGAATGCTTAAATATTGAAATGAACATCAACATAAACATGAAACATGAAATCAACACATAACACAAATATGGTTATGGGGAAACCCAAATAGGTAAAAACCCCAGTGGGAATTGACACCCAGTAATATTCTGTACTAGTGTTTTATGATCCTTGCTGGAAGATCCTTAACCCTGTTAGGAGTTGCTTTACAATGTGTTTAGTATAGTGACCTTATCAAGGGTCAGAACCTGTTAGGAGTCTTTTAACATAAACCCTATTAGGGGTGTGGACGCACTATCCTAGAGCTTATTGTTCAAGTGGTAAAGGTTGGAACCTTCCGATCTCAGATACACACTATATCTGCTGGATGAACTATCACTATGACACTAATCTGATGAGTTCCTTTGATGCGCCAATCCTTTAACCTCTTCCAAAGCTCTAATACATCTTATCAACACTTCTCACACTTCTTATATTCTTATCTTAACTCTATAATCACTCACCTACTGATTACAATGGGCACGTCTAATATTTATATGCGCATACAAAATAAATAACTAGGTCGGCCCTTTAACCAATTACATACAACACTTCCAATTGAATTGGCTCAAGCGTGTTTACAAAAAAACATAATTATATGTCAGAAACCTAATTACAATAGGCACATAGCCTTTAAAGTAATATAATATAACCGAAAACCAAAATAGCAATAGTCGGCTGCTTGCTCTGTTCTTCTCTGGCATTCACTGTCTGTGCAACTTGAACTCTTTGTATCTTCCTCATACTGAGTCTTTTGATCATGCACTCTTAGAATTAGCATGAATATGATGTCACCAACTTAAATTCTAGGGAACATACCATAATTATATTGTATGCACATGTGTTGATGCTCTGATCTTCAGGTACTCTGTATGCTATCGAGTCTTCAACACTTAGCCAATTTCTAATCTTCTCATCAAGTGCACTGACTACAAAACATTATATGATTTTTTTGCCATAATGAAAACATTATATTAAGTCATATACACCAGTATAGTCAACTTTCCAACACCTTTCTATCTTGGTGATCATCAATCACGTTCTTTTGAAGTCTATCAATCTCTCCTTTAAGATATTCAATCGGTTGTAGTCTATCATTAACTATTCTTCACTTTTATCAACCAATTTTTATTTCTCAGACTCATGAAGGAATATTATGATTGGAAAGATTTAATGGTGCATTTATTGATGTTGTTACATTTATGGTTGACCTATTTGAGGGATCATGATTCATGTCTAATCAATTGAAGGAAGATACGTATGATTTGGGCCTTGGCCTATATTTGTAATACATTTTCTTCTCATTAGGGAATGTAATTGTGATCAATGAAAACATAACCTATTAAAAAAATATATAGACATTAAAAAATTAGTCCTAGAAGCATTTACTAAACATATAGTAAATCTATTTCCATGTTTCTTCAGATAGAGCATAAATGAGAACACCTTGTCACCGTTTGATTTTCCCTTGGATTAGGGATGTGGGTGTGCTCTCAAAACACTAGGAGCATATCCAAAATTGAAATTAGGAAGGTTTAGGATCCATTAGGGACCAAGGATACCCCATAGTAGAACATAATGAGGTATGGTGAACCTGATTTTCCCCTAGAGCCCCAAGGAACCAACTGAAGCCAAAATGCAAAACTAAACTACAAATGCTTATGCTAGGTTGACTTTAACCAAATATGAATGTGATATGATGAAAATGATATGAAAATAAATGAAAAAGCTATGTTAATCCATTAAGTTAATCTAGGATGTGAGTTATAAAGCTTAGAAATGAGTTAAATCTTACAAAATTAAATTTAAGCTAAGTCTAGATGTAAATTAGCATGATAAGGATACTTAATATGAAATAGGTGAATTGGTGAAATTCTCTTGGAATGAAGAGTATTTATAGGATTTGAGGAAGGGCTTGGGCAAGGAAGGGGAGTAAGGGTCAAACTCAGGGTTAGGGGTAGATTCAGGGGTATGTTTATAGGTATGGTCAAGGGGATGAGGGTTAAGGATTGCTCACACATGTGTGTGCAACACTTGGGAAGTTTTCTTAAGGAGAAATGGTGGAAGAGGAGATATAGGCTTCATTAAGAGGTTGTAAGAGACATTAATGAAGTCGTAAGGGGCCATCAATTAATCTGTAAGGCTCATTAATGAGGGGACTAACCATAAGTCAAAGGATGATGGTTTAGACTAAGAGGGTTAGGAATCACCCTCTAAGCAGGTTTAGGATGGGATTAGGAAAGGATAGATAAGTTTAGGGTTTTTTAGAAGTTTCTAGGTTTTTAGGGTTTAAATAAATATTTAATTTATTTAAAGGGTGTTGAGACTCAATTTATCAAATGATTAATAAATTGGAGGGAAAATCATTCAAATTGGATTTAAATGATTTTGGGAGGGATTCTTTAATTAAATGTTTTTAATTAAAATAGAAGGGATAATGAAAATAAAACCTAATTAATTAGTTAAATAACTAATTAATAAATAAATGATGATTTCATCAGGGGTTTTTGCAAAATAAAATATTTTTATTTGGCAAAGGGATTTTAGTTGTCTACATTTTTCCCCTCTTTGATGTGATGCCACAAGTGGCATGGTGTTAAAGACAAGAAAATAAGATGCTCAAAGGGTGGGATTTATTTGGAGATGCCAGTCATGACTAGAATTATTGACAACCTTCTTAAGGATTTTTAGGATGGTTTTGTTGGTTGTTTCATCTTGGCCATTTCCTTGAGGGAAGTATGCGCTGGAGAAATGGTGATGGATGTAGAGTCTAGCACATAGATCATCCACATGCTGGTTTTCAAAAGGTGTGTTGTGATCTATGAAGATGGTGGATGGGATGCCAAAGCGGAAAATGATATGGTATCAGATGAACTTGGATCTCTAAATGCCAATAGTGAGGATGAGCATAATTGCTTCAACCCACTTTGTAAAGTACTCGATGGTTGTTATAATATATTTGTGTCCATCGGAGGAAAGGGGAGTGATCAAGTGGATGAGGTCGAAGCCCCAACATCAAAAGGGTCATGGTGGTGCAATGGGCTACAAGTCTTGAACTGGAGCATGAATCAGATTGGCATGCTGCTGACATGGTAAGCATTTCTTGATGAATTCATAGGCATCATGCTCCAATGTTAGCTAATAATACCTGACTCTAAGAAAATTATTTTCTAGGACCATGCCACTCATGTTGGCACTGCAATTTCTAGCATGAACCTCTTGTAAATCTAGGATGACCTCATTCGAATCTAAACACCTAGAGAGGATGTTATGATATACTCGACAATAAAGGGTGTTGGATACAAGAGTGTAGAGGGAAGCTCTACAAATTAAGTTTTGGTGTTGGGTGTTTGTTAAATGGGGAGATGTGATACCATTTTTAAGATATGCATTAATTTTTTGGTACAACAGGGACTAGGGCCAACCAAGATGCACACTATTTCTAAATTGGCGTTCTCATAAGAAAGCATGTGTAGCTTCTTGACCAAGAATTTATACTGCAATGAATCTTGGTGGATTTCCATTAAGGATCCAATGGTTTCCATTGCATCGATAGCTTTGTTTTGAAGCCTTGGTGTCTACGTAAACTGTAGACTTGGGAAGTGCTCTTTCAATATGTCCACTAGTTGCTTGCAGGGTAGAAGCTTATTGTCCTTCATTTGTAATTCATCTAGGACTTGATTATTAGCTATGAATCTCCAAACACTTGTAGTTCTATGATATTCCATTAGATAGATGTCTTGAGGCTTGAGATGAGTGCCTTATATTCTGTAATGTTGTTGGTGCATGGGAATCCTAATTTGAATGATTTGGG
Source organism: Chamaecyparis obtusa (assembly GCA_027943335.1). Classification (NCBI taxonomy): domain Eukaryota; kingdom Viridiplantae; phylum Streptophyta; class Pinopsida; order Cupressales; family Cupressaceae; genus Chamaecyparis; species Chamaecyparis obtusa. The sequence goes on along the minus strand of BSBK01002973.1, from coordinate 135,825 downwards.
AATGTAGTCACCTTGAGGAGTGACAAACAATATTCTTTCCCCTGATCCATGTGATGTGTAGGAACCATCAAAGTATAACTTCCATATTGGTTGTTCATCGATCATGCATATATGTTCATCAGGAAATTCCATGATTAGTGGATATGTATCCACCAGGGGTGCTTCTGCTATATGATTAACAATTACTTTCTCTTTGATTGATTTTTTGTCTATGTACTAGATATCAAACTCACTTAAAAGCACAAACCACTTCACCATTTGGCTTGTTAATGTTGTCCTTGATAAAAGATACTTGAGTGGGTCCACCTTTTAGATGAGCTTGATTGTATGGCTAAGCATGTAATGTCTGAGATTTTGAGTGGTGAAGACCACAACAATGCATGCTTTCTTCATTGGTGAGTAATTGAGCTCATAGCCAAAAATATTTTGACTAATATAATAGATGTCTCTCTCTTTACTATTGTCATCAAGTTGTGCTAGTAGTTCCCCCAGTACTGTAGTAATTGTAGAGATGTATAGGATTAGAGGGCATCTTGAGACTGGTGGTACAAGGATGGGAGAGTTAGCTAGATATTCCTTTAGCTTCTCAAAGCTTCTTTGGTAGATAGGATCTCATTTGAAGCTTGTGTATTTGTGGAGTAGATGTGTGAAAGGTTGGAACTTGTCTGCTAGCTGTGATATGAAATGATGCACTGATTGAAATTTTCCTTGTAGGATTTTGAGCTTCTTGACTATTCTATGAGGATTCATTTTCATGATGGATTTTACCTTTTTGGGGTCAATATCTATGATGCAAGGGCAGGGAATGTGAAGGCAAAATTAGGGTTAATTGAGACTGCTTAAACCCACAAACAAGCCCTACAAAGAATTACACATGGAAGCAATATGAAAACCACATGAAAGTAGTAAAAACACAATGGATATGAGACAAGCAACTAGCAACAACACTAGTGCAAATATTATATATCTAGCAACATGCCCGACTGTGAGGCCTTCTGGGTTTCAGCCTTATATAATGAAATTATGTAATCAAAATCACAGCTCGCATACTACCATTATCTAACCTTATATATACTCTTGTTCTACCAATACTTCTGCTTCTCTACATCAACCCAAGCTCCAAATTTTATCATCTTAAAATGGAAGCACTTCCATCTTGATAGGTTTAGCACCCTCTTTTAGTGCATTTATCATGATAGACTTGCATTTAGGATGAACTTGCACTTGATTCCTTCATTCTAGGGGAAATTAGGGTTAGGATCCTAAGGATTCTCCTTGATTTCCCTTATCTATGGCTCTATTTTCTAGGTAGGATCTAGGCATAGGTCCTCCTAGCCTTCATCATATTCATCATAGGCCTCTGTGTCCTTTTCTGGCACCCTGACCTATACTGTTATCATTTCCAAGTCTCTGGGCATCCCCGGGACCTCCTGTTCTTAACACTGACTGGATCTAGACCCCTGGGTCAAGGTTGAGGTCGACTTTGACCTAGGTCAAGGTTGAGGTCAACTTTGACCTAGGGCTAAGTCAAGATCATCCTTGACCTTTATTGAGATTTGATCCCCCTTTTAAAATTTTGGTCTCGAAGGACCCCAAAATTAATGTCAGGCTTCTACATATGAATGTGGAAGGGTTTTAATTTGAAATTCATTTAATTATTTTCCCTCCTTATTTGGTTATTGTGATTGGACCATAATCCAAGGTGAAATTTGAATTATGGGCCCTTACATTGCCCGAGGAGCCTCACCTTGATACCTCTATATAAGCACTCTCTTTTGCCTTCATTTTCACCAAGTATCCATCAAGTGGAGACACAATCGATTCAAGAAAGCAAGCGATGGTGAAGTGAAGAGGCAAGATTGCAAGAGGATATAGAAGATCAAGTTCTTGTTGACATCAAGCATTTTATGGACATTCCTTGGAACAAGAAAGATTCCTTCTTCCTTGATCCACCATTTCAATATTCAAGCATTCAAAGATACAATCATGGGGTAGCAATTATGGGTTGTGAGTTTGGTGAGAGTAATTTAGCCTTGGGGGCTTGGTATGCTTTCTTATCACATTCAAATCTATCCATTTTTGTCTCATATCCATTCATGCTAGGGTTTAATCTAGAGGATTAGATCTTGGCATTGTACATTCAATACACACACACATTTTATGACATTCAACTATTCATGGAGGTGGAGATCACCAAAATGAGGGTTTGACTAAGGAAAAAACCTATATAGCCACCCCAAAAACACCATTTTCAGATATCTACAGTCAGTTTTTTAGGAGTTGCAGAGAAGATCTGAGTATCCTTTTTGCCAAACTTCTAGGAGCTAGGAATAGAATTTCCATCAGAGCAATGCAAGTCGAGGATGACCTTTAGAGGTAAGATTGCACCCTAGGGTAAGATCTTACCCTGCATTTGGGTCAAGGATGACCTTCCTCAGAATTGAAAAATCTTTTTGGGTTCTCTCCATCTCTCTTTTCCCATCCCAGATCCGGTTGCATAATTTCCCGAAACGGAACACGGACACCAGAAAATAGGTATTTTCGAATCAATTTTATGAGGTATGTATTTTATCTTATCTAATTTCTAGATTTATATTGCTATCAATTCATATGTATTATAGGAAATGTGGACTTAGGATCTCTATTAGGTACATTTTTAGAAACCCTACCTATATCCACATTTACCACATTACACAAATATATAGCCGTAAAGCCACAATTTGGCCTGTTAGGCATTTAATTAGAATATAGGTCCACTCAGGAGGAGAAACCAAAACTAAAGCAAGAAAGAAAAAAACATGATGCATCATAAGATTTAGGTCCAAACATGATCCAAGAACAAGTCCCCAACCACACAAGATCCAATTTCCCCACACGAAACCGTGCAAAGTGAAACACCACACTTTTTCCTACAAAACTAGCAGAGAATCGATACCTGAGGGAAATGCTGATAACTTCCAAGTCTGAATGAATTAGGACATGCACCCTTAGGAGAAGGTCCCAAAATAGGTCCATGACATAGCATTAACTGCGCAAGGCAAGAAAGCAACTGCAACAACAGCTACAAAACAAACATCAGACAGGTACAAGAAATAGAAACTATTTTTGGCGATGCAAGATTGCTCAAGACCAAAGATGCTCATGCATTAGACACCTGGGGTAACATAAGAATTGATGTCCACATCATACACTACTCATATTCTAACCTGAATCATAAAGATCCAACTCAGCTTGTGTAATCCATGAATTGTCTTCAACTGGCTTGTCTTTCCTCCTGAACTAGGTGATATATCACTATTCAAGATCTTCTCAATGTTGAATATAGGTGATATATCCATAATGTGATATTGAGAAGATCTTGAATAGTGATATATTCATAATGTTGAATATAGGTGATATATCCATGTCTTCTGGTAATTCCACTTCATAAGCATTTCCACTATCAAACTTCTTCAGAATCTTACAAGGTCCAAAATTATTCATTTTCAACTTGTTATAGGTACTAATTGGAAATATATTCTTCTTCAAATGAATCATAAAATCATCTACAACTTCAAAATATTTATGTCTCCTTCTCTTATCTGCGCTCTATTTGTATTTCAGATTACCATCCTCCAAATTCTTTTTAACTTCCTCATGAAAAGTTCTCATGTATACTATAAAATCCTCAGCTTCAGCACTTCTTATGGTCTTAGTAGGTAAATATCTCAACTCTGTGGTTCCTATAGGGTGAAATCTAGTAACAATCTCAAATGGTGTTCTCTTAGTACTTCTATTCACAGAATTATTGTACGCAAACTCTGCTTCTACCAAAACTAAATCCCAATTACCATGCTTCTCTCCAACTAAACATCTCAACAAGTTTCCCAAACTTTTGGTCACAACTTCAGTTTGTCCATCTATCTAAGGGTGAAATGTAGAACTAAACTTCAACTTTGTATTCATCTTCTTCCAAAGTGTTCTCCAAAAATAGCTAGTAAACTTAGTATCTCTATCTGAAACAATAGACTTAGGAAAACCATGCAATCTTACCACTTCCTTGAAAAATAATTTATCTACATGTAATGCATTAGATGTCTTCTTACAAGTTATGAAATGTGCCATTTTCAAAAATCTATCAACCACTACCAAAATAGAATCATTACCTCTCTGAGTTGTTGGCAATCCAAGAACAAAGTCCATACTCACATCTTCCCAAGGTCTATCAAGTACAGACAAAGGTGTATACAATCCCACATTTTGACTAGTTCCTTTTGCTACTTGACAAACTCTGCAACCTCTAACCACTCTCTATACATCCCTATAAATCTACAACCAAAAGTATCTCTTTGAAATCAATTTCACAGTCTTATCAATCCCAAAATATCTAGCAAGTCCACCACTGTGCTTCTCCTTTATTATGTTCTCTCTCATAGATCCTCTAGGTATGCACAACTGAAGTCCCTTAAACAACATGTCTTCTTGCATGAAATAATAAGTCCACTTATCACTTACTATTTGTTCCTTACAAGCTTTCCAAGGCTTTGCAAAATCAATGTCAGTTTCAACAAACACTTCAAATCATCAAAACCAAGTACCTCAACTCTTACTTCTGTCAGAAAACTTCTTCTTCGGCTCAAGGCATCAGCAACCTTATTCAGTTGTCCACTCTTATGCTTCAATGAAAAGGAAAAATTATCCAAAAACTCAACCCACTTCATATGTCTCTGATTCAATTTATTCTGACTTCCTAAATACTGCAAAGCTTTATGGTCAGTATACAACACAAAATCTCTAGGCATAAAATAATGTCTCCATTTCTTCAAAGCTTGAACAATAGCATAGAATTCTTGATCATAAACTAAATATTTTATCTTAGCATCATTCAACTTCTCACTAAAGAAAGCTATCAGTCTCCTTCTTGACTCAAAACATATCCTATTGCACTACCACTAGCATCACATTAAACTTGAAAAACTTTACTGAAATCAGGCAAAGAAAGTGTAGGTAATTCTGCAATTCTTTGTTTCAATGTTTCAAAACTCTTATGTGCTCCATGTGTCCATTTAAAATCCCTTTTATCCCCTCTCATGGTTTCATTCATAGCATTACAAATAGAATTGAAATTTCTAATAAACTTCCTATAAAAACTTGCCAATCCATTAAATGATCTTACTGTTAGGAATGAATTCTAAATATATCCTATGGGGGAGTATTCAAATCCATTCAATAGTAGTAGTTGGTGCATTCATGACTATGATTTTCATGGATGTCAACATAGTGTTCTACTAAAGATTAGAAGAGTAGTAGACAATGTTTGTATTAGCGCACATGGGATATTGAAGATCAATCTATGCGGAGTTGAGGAATTAATCTATGATTTTTTATATGATTATGGTTAAGAGCGCATATGAAAATTCATTTATTCATGACAGCTATGTGTAATTCAGTGGAAGCAATATTCAGGCAGTGTTCCTGAGTAGTGGTTTGTGGAAATCAGATGATATCTCCTAATCAGGATATAAAATGAGCATGTGAGGTTTCATAGATGATGAAGACATGGTGATTGTGACATGGACATGACAACAAGGATAGAGGTTGCATGAGTGAAGAGTTATCCTAGTTGGAGCCCGACAGTTTTATGTAATTGTGGAATTTTGTGTAACGCGTGGAAGATTTTATTTTGTAATTTGTATACCAAATCATTTGTAATTATTTGAGTGTGGTATAAAGGAATGATTAATTTCCTTATTGTAATATGTAATTTTAATGTAAGATTGTGAAAGTGAATTCCAGAATTGTGCAATACTTGTTGTAAGAGGATATGTGAAGTATAGAGATCTGATGAAGCAGTTGGTGCAGTTTGGAAAAGTCAAAGGAGAAGTGACAAGTTGTTGAGATCAGTAATCTTTGGTATTATTTTGTTGAGTAATACAAAGATTAGTTGGACAGTTTGTTCAGTGATCTTGCCCTTGAAGTTGTTTGGACAGTGGGTCCTTCTGCCTTCTATAACTCCTGACAGGGTTAGAATCTTTTAGCAAGGATTCAAAGTCTCCTAACAAGGAATGATATGTACTGAAGGTATTTCATAAGACTCCTAACAGGGTCCATCCTCTCACAAGTAACTTTCATATTAGTGCATCTTTTGTCGGCATCACTCCCATTGGGGTTTACTCTTTGATCAAGAGGTTCGCTAGTCAACATATCGTGTGTTATTGTGTTGTTGTGTATGTATATCTTTCTATGGTTGTTGATCACATTTCTTACATGGTTAAAATTTGTTAAAGGTGATAAAAGTTTTGTTTATCTGATAACTGATTCACCGCCTCCTCTCAATTATCTTGGTGGACTTTACTTTCTAACAATTGGTATTAGAGCCGTAGATCCTTGAAGAAAAAGTTTAACAACTTAAGGAGATCCATGGTGAATAATTTTAGGAAAGAAAGCCCTAAGTCTGATGGAGTGAATTTTGACACTTGGAAAGAAAAGATGAAGACACACTTACTTTGTTTAGGACTAGGATATTGGTTAATCACAAAGAACAAGAAGAATATCATTGATGAAGAAAGAATTGAAGAATGTACTGATGAGGAGAGAGATCTATTCATGTGTAACATACTTGCTAGAGAAGCACTCTTGTCAGCCCTTCCAGAAAATGAGTACAGTCAAGTAAAATATCTAAAGACATCTCATGAAATATGGTTAGCTTTACAATCTACTTTTGAAGGTGATGAACATGCATAGAAAGTTAGATTACATAATTGGATATGTGCATTTGAAGATATAAGAATGATGGAAGATGAATCTGTTAGAAGCTATATTGGTAGAATGTTAGAAATTGTTGTAGGTATAAAATCTTGTGAAGGTATCAAGACAGAGAATGAAGTGATACGGAAAATTTTGAGGACATTGACTCCTGCATTTAAGTAGACAACTCATATGATTGAGAAAGTTATACCTTGTACTGAGAACTCCACTAGAGAAACCCTTCTTGGAAGACTAGAAGTAGCAAAGATGAACTTGAGACAATCAAAAGATCTACCTAGAATGGAGACAACATTCAGTGCACTTAGTATTCACCCTACTTTGTCAAGAAGCATTAGTGTAAGCGGAGATTATGCTAGTGGTAGCAGATCCAAGAATGAAGAAGACATGAAGATTGAGGAAGGAATTTCCTTTCTTGTGAAAAGAGAACCAGATGGTAAGAAATTTTTTTAATGTTGGACTTGTCAAGAATATGGTCATTTTGCATCTAAATGTCCTAAGAGAGTAAAGAAGTATAGAAAGAACTTTAAACCTAGAAGATATAAAGAATGTTATTATGCTAATGATGAAGAATTTGAAGCTAGTATGGATAAATCTCTAATTGAAAGTGCTAATGAGAATGATAATATAGGATTTGTAGCAATAAAAGATGAAAATCCTGAAATAGAAGTTAAGGAAGAAAAAGCCTTAGTTTCTCAAATAGAAAAAAGAGTTGATTGGATTATAGATAGTGGTTGTTCACATCATATGACTGGAGACATGAAAAAATTCATAAAGTTTAATAATTATGATGGAGGAGTTGTTAGAGTTGGAAACAATGCACCTTTTTTGATAAAAGGTATAGGATCTATTACTCTTGATGGAAAGACTAACACTGATGATGTTTACTTTGTGGATGGATTGAGACATAACCTTTTGAGTTTTGGATAGCTAGTTGATAAGGGATATCAAGTTTGGTTTATTAAAAAACTTGTGTAATCAAAGACAAGGATGGTAATTTGATTGGTACTAGATCAAGAACCATAGGTAATGTATCTCAGTTGAATCCTACTGAGATGACATGCTTGATTACTAAGATTGATGACAGTTGGTTATGGCATAGAAGATTTTGTCATATAAACTTTGATAACATTGTGAAGGTGAGTACTAATCTTGGAGTTAGAGATTTGCCTAAGATTATGAATCCTACTAACATGATTTGCAAGGAATGTGTGATGGCTCATTTCCCAGTAAGAAGTTTACAACAATAGAGAAGTTGGAAATTGTTCATACAGATTTGAGTGGTCCCACAAGGACTAGAAGATTCTATGGAGAAAGGTATTTTATGATTCTTGTTGATGATTTTACAAGAATGATGTGAATTGCATTTCTTAAAGAAAAGTCTGAAGCATTTGATAAGTTTAGAGTAATTAAGAACAAAATTGAGAATGAATCTACAATGAAGATTAAATGTTTGAGATCAGATAGAGGTGGAGAATTTACTTCAAAAGAGTTTAACACTTTTTGTGAAGTGAATGGCATTAAGAGATAGTTTTCAGCCCCTAGAACACCTAAACAAAATGGTATTGCGGAAAGAAGAAACAATTTAGTGACTAAAGTAGCAAGAGCCATGCTATTTGAAAATGACTTGGCAAAGATATTCTGGAGAGAAGCAGTGAACACAATAGTATATACAATGAACAGAGTACAGATCAGAGCAAACAAGACACCTTATGAACTATGGTTTGGACATGCACCATCAGTTAAGTATTTTAGAATTTTTGGAAGTAAATGTTATATTAAGAGAGATGATGACATTAGAAAGTTTGATCCTGGAAGTGATGAAGTTATATTTCCTAGTTATTCATTGAAGAGAAAAGCTTATAGATGTTATAATACAAGAACTAAAACTATTGTTGATAGAACAAATGTTAAAGTTGATGAAAAGTTCAAAATTTAGGAAAGAAAGCTTGATTATGAATTAGATGAAGGAACTCATCCTAGAAATAATCCTTAATATGTTGAGTTATTCTATTAATTTGACAGTGATTTTTAGACTGAAAGCTATATTTTGGAAGAACCTACAGCTGAAGCAAGAACTGTGACAGTGACACCTAACAGGAATCTATCAAGAAATCATCATGTTGAGAAGATTATTGGAAGCATAGACAGAGGAGTTCTGACATGGAATAAGGTACAAGAACAATTGTGTTTAATTTCTCAAATTGAATCTAAATCTACTAGTGAATCCTATGAAGATGAAAATTAGATTAAAGCTATGAAGGAAGAACTAGATAAAATTGAAAAGAACAAGACTTGTGAATTGGTCCCTAGACCTAAAGATAAGAATGTTATAGGAACTAAATGGGTATTCAGAAACAAGATGAATGAACAAGGAGAAGTTGTAAGGAATAAAGAAATATGGTATGTAAAGGATATTCACAGCAAGAAGGAATTGACTATGAAGAGAATTTTAAACCTATAGAAAAAATTGAAGTAGTAAGAATGTTTTTGGCTTATGCAACTTACAAGAAATGCAAAGTGTATCAGATGGATGTGAAGTCAACATTTCTGAACAAAGAGTTAGAAGAAGTTTACATTGAGCAGCCTGAAGGTTTTCCCTTGACTCATGAAGGAGACATGGTATGTAAACTAAAGAAAGAATTATATGGACTTAAACAAGCACCTAGAACTTGGTGTGCAAGACTAGATAAGTATTTGATAAAATTAGGATTTACTAAAAGCACAACATACAATAAGATGTATGCGAAAGAAATAAAAAATCATTTGTTGGTTGTAGTACTTGAATGACTTATTGAAGAGATTTGGAATGGAGGACTGTAAATTAGTTGGAACACCTATGGTAATTGGACACAAGTGTTGGAATTAGGAGAGGTAGGGTATTGAGAGGGGAGGGGTGAATTAGTGCCCACAAAACTTTTACTTATGAACCTTTCAGATTTAAAATAGAAAAAAGTAGTAACCTTGCAAAATAACTTGTATCTAATGCATGTATCATTCATCCATTCAACTTGTAAAAGTAAATAATATGAAATAAAAAATATAACAGTCCCATAACACAAGTATTTTGGTAATGCAAAAATCCTTATTAGAAGGTAAAAACTACGGTGGGGATGACACCCACAAATTCTTCACTACTGCAAATAGAAAAGGTTTTCCTATTAGGGCTACAAGTGGTGATCACTTTTGGTGATCTTACCATGTTAGGCATAACATATTAGATCAGCTAGATCTACCTTGCTATAGGATTTTAACAACACTTCTTGAGTGTGTACTCAATTAAGAGATTTACAAAAGACTGTTAGGTCTACTCTATTAAGAGATTTTACCAAAACTCTATTACAATGATTAGAAAACAATAGGTAACTATCTTCTAATGACAACTTAGATTGTCTACTATAGATCAATAAAGTACTAAATGTATATCACCTTTACTATGATGAATCTCTACTTTGAACTACTTAGTTAGCCTGCTTTGATTCTGCTCAATCTGATTATCTCTGAATACTATTATGCTTTGTCTATCAACCGATAATCTTGAAGTTTGGCAAGTGCTTCAAGTGCTTCTTCTTCATACATTAGTTCACACCAAAAATGATGTAAACAAACAATTATATAGCATACTACTTTATGCCGCTTAACAAAATTAGGTAACAACATCTTAGAGAAAACCCTAAGATCAACGGTGTATAAAAATAACCTAGATCTAACATTTACAAAAAATCTTCATCGTATCTCAACATTAAATGATCCTCGATCTTGGTAAAATGTTTTCTGATTCTGTTGTAAATGTTTTCATAGAAGAATGTTCCATTCTTGATTACTATGACATTTTCCTATGATCCTCAATAAACACTGTATAAGTTGCTCGGTGATTATACTAACGCTCGGTGTTTACTGTCGCTTGGTGGCGGTGTTTGGTGCTCGGTAAAACTATTCGGTGCTCGGTGTAAGACTTAACTGACTGGCTCATGATGCTCTCTTTTACCGACTGGGTTAATGTAAGTGACTGACCGATGTCTTTGATAACCTTTGATACTAATGACAACCTTTAATGCTCAATAGAGATAAAAATCTCCCCCTTTGGTAGTAGTATCAAAACTTGAATGTATATAGACCTTATGTCTCAAAACTTATATCTCTGCCATATACATATATCCTTATCAAAAATTTTCTATATACTCTAATAAACTCCCCCTTGGTGCATGCTCTCGTAATGTGTAGTATACTTAGAAAAAAGTTACATATTTGGCATAAACATGTTATCCCCCTTTATCTTCATCTTCTAGATACATGTTTTCCCCCTTTTTGATATTAATGCCAAATAGAAAAAGTGTATACTTACAACTTGTCAAAAATGTGCTGATGGGTTTTCTTCACTGACTCCAAGAGGTTTTCTCATTCCTCTTTCAAATTGGTGAGAGCAATGTGCTCAAGACCGACTTGTGCATGCATATCAAAAATGTTGTCCAACATAGAAATCTCTGGTGTTGCAACAAGTACTGTTTGTGCCTTTGCTATATGCTTCTCAAAAAAATTTAGGTATGGAAGGAGTTATGTTTGTGACTCAGTAACTTGATTAGTTATCCATTCTTCTTGCTTCTTGAGATCTGCTATCAACCACCTAAGTTGTTGAAATCTAAGTATATGCTTTGAAAAAGCTTGTGGCTCGGTTGTAGCTACATTTGCACTAACAGTGATTTCATTCTCAAATTGTTTAATCTTTTCACTGATCTCAACAGTGAATGTTTTGATAGTGCATAGCTTAAACAAGATTTGGCAAATAGAATTAGTAATACACTGAATCTCAATTATTACCTCTGAAAGTTTAACCTTGTTAATAGCCACTTCTTGGCTGATTCTCTTGGCAAGTTTATCTTGGATCTTCGACTCTTCCCTTTCCTCTATTCTTTTATCAGTTTCAACATATGGTTCATTTATCTTCTCAGTAAGCATTGCAAGTTGATCCATGATCGGAGTATCTTAATCTATGTTCACCTGAGGTACTACCTGTTGTAAGATATCCCAAACATTCTCTAATTTCTCTTTATTCTTATTCTCTTATTTCAACTTCTCTTGTGCCTCTTTTCTTGTACATAATTCCCAATATTTTCTCAATTCTTTGGGGAGGGTCCTGGGGTCACACTCAAGTATCACAATGACTTCGTCAAATGTGACCAGCCGTTTACCTTTTTTTTTCTTTTTCTTCTTCTCCGGTACAGGTGGTGAATTCTTGGCAATGGTGACAATAGCTTTGTCTTCTACCCTCAGAGTGTTCTGCCTGGTTGATACACTATCTTCCTTCTTCTGCTCCTTAGTAACTTGTGTGTCAATTGAATGAGGTGGAGTGCTAGATGTTGTGTTAGGTGGGGTAACCTCAATTTCTTTAGGCTCTTCTTCTACCTTACTCTCTATTTCAGTAGCCTCTTTTACTTCAAGCATATTTGTTTCTACAGGTATCTTGGTGCTTTGTTCCCTTGTATCTTTAGGTTGCTTGGGGTTTGAGCCTTTGGGTTGTTCCTGTGAAAGAATTTCAACTACTTTTGCTAGAATAGGAAGCTCACCTAGTAATGATGTAACTACACACTTAGTATCTTGTGCTTCATCCTGTGTATGATCTGGTGCAATGTTCACATCATCATCATCATCTTTGTCATCAAGATCACCATTAGTGATGTCCTCAATGAGTACAACATCATCACTTTTATAATTAACCTGGATCTCTACTAGATCTGGTGCATCCTGTGAACTGTCCTTGATTTCTTGTGCAAGTGTTGTATCAATTACCTCAGTAACAGATACACCTATGTCCTTTGTCTTCTCAGTTGCAATATCATCAATATAGAAACCTTTGCCTTTGGAATTTTGTCTCTTCTTAGACAGATTTATAAAAGCATTTTTCTCAACTTGTTCTCTGGCTTTAAGAATTGAAGTCCATAAGAGATGACTAGTGTCATCTACATTAGCTATATTTTCATCCAAAATTAGCATAGCTTGATTTTTCACTTTAAATCTTTGATGATAAGTTGACATGTGTTCATCAATTTCTACAAGGCTTAGATGTGGGGCTGCCCAGACTAGAGATCGCTCTCTCATTTTCTTCTCGGTGTCTAATGCATAAGCCTATTTTTGGTTTATTCTATCATCTAATTCCTTAGGTAGTGACAATTCAAATTCTAATGGAACCTTTTTAAATTTAATCATCATTTGGATGACTACCTCCTCAATTTTTGTTTGGTCTTCATTTGACATCTTGTCAAATCTACTAAGTTCTAGATCAAAAAGATATCCATTCTTAATTATATCTTCAATAAGCTCATCAATTGATCTTACCTTATTGCTGACCACCTTGAATTAATTTTGATCATTTTCATTTTCTTCATCCTCAAGGTCTTCCCTATTCCTTACTAACCATCTCCTTTTCTTCGGTGTTGCAGTTACAACCTTAGTGTTTCTTTTAGCATAGGTCTTTGTCGGTGTAGCTACCCTAGGCTTAGTTATCTTCTCAGCTCCCTTTTTCTAAGGTGAGGCTCTAGTTGCTAACCTTGTTCATGCACCTGTTTGCACTAGAAACTGCCTCTTCTTTTGAGCTTTAGTGGGAAGAATCGATATAGAATCTTCCTCTTTTTCTGACTCAGTTTCCTCACTGTCATATGGTTTGTCATCCAACATCAACTAACCTTTGATTGCTGCTTCAACTGGTGACTCTTTAGATGAGTCAGATACATCTCCAAAGTGTTCAGTTAATTCTTTCTTCATTTTCATTACTTTCTATGTCATTTTATCGATGACATGACCAATTTTCATTCTTGACTTTGCTTCTTCAAAGGTTCCAAACCTTTCGGCCTTTTTGTCCTTCGGTAATGCTAGCAATGTCGTGATTGATTTCAAACTAAAATCATAATTCATTTTATAGCCCATTGGTGCTAGCCATTTTATTCTAGGTTCTACAACTTTAATCATAGTGTGGTCGGTGTTGACCAGGAAACAAATATCCATCTCAAATTTCTTGACCAATTCATTTGGAATCCTACTTCTCAGATTCATCTTAGCTTTAAAATCTTTAAAATATTCATCGAAAACATTATTCATATCATCTCCCAAACTATTCAACATCTCAAAAATCTATATAGTTATCGATTTATCTATTGTCCAGTTCACTTTACCGACTCCTGGAAAATACTTTTGTAGATAGAAAAACAAACAAACAAGGAGTGAACCAAACTTACATGTGTTTGTCTTTTGTGACCTTATTGTCTTCATGTTCTCCTTTAATTATGTCAACAATAGTTCTATAAGATCTACCTAGTGATCTTTCTTTATCAGTTTGTATGCCATGTCGACTACACTACAGCGTACGCAGTTTAATCTGCTCGACTGAAATATTTTGTACCCAATCACATGTGATGCAAATTTTATTGCTGGGTCTTCAATTGTAGATATCTTCAGTGCATGACCATCCCATGTTGCTCTGGTATTCTTTTCAACATCAGCTCGGGATGAGCTTTGAAAATCTTTTTCTTTGTCGGTTGCAGGATAACTAGTAACCCTACTTATCATTTTCTTTGTGACCTCAACTGGTTTAACTAACTAGAACTTTCCATCATGGTACCAACTCAATACAAATCAAATCCATTCTATTTTGAATTTCTATGGAAAATGTATGGTGCACGACAAACCTATTTTCTCAATCTGGTTAAATTCCAATTTCAACTTTCCATCGTTGCCACATAGTCATTGATACACAATAATAGTCTCAAAATATCCTACTTCCCCAATCTTACAATGAATGTACAAACGTATGTCTTCAATTAACAAAAACCTAGGTGGGATGCTTGAAAAAGAACCTGTTGAATCCATTTGAGATGTGATTTCGGGGTGAGGTTTGTACTTTGGTTTGTTAAAGTTTGCTGAAACTATTAGGTCTACCTCTTCTTCAACATTTTGTGATTTTCTTGCAGTGGATGAAGATGCCATAGCTTGATTTAGTGTTTCAAAAAAAGTAAGTTAAGAATGTGTTCAGTAGCAAATAAACTTACTTGAAATCAATGAAGAGTATTGTCCATTCGATCTACAGTAGCTTTGAATCCTTCTAAAAAATCTTTAGCTCAAAATCTGTCTGTGAAATCTTCACTCTTCTCAATCGCATTGTGAAAAAATAATTAGCCCTTCCATCTATTTATAGAATTTTTGATATTCCCACTCAAAATTTATGCAATAAATGCTTGACCTACCTTTTGGTTCATGATAGCTGTCAGCTCGATGATGACTATAGATTATCAACAACTCATTTAACACATGATTTCTTCATCGGTTGATACATTTGCTGGGTTAACCTTAAATAGTGATTACCAACGGGTAATCAACACTCGGTCTAACTTTTACTGACTATGTGACTTTATCAGCTCATAACATATAAACCATAATGCATCTTTATTCATGCAAATTTGGTAAATGCTCACTATATATAAGGAACTCCATGTAAGATATGCTCATTTAAAATATCAGTCCCATACATACCTGAATCACCTTAGGTGGAAGTACCGATGTCACCTAATCTAGTGGATGACATTTTACCGACAACATTGCTTGACTCAGCATTCTCATTAGATGCCTTCTTCCACATGTCATTCCTTATTATCATGATATCTACAATAGTGTTTCCACTCTCAAATACATGATTTTCTTTTGGTGCTTAGTCTCTGCAGTCCTTGCTTAGGTGACCGACCTTATGACAATGCAAACATGCCATTCCAGTGCTTGTCCAACTTCTTGATTGTCCAACCCATTTTTTCTGTTATAATTTGTTGCAATGTGCCCATATCTACTACATGCAATATAGTTAGCCCATGTGTTATAATCCCAAACATAATAATTACCTTGTCTCTTCGATTGATAAGGCTTGCATTGTGTCTTCTACTTTGGAGTCCATACTTGCTTCATTTTTTCCTTACATTCTCATGCAGTATGTCCATGCTTATTACAAGTATAACATAACTTCTCCATAGTAGTATTGTTAGCATTCTATTTAGCTCTACATTCATAGGCTTGATTACCATAATATCCACAATAATAGCAATATCCATTGAACTTAGGAGTGACAGGAGGTTTACCTTGTGCTTTACTTCTACACACATTAGAAGTATGTCCCAGCTTGCCACAGTGATAACATGTCAACACTTTAGGTCTTTGATTTTGGTTTTTGTTGACCTGTTTAGCTTGTTGTGATGATTCTCCTTTCCAATATAACCTAATCCAAATCTACTTCCAAATATTCTTTGATTAATCAGAAAATCATCAATCTTTTTGGAATTGTTCTTAGCTAGCTTCATCATCTCATTGTGTTGTTTTTGTGTCTTTATTTCATTTCTTAGTTTTTCATTCTCTTCTTTGAGTATTGCAACATCTTCAAGTTTTCTTGACAATTCTCCATTCACTTGGTTGACTTCTTGATTCACCGTCATCATCTGATTAGATACTTGAAAGTGATGATCGGTGAGTCTTTGTATCTCTCTCTTTAGCTTGTAGTTGTTCAGTTGTCTGTCTTCATTATTCAATAGCTAGATTCCTTTCTTGCTCAGCCTATCTAGCATTGTTCATTATTTCAACCATTCTCACCATCTAATATTATTGACCGATTTGCAGTGCTTTCACTTGTTCGGTTAAATGTTGATTCTTCTTAGACAAGTTAGAGATTATACTTTCAGATCCATCAGAAATACTCCTTGAACTAGATCCAATGTGGTAAAATATATCATCAATTGCTTCTTCATGGTAGCCAATCTCATTTTTTAGAATAGCTAGGTTCTTCCTTTCAACTAGTAGTTTCTTCAGTCCTTCCTTAGCTTGCTTAAACTATTCAACAAACATCTGCAACTGAATCTTCTGATTCTCAATAGTCTTATCTAACTTATATCTCTCCATGACTTAGATCTTTACCCTTCAATGGTTAAACTATCCAATAAGAGAAGTGAGCTCTGATACCAATTGTTAGAATTAGGAGAGGTAGGGTACTGAGAGGGGAGGGGTGAATCAGTGCCCACAAAACTTTTACTTATGAACCTTTCAGATCTAAAAGAACAAACAATAGTAACCTTACAAAATAACTTGTATCTAATGCATGTTTCATTCATCCATTCAACTTGTGAAAGTAAATAACATGAAATCAATAATATAACAGTCCCATAACACAAGTATTTTGGTAATGTAGAAACCCTTGTTAGAAGGTAAAAACTACCGTGGGGCTGACACCCACAAATTCTTCACTACTATAGATAGAAAAGTTTTTCTTGTTAGGGCTACAAGTAGTGATCACTTCTGGTGATCTTACCATGTTAGGAGTAACATATTAGATCAGCTAGATCTACCTAGTTATGGGATTTTAACAACACTTCTTGAGTGTGTACTCGGTTAAGAGATTTACAAAAGACTGTTAGGTCTACTTTGTTAAGAGATTTTACCAAAACTCTATTATAATGATTAGAAAGCAATAGGTAACTATCTACTAATGACAACTTAGATTGTCTGCTACTGATAAATAAAGTACATAATGTATATCACCTTTATTGTGATGAATCTCTAGTTTGAACTGCTCGGTTAGCCTACTCTGATTTTGCTCAATCTGATTATCTCTGTAATGCCCACCCTAGCATCTTCCTATGTTAGACTGACATGACTATTGCTTTGACACTTTGGATTTTATGATGGACTATGATTATTATTTAGTTAGAATTTTATGAGACATTTGAGCATATATATTTGGTTACTGTAGTTTATTTGGAAATATTAAATGAGTTATAATTTAATGATGAATGGCTAGAAATGAACTATCGGTAAAATATTTTACATTGATTTGTGTTATGATGTTTTATTATGATCTAACCCTACTGACCCTATTATGGTTTAATGTTCACTGGTTGATGTGAGTGTAGGATGAGGAAGGGTAGTCGTAGTTACTCCCACGGGAGATCCACACGATGTCGCACTCTCCCTCCTTGTTTGCCACTGTCTGTTTATATTTATATATTTGTATATGCATATCAGTTGGTGATGTAGGATGTAGGTACCAAGCATCATCTCCACCTAGCTACACAGGTCTGAGCGTGCCTTCAAAATCCTTGAATTGTTGATGTGTGGAGATTTAACCAAGTTACTCTCAAGGTTAACCATGGACCTAGAATTCTATTTAGGAAGTGATCCTATTCAGGAAGTGGAATGCAGTTTATGTTATGAACTTGATTTGATGTTGGTTTAAGTTTATGTTATGAGTTAGAATTAATCTATTTATATGTATAATAAATAATTATGTTATAATTGTTTGTATTTTATATAGGTATGTGTATATGTGGGTGCACACACATATATCCATGCTTATATAAATAATAATAATTGTATGTTTTCATTAATTGTGTAGATGGTATGTTATTTATAATAAGTAAATAAAGTATATTTAATAAATGTATCAAATAAAAAGTAAAAATAATAATAATAAAAGGAAAATGGCCTTTGTAGTAAAATTGGCTATCTAGGAGGGAGTTGAACTCGAGACCTCCTAGAAGTTAGGCCACTTGTTTTCCTATTGTG
This sequence comes from Chamaecyparis obtusa, assembly GCA_027943335.1. Classification (NCBI taxonomy): domain Eukaryota; kingdom Viridiplantae; phylum Streptophyta; class Pinopsida; order Cupressales; family Cupressaceae; genus Chamaecyparis; species Chamaecyparis obtusa. The sequence continues at coordinate 117,498 of BSBK01002973.1, read as the reverse complement.
CTATGTGTTTTTCTTGAAAGGTATTTGTCTATTATTCTTGTTATGCTTTCGTTTAAAAGATATTTTAATTAAATTTATTAAAAACCTTGATTAAGTCTTTACGGGAGATTATTTGGTTGTTCCTCCAACCAACTATGGAAGTTGGAGAAGTTGCTTCCTGTAAAGAAACTCCTCCAACCACATAGTTGGGGGATAAATATTTGAAGATTTTTGTGTGTGGAAGGATGTTAATTTTTGGAAGATTGGTTTTCTTATGAGTTGTCTGTAATTGATTTCTCCAGAAATTTTTGGTGAAAGTTTATGTGAGTTTGAGAGTTTTTGGATTGCTGGGAGTTGATTGCCAGAGGAAGATTTCTAGAAGGATATCTACTCAAGGATTAAAGATCTGCAGAGATTATCCAGTCAAGGGAAGAGGATTCTCCACAAGACCCAAGGTAGGGTCTAAACTGGGAAGAATCTCCATTCTTCCTCTTTGTGTGTGAATATGTTTTTATATGATATGATAATAAAACTTTGTATGATTATATAGTTTTTGTTTATGGTCATGTGGAAGGATGAGTTTATCTTTTATTGAATTAAATAGGGAAGTTTAGTAAGAAATAGGAAGGGTCATGAAGGTGTAGGATTGAAATGTAGTCATTTCCTTACTATTTTCCTCTTGCAAACTTCTCTATGAAATTGATGCTTTTATTTGGGTTAATTTGGTCTATAGGATCCTTAATATTCTCCTATTTATCTCCCTTCTTTCTAGAATGTTCACGAGTGCTTCCAGACTTTAGAACTGTTATTTTTAAACCTTACTGGTTCATGTCAGTTTGTGCACCACCTTTCTTTGTCCAGATCTAGAATAGATTTTTTAGATAGATAGGATGGATTAATGAGCCATTTTTTAAGGGAAACTGGGAGATCTCAAATGGGTTGTGCTCAGATTAGGCAACCATAGTTCCCATAATGTCCAATTTTACTTGCAAGTTAGAATTGACAGTCGTATTCTGTAGTTTTAGGTTGGTTTAGTGTTAACCAAGCCAGGTCGGTTTAGTATTAACCAAGACGGGTCGATTTAGTGTAAACTGAGATAGGTCAATTTAGTGTTAACCGACCAACTCAATATCAATCGACCAACTTAGTGTCAACCCACCAAACTCAGTATGGACCGACCAATGCAGTGTTAACCGACCAATGCAGTGATAACAGACTAGTCTAGTGTTAACTGACCTAGACTGTGTTAAGAGACCAACTAGTGTCAATGTATGTGGGAAGTTATACTTGTATAAAGGGTTTAGGTACCTTCTAAGATGATTGGGATAGGTTTTAGATTCATTGGAGTTAAGATACAATTTCTAATTTTGAGATTTCTTAAAAAATTTAGACTTAGCCAAATTTCAGGCACATGAGACTTTTTCCTAGATTTTTGAAATAAGCTATGGAATGTTGTGTTAATGCATGTGGGAAGTTTTATGTTGTGAATTTATATACATGGTTTGATTTTAAGCTTTTTTTCATACTTGGCTTTTGGTAGAGTCCGTAATATAAGGTCAGAACTTGTTTGGGTGGCCTGAGTGCACCGGAAGGTTCCCCAGACCTATGAGATGGATCATTTTGAGATTACTTGAGGTTTTCATGGTTTGTGTGTGTGTGGGGTAAGGGGATAGGAACCTTAAGTGAGTGGCTCACCATAGGTGTTGAAACCCTAAAGTGGTTGCTAGATGATCCTATGGGTGGGTTTGTAAAAATTGATAACCTTAAAAATTAACCTGGGAAGGGGGATTCAAAAGATAATGAAAGAGAATATAATAATGGCCACATAGACCTAATTGGAGTACTGGGACCAGGGATAACTGCCAGGATGGATCCCTATTCATAAAGGGGGGACCGGGGTTACATGGTTTCCAGGAAGGATCCTAATATATAGGTTGTAAGATGACACTCACTTTGGTGGTATCCTAGAACCTTGACCTCTATGTTATGGTATGATGATATTCTATGTTCTTTTTGAGTCTTGGATTTCTTCTGAGCCTTAGATTTCTTAGGGCCTTGTGATTATCTTGGTTCTACCTCCTAGCATGGGGGGTGGAACCTCATCAGTTCCACATGGTTGGGTGGCAAAAATCTTTCGAGGTCTTGTTCGTGGCTCGTGACTTGGATATGTTCAATTCTATGAAGAATTTTATATTGTATCATTGTTACTAAAAATGAAGATGTAAAGATATGTTGTAATGCCTTTGGGCCATTCATGTACTTTTTATTGTAATGAGAGTTATTATCAGAAAGATGTAATTGAAAAGAAAAGCAATGTAATTGGGAGGGATAGTTCTAGGCTTTGCTCCAAGGGTTTTTATTTGAAAGATTAAAGTTGTAAATGTATAATGTAATGTTGAATGATCTTTCCTATCTCTTGTATGTTGCAATGGAAGAAAATGTTTATTATGCTAAGGTTAAAATGAAATTTGTAATGAATAGTTATTCAATGTGTCGGAAGGAGAAATGAACTTAGTATATAAAGTATGGAATATGATTGTAAATGAAATGTTATTTTCTTACCCTATCTCTTAGTTCTAAAATGTGAAAGTAAAGAAAGGAAATGAAATTCAATCTGGATAAGTAATGCAAAGATGTTAGTGAATGAATTCATTAAGGGAACCTTAAGGAATGTAAATGTGAAGTAGTAATGATGTAATGTAATGAAAAAAAAATTTGTTAGTTGCAATTTTTGGTCATGAGACCTGATTCCTTTGGGTTCCCTGGTGGGGACATTACAATCTCTGAATACTGTTATGGTTTGTCTGTCAACTAATAATCTTGAAGTTTGGAAAGTGCTTCAAGTGCTTCTTCTTCATACATCAGTTCACACCAAAAATGATGTAAACAAACAATTATATAGCATACTACTTTATGCCGCTTAACAAAATTAGGTTACAATATCTTAGAGAAAACCCTAAGATCAACGGTGTATAAAAATAACCTAGATCTAACATTTACAAAAGATCTTCATCGTATATCAACATTAAATGATCCTCGATCTTGGTAAAACATTTTTTGATTCTGTTGTAACCATTTGCATAGAAGAATGTGCCATTCCTGACTGCTATGCCATTTTCCTGTGATCGTCAATAAACACTGTATAAATAGCTCGATGATTATACTAACGCTCGGTGTTTACTGTCACTCGGTGTTGGTGTCTGGTGCTTGGTAAAATTGTTTGGTGCTCGGTGTAAGACTTAACCGACTGGCTCATGATGCTCTCTTTTACTGACTAGGTTAATGTAAGTGACAGACCAATGTCTTTGATAACCTTTGATACTAATGACAACCTTTAATGCTCAATATAGATAACAAGTTATCTAGCATAGATGAGACTCCTGCAGTTGAACAAAAGAGATGCATATCTATGATTGGAGGATTGTAGTATTTAACTCATACAAGACTAGATATATCACATGCGGTTGGAATCATTGCAAGATTTCAAGATGATCCTAGAGAATCACATTATGCAACAGTGAAAAGGATACTGAGGTACTTGAGAGGTACAACTGAATATGGACTATGGTATGAAAAATATGATGACTTTACCCTATGTGCATACACAAATGCAAATTGGGGAGGTAGTGTTGATGACAAAAAGAGCACAAGTAGTGGAGCATTTTTCCTTGGAGGAAGATTGGTTTCTTGGCTAAGCAAGAAGAAAAATTGTATTTCACAGAGCACAACCAAAGCAGAGTATGTAGCAGTAGCAAACAATTGTAATTAGATAATTTGGATGAAACAAATGTTGAAGGATATTGGAATAAAATGTGATGAGCCTATTGTTATACACTGTGATAACACTAGTATAGTTAGTATGAGGACTCTAGTGAATTTATTTTTTTGAAAAGTGTCTTTTGACATTGAAGTTGTTGTTGACATAGTGATGTAGCATTTGTCATTAATGTCAATGGGGGAAAAGGATACATGAAAAATCATCTAATTGAAGAGAATCTAAGGGAGAAGGTTACAAGAAATATAAAATGGAAAACTAAAAAGATTTGAGCATGAGCAGGAAAATGAAGAAAGATTTGATTGATGAAGAGGATTTGAAAACATTTCAGAGTAGTAGTGTTGCAGTGTTGGTATTCATGGAACTTGGATGTTTTTTCATCTATGTTTCCATCAATGCCAATGGGGGAGATTTCTAGGAATGAATGCTAAATATATCCTGTGGGGGAGTATTAGAATCCATTCTATAGCAGTTGTTGTTGCATTCATGACTATGATTGTCATTGATGTTAACACAATGTTCTATTGAAGATTAGCAGAGTTGCAGACAATGTTTGTATTAGCACATGTGGGATATTGAAGATCAAGCTATGAGGATTTTAGGAATCAATCTATGATTTTTTATATGATCTTGGTTAAGAGCTCATATGAAAATTCATTTATTCATGACAGTTCTATGTAATTGAGTGGAAGCAGTATTCAAGAAGTGTTCCTGAGTAGAGGTTTGTGGAAATCAGATGATATATCCTAATTGGGATAGAATATGAGCATGTGAGGTTGCACATATGATGAAGACATGATTATTGTGACATGGACATGATAGTAAGGTTAGAGGTCACATGAGTGAAGAGTTATCCTAGTTGGAATCTGACAGTTTTATGTAATTATGGAATTTTGTGTAACATGTGTAAGATTTTATTTTGTAATTTGTATGTCGACTCTTTTGTAATTATTTGAGTTTGGTATAAAGGAAGGATTAATTTCATTATTATAATATTTAATTGTAATGTAAGATTGTGAAAGTGAATTGCCGAATTGTGCAATACTTGTTGTAAGAGGATATGCGAAGTATAGAGATCTGGTATTGAGATCTGATGAAGCAGTTGGTGCGGTTTGGCATAGTCAGAGGAGAAGTCACAAGTTATTGAGATCATTAATATTTATTATGTTGAGTAATATAGAGATCAATTGGATAGTGTGTTTAGTGATCTTTCCCTTGAAGCTATTTGGATAGTGGGTCCTTTTGCCTTCTATAACTCCTAACAGGGTTAGAATCTTTTAGCAGGGATTCAAAGTCTCCTAACAGTGACTGATATGTACTGAATGTATTTCATAAGACTCCTAATAAAGTCCATCCTCTCAAAAGGAACTTTGATATTAGTGCATCTTTTGTGGGCATCATTCCCACCGGGGTTTACTCTTTGATCAAGAGGTTCCCTAGTCAACATACCTTGTGTTATTGTGTTGTTGTGTATGTATATCTTTCTATGGTTGTTGATCACATTGCTTACATGGTTAAAATCTATTAAATGTGATAAAATTTATATTTATTTGATAACTGATTCACCCCCCTCCTTAATTATCTTGGCAGACTTTACTTTCTAACACTTACCTCTCTAACATTCTATGGTGTAGGCCAATCAAGTATAGCTCTTACTTTCTTGGGATCCATTTTCAATCCATTAGCTAAAATTATGAAACCAAGATACACAATCTCCTCTTTCATAAATGAACATTTCTTCAAGTTAATCAACAACTTTTCTTCCTTTAATCTTTGCAATACTTTTCTATTATGCTCAAGATGTTCTTCCTTAGTCTTACTAAATATCAAAATGTCATCAAGATATAAAATTACAAACTTACCCAAGAATCTTTTCAGAACTCTATTCATCAGCCTCATGAAAGTACTAGGCACATTAGTCAAACCAAAAGGAATAACCAACCATTCATATAGACCTTCATTAGTCTTAATAGCAGTTTTCCATTCATCCCCTTCTCTAATCCTAATCTGATGATAACCACTTTTCAAATCAATCTTTGTGAAATACTTTTCTCCACTCAAACTATCCATTATGTCATCCATCCTAGGAAAAGGAAACTGTATTTTACTGTTATCTTGTTTATAGCTCTAGAATCAGTGCATATTCTCCATTCTCCATTCTTTTTAGGTGCTAACATAGAAGGTACTTCCCAAGGACTCAAACTTTCCCTAATCAAACCTCTCTCAAGAAATTCTTGCACTTTTCTATTCAACTCATTCTTCTCATCAGGTGTTAACCTATGTGGTGCTTTATAAGTCAAACTAGCTCTGAGTATCAAATCCATACAATGACTTATAATTCTCATAGGCGGTAAACCATCAGGTACATTATTAGAAATGATGTCATGAAATTAAGTCAACAAAGATTCAATCTTAGGTGCATGTTCTAACTTGTGTTCTACCAACACTTATTCTACCAACACTTCTGGTACTCTACATCAACCCAAGCTCCAAATATATAGTTGCAAAGCCACAAGTTGGCCAGTCAGGCATTTAATTACAATATAGGTCCACTCAGGAGGAGAAACCAAAACTAAAGCAAGAAAGAACAAAACATGATGTGCCATAAGATTTAGGTCCACACATGATCCAAGAACAAGTCCCAAACTGCACAAGATCCAATTTCCCCACATGGAACCACGCAAAGTGAAACACCACATGTTTCCGACGAAACGGGTGGAGAATTGATACCCGAGGGAAACGGTGATAAATTCTAGGTCTAAATGAATTAGGACATGCTCCCTTAAGATAAGGTCCCAAAATAGGTCCATGACATAGCATTAATTGCACAAGGCAAGAAACCAACCGCAACAATAGCTACAAAAAAAATATCAAACATGTACAGGAAACAAAAACTATTTTTGGCGATGCAAGATTGCTTAAGACCCAAGATGCTCCTGCATCACTCTATGTCATACCATGATACAATGAAGCCTAGCACCTTGCTGGATTTTATGTTGAAGACACACTTCTTTCAATTTATCTTTAGGCCATAATGATGTAGACAATTGAACATGCTTTCAAGGATGTCAAGGTGTTCACATCGTGCCTTGGATTTTACAAGGATATCATCTACATAGTCTTCTAGGGTTTTGTGTATGATATCATGGAAGATGGACACCATTTCTTGATAATATGTGGCCCCTACATTCTTTAGCCCAAATGGAATCATATCGTAGTAGAAGGTACCCCATGGTATTGTGAACGTTGCTTTGTGTTGGTCTTCCTCTACTATTTTGATCTAGTTATACCCTAGGAAGCCATCCATAAGTGACAACATCTCATGACCTATTGTGAGATATACTATCATGTCGATGTTAGGTAGGAGAAATAATCCTTTGGACATGGTTTGTTCAAGTCCCCAAAGTTGGTACAAATTCTAATCTCACTAGAAGGCTTAGTGAGAGGCACCATGTTGGAGATCCACTCTAAATAATCAATGACTCTAATGATTTTGGCTTGCAGTAGTTTCTCCAATGCTTATTTTACTAATAGGGCTACCTTAGGATGCATTTTGTGTAGATTATGCTTTACTGACTTGGCATTAGGGTCCATTGCAAGATTTTGAACAACTAGATTTGGATCAAGCCTAGGCATGTGTACATATGACCATGCAAAATTGATAGTAGCTTATTGGAGGAGCATTGTGAAGCCATTTATTTTTCTTCAGTTACAGATGTTGTGATGTAAGTGATCCTTAGGTATTCTTCAGTGCCCAAGTTGACTAGCTTTGTTTCCTCAATGATGATGGGTGATTTCTTTGGCCTATAGTCTTGGATGGGGGGAAGAGGAAAGTCCTCATCTTCTAGCACCTCAGAGAGGTTTTCACCAGAAGGTATGCCCTTTATTTTTACTTTTTTAGAGTCTAAATGTGCCCCAGAGGGGTTTTCACATTAGGACTCTTTCTTGTCTTTTTCTTATTCAATTTTTCAGCTAAAGCTTTCCTCTTCCCCGAAATATCATTTGGGGTCAAGCTTGCAGACATAGGTTGTCCTACTCTTGATCTAATTACTGGCCTGATGCTCCCTTGAATTTTAGGAGTGCTTATGTGCTTTGGAACTCATTGATATGTGTGATGCTTGGTTGGCTCTAGTCTATGAGTTTGGGATAGATAAGGGGAATTTCAATGATGTTAATGGTGAGTTGATGGAGGATAGAATTGCCCAGGAGGGTATCATTGTTGAAGATGTCATTGTAGGATTTATTTTCTTCCTCTTCGGGGATGTCTTTGATTTCTATGGGGTCATCCTGGATATTCAAGAGAGTGACATTGGGTGGATTAGTACCCCTAGTTGTGGTATTGGGTTCTTGTATGCACATGTGAGAGGTATTAAAGCTACGCCTTGATGCTTTGGATTCTTTGATGCTATGATTGGACCTTTGTTTCCACTTTCTTGTGGTCCTAGACCACTGCCTTGATATTTACATTACTATGTGGCATAATTGTGAGATGAGGGATATTTCTCCCTAAAGTAACTAAGGAGCTCAGTGTCAGGAGGTGGGGGATATCTGTATAGCCACTAGTTGATGTCAGGGTCCATTTCTAGACTATTTATGTTTCCATGGGAGACAAATGTTAGTGGCCCTAACTGCTTGATTTAATGATTGGGTTGAATAGGCTTGCTCTGGTGGCTTGGGTGCCCTTCTGTATGTGGATCAAGAGGTAGGGCCCCTACTCCAAATGCATCATTGAGGTTTTACTCACCATAGCCTTGGTTGTTGATCTTGATGGAAGAGAGGGTGGAGGCTAAGATTTTTTCTGGATCACTATGGGATCGGGATGAGTTGGCAATAGAAGTGCCAATTTTGGTTCTAGGATAATGGGTGTAAGGGGGGTATGAAGCTTATAATGCACAATAGTATGCGAAGGGTTGGGGATTAGCATTGATGGTGATCTATTTGGAAAAATGGTTAGCACTCCCCTTAGGATTTGTGACATAGCTTAACCACCTCCTGTGTCTTCTATAAGTCTAGTGGTTGTATCGGGCATTAAAAGATCAATCTTTTGGTGCAATGATAGCCACTACTTGTAACAAGTGGTATCAGAGCTTGGTCATAGGTTAAAATCCCCTCAAGTAACACTAAGGGCGAGATTGTTGGAAAAATGGTCAGCACTCCCCTCAGGATTTGTGACATGGCTTAACCACCTCTTATGTCTTCTATAAGTCTAGTGGTTGTATCGGGCATTAAAAGGTTAATCTTTTGGTGTAACGATAGCCACTACTTGTAACAGATCTCAGTGGCTTGATGCAAAAATTTTAGGTACTGGTGATAAGTAGATGGTATGGCTTTGATGGAATGAATCCATGGTTGGCCAAGGAGGATGTTATATGGTAGGTCTAGATCAATAATGTGATAGATGGTGTCTTGAATTGTTGGGCCCAACTTGATTGGAAAAAGAATGGTACCTTCTAAGGTACGCTCCAAATTATCATTAGCCTTGATAGTGATGACATCGTGTGATATGTTGGCCTCTGTGAATCCCACTTGCTGAATTAACTTTAGGGTATATAAATTTAGGGCAGAGGCATTATCTATCATGACCCATTTTATGGAAAAGTCCTTGACCATGATAGCAATGCAAAGAGGGAGATTGTGGTTAGGCTCAATAGAAGGTATGTCAAAAGGCTTGAAGGAAAGATCACAAGATGCTGATAGGTGTCCCACAAGGTTCTTAAACTAGATGGTATTAATATTTTTGGGGACATGTCCTTCTTGAAGGGCTTAGTTGAGGATCTCTTGATGGATGGGTGAAGTGTGGAGAAGGTTGAGGATGGAGATTTAGGTAGGTGTATTCCCAAGATGTTCTGGAAGGTTATACTATGCATTTTGTGCAGGCATTAGATTAGCACTGGTGAAAGATATTTGGCCTTTGTGGGTGGTAACAAAACACTATCTACTCCCTTGACATGGATGACATTGACTATGGGCTCAACTTGGTTATGCATCTGAAATAAAAATCATAGTTGATGTGGGCAGTAGTATAGTCTTTGTGATCAGCATGGTCTCATTTTTTTTCCTTTGCCTTGGTTTTGGGGTGGAGGATTGGTATTGACTTGGTTGTTCCCAACGTTGTGTTGAGGGAACACATTCTAATAGATCTACAGATTGGCATTTGGCAAGGGTTGGGATGGTGTGTCCACTTGGATCTCTTTTCTTTCAATGAGATCTTGGATATAATGCTTCAGTTTCATACACCTAAGGGTAGTGTGTCTTTTAACATGATGATAGTCATAATATTCATGATCTTTGTACCATGTTTTCTTTGGAGTCACATCATCAAATTGTTGAGTTGGAGAATAGTTAATGAGATTGGCTTTAGCCATTCGATGGAAGATTACATCCAAAAATTCACCAAGGGGTGTGAAGGTACATCATTGATGGGCCTAAACTTAAGGCCTGTTCTGGTTTGGGGTTGCTGATAAGGCATTGGCCTGATTTTCTTGGTTATCTTGGTTTGCTTATTGTTGATAGTTATGCATAGGTTGTTGATTAAATTAAGATTGTTTCTACTGATATGTAAGAGTTGGTATACGACTGGCCACAACAATTTGGACATGCTTGGTGTCAATGGCTCTATCAGTAACAACATTCTTGTTTCTATTCCAGTAGAAAGGTTTGTCATTACTAGGCTTGTTGTGTGAATAATCTTTGTAGTGCTGGATAATGCCTTTATCTAAGAGGCCTGTTTTGATGTCTATTCCTTTTCCTTTGATGTCTTGATAAGTCTAGATGTAGTTCATCCCCATGAAGTGGGATATTTTAGGATGCAGGTTATCGATAAAGATTTTGGTAAGATGCTTCTCAGGTGGTTAATACGATAAACATGCAGTGAGGTTTTTCCATTTATGCAAGTAATCAGATAGGCTCTCACCTCCTTTCTACTTTGAGTTGTAGAGGTCCAACAAAGACAACTCATTTTTAATATTATGGCCATATTGGGCTACAAACTTCTTAGAGAGTTCAGAAAAGGTTGTGACTCTCCCATAAGGTATCTTGTAGAACCACTCTATAGTAGTTCCTCCTAAGCTCTTGGGGAATAAATGCATGAGGAAACTATCACTGTAGGCTATTTCTTGGCAAGCCATATAGAATTCCTTGACATGGCTAACTGGATCTCCTTTCCCTTGATTTTTTTGAACTTGGGTGTCTCAAAGTGTTTGGGAAAGGGGATTGTCATGATTGATCTGTCAAAGGGATAAGGACAGACCTCTTCAAAATTAAAAGCTTTTCTCTCTATTCTAGCCTTGAGCTCTTTAAGAGAATTCTTCCTTTCTTCCCATTCAACATTGATTAGCATTGGAGTGGGTAATCCCATCAGGAAAGGATCCGATGGTGCTGTGAATAAGGATGATTTTGTGGAGGATATTGCTAAGTGGGATAAGGAGATTGCCCAGCAAGGTAGGCAAATTGGAATGGATTTTGGGGTGATGGTTTCTGGGGAGGATATTGCTACTGAGGTGCAAGGGTGTATTTTTGTGGAGGATATGGAATGGCTTTCTATTACTAGGAGATGATAGGATGTTGTTACTATGATGGATAGGATGATGCTTGTTGTTGTTGGGGGATGATAGGATGTTGCTGCTATGATGGATAGGATGATGCTTGTTACTACTAGGGGATGATAGGATGTTGTTTCTTTGATGGATAGGATGATTCTTGTTGCTACTGGGAGATGAGGATATTGTTTCTGCTATGTTGGGAAGTATTGCTGCTATGGAGGAGGTTGATGGAATGGTGTAGCTTACTGATAGGATGGTACCTGATGCACTTGGCTTTGGACTTGGTTGATGTATGTGGGATGCATCTCTACATTTTTGAGGGGTGGAAAGACTATTGGGAAGCTGGATATGGGAGGTGGTTGCACAAGGTAGCTGCCAAGATGAGATAAACTCTATTGTTGGGGTGGTCGAACTATTTGAGAAGTGATGGGTGGTACAGATAGATAGTTGGTATACAAAGGAAAAGATGAAGTAGGCAAGGGTTGTGATGGTTGTTGTTGTGTTTCTTGAGGGAAAGTGGCTTGTTGGTTTGTGGGCATGGATATGTGTGATTGGGTCAGTATACCCAATGCATGCATTTCTTCTTGGGTGAGGCCACAACAAGAGTTGGTTCATTGCAGGAGTCATGATGTGGAGGATGTGGAAGTGATGATGGGATTCTGGGATATAGATGGTGGATTTTGAGGGCCAATGCAGGGAACCCCTATTGTGAAGGAAGTTTGTTGGGATTGTGTATTGGTAATGAAAGGTGGAGGTGGAATTTAGGCTTGGGCAAACCCCTATTGAGAAGTGGAAGAAGATGGTTGTGTTCCCCATGGGAAGGATGGTGCTGATGTGGAGGCATGCTGAGTGAAGAAGGGAATGGTCTTGTTGCCCCCCAAAAGGATGTCATTGATGTAGAAGCTTACTAAGTAAAAGAGCAAAATTATTGTGTTGCCCCTAGAAAGGATGGTGTTGCTTGCTTCATGGAAGGTGGAGGAACTACTTGTGTGGTGGCTTGCATGGGAGGTGGAGGTTGAGTTTGTGCAAAGCTTTGGGCCTGAGTAGCAGCTTGAGAGGCTGTAGATAATGGTGGTGTTCCTATGATGGAAAAGGGAGTGGATTGTGTTGTTTCTTATATTGTGAGACTTGTGAAGCTTCTTTGCAAGAGATGTGGGATGGGTGAGGCTACCTGAGATATTTGCAAATCACAATCATGGATTTTTTGGATGATGGGGGTATAGGCTTCACCTGGGATATGGATGGTCTTTATGGGGATGAGGGGCTAGAGATGTGGTGGAATGGAAGTACCCTCTTGTGTAAAATTCACCAATATGGCTCATCGATTCTGATCAATGATTTCACTTACCATTTGTGCATGCCCTGGATGGCTTATGAATTCTTCCATGGAGAATGATGTGGGGGTTTTAGTTAGATCATCCCACACATTCTCAACTTGTGGGATTTGTGGATTATAGGTCACCATCACATTGGTAGGATTGTTGGGATCAGATGAACTAGTGGCCAGGTAGGGATCCATATTCCTTCTCTTCCTAGATTGCATCTTGACAGGCATGAAATGCATATCTAAGGATGAAGATGCAGATGATGAGTGGATACAAGATGCTTCCTAAAAACTCTAAGGATGGTGGATGCAGATCTAAAGAAACTTAAGGATGGTGATTTATAGGATATGATGCAAGGATTTGGATCAATTGAAGGATGGTGGGATGTTGAAGGATGACAAGATGTTTGATTGGTTTTGAGGATGATGAAATATTTTGGATGATGACGATGGTGGAGGATTACTAAGTGTCGGTAATGAGTTGCTGCTTCCTAATGTAGGATCAATGAGGATAGGATTGTGAACCTAAGATAGACTAATGATCTTTGGAAGATGATATTCTTGTTAATGTAGGCCAATCTCTTTCTCAAGATGATGTGGATTACAAGGACAAGTATAGGATGCCCTAAAAATGCTTAGTCAAAGGGTGGGGATTTTTTATTTAGGATAAGGATTTGAATAAAATCAAAGGATAGGACACAAAGTGGATGGATTTTGATCACTAGATCTGGTTCAAGGATGTTAGGATTATGACTTGGATGTGGGATTTAGGATTTGGGATTAAGGATGATGGATTCTCGATTTAGGATTAAGGATGATTGAATGAGGTAAAGATTCTAATTTTGGATTGCTAATGGAGGATGATGGAAGATGAAAAAATGATGTTGTTCTAAAGGGTGACCTAGGTGCAACTGAAAAGGAATACCTATAATGCAACTAAGAAGATGATAAATAATGCAAGGATGCAGTTAGGAGGATGAACTACGATGCAAGCTAAGGGGATGATAAAGCAATGATGAATTTAAGGATGATCTAGGATGCAAGTATGTCAAGATAGGATTGTGGGATTCTCAAGGAATGATGGATATGTCATAGGCCAAAATATTCTTCCCTCTCTGGATTGACATAGTGATGATTAACTTGGAACTGGGCTGCAAACTATTTCACTCTAAATTTATAACCCACATTGTCCAATTTTTCTTGATACTTTTCTTCTTCTTGGATTGCCTTTAGGGAAGGTTGGTGATCTTTTAGGTCTCTTTCTATAATATACTTCTGTTGATGGACTAGGGAATTGGGTATCTTATCTTTCTTGTTTTTTATCAAATCGGACAGAGCTTGGAAATATTTTGGTAATTGGATTGAATCAATTATTTTGAAAGACTTGATCTTTTGATAGGTTCTTGATTTGGTTTCCAGTTTTGATTTGTCTCTAATGGAAAAGGAAAAAAAGACCCAAGAGATATTCTAAAAGAAATCCTGACAAAGGACAAAGCAACTTTGTGGGATACAAGAAAATGATTGACCATCGACTCTTGATAGTGTTCCCAAAAGTGTGTATGTTCTAACAGATGTTTGTACTAAGCTTATAACTTTGAAAACAGTTCAATGAGAACTACCTAAGGAAAAACTAGTATCAAAATATTTGTCCACAACTCGGTACCTCGAAAGGGATACATATGGTGAGTAATCTTTAGGTGATCTAGGAAACCACTTGGATCGATCTTTGCACAAAGATTTTGATACCTTCGAGAGTAGATCGGGAAGCCTCTGATTTAACAAATGTTTAATTTAGTTTTTCATGTCCTCCCAATTGGTTTTTATGCACATGAATCACTTAAGAGCCTAGTTGACCATGCCAAAATAGTAGGGATATTCACCTACCTTGGGCTACTATCAACATGCATCACCTGAGCTTGAGGGGATGAAGTGAGATTTTGCTCAATGCTTTATTTCTATACCAGTCGGGGAAGTATTAGTTTAAGGTTGTTCTCCAAAGAGGAAGCACTTTTCTTTTTGGGTAGGCCTCTCTATAAGTAGAACAAATGAACTTGTCCAATTTCAGTTTGTTTTACGTCACTTAGTCTAAACAGGATTTGCAAAATTTGAAAGAAACTCCTAGAAGTACATCATGAAGAGTTCTTTTTCCAATTGATTAAGTGTTTTTCCAAACCAAGACTTGCAAACACACATGTTTAGGATTTTGAGTTGTTCATTTTTTTTAAAGAAAGAAAATAAATCTCTTTGAAAGATGTTTGCAAATATTTTTCCCTTTGGAATTCAAGATTGAGTTTGCTCTTTTAGGATCCCCAAATGAACTTTGAAATGAAATGAAGTTTTCTTTTTTTCTCTTTGGTCATTTAAGATTTTTTTTTTCTTTAGGACTCAAATGTAAAG
This sequence comes from Chamaecyparis obtusa, assembly GCA_027943335.1. Classification (NCBI taxonomy): domain Eukaryota; kingdom Viridiplantae; phylum Streptophyta; class Pinopsida; order Cupressales; family Cupressaceae; genus Chamaecyparis; species Chamaecyparis obtusa. The sequence continues at coordinate 102,482 of BSBK01002973.1, read as the reverse complement.
AATTTTGATATTGACTTTGATTCATTTCTTTAGGGCCATCCAAGATTTTGTGTGTTAAGATTCACTTTTAGAGAAAAAATGAGGTGTTCCTAGATTGCTTTAGGAATGCATCAAACTTTGAAAACATTCAAGATTTTGCAAATAAAGTTTGTTTTTGTATCATCTTAAAATGGAATCACTTCCATGATAAGATAATTTGGCCCTCTGAGTAAGTGGTTTGGGTCATGTTAAGTGCCTTGATTGGTTCTTTGCATGTATTTGGCTTTTCCCCCCTGTTCTACTTCCTTTTGCACCTGTTTTCCACTTCATGTCTACATTTCCTAGCATTCTAGATTGAGGTCCTAAGGTTTTTGACCTCAAGGCCAAAGTTGACATTGAGGGTCAAAGTCAACCTCAACTCTGACCTAGGGCAAAATCTACCTCATTCTTGACCCACATTTCAAATTTCAAGATTTTCTGATTTTCAGGTATCGGGTTTCAGAAAGATTCTTTTTCCTACCTCTGGGTCAGCCATTTCGGGTTTTTGGGATGGTAAATCCTTAATTTCACTTAATATGGTTCCATTTATAGGGGTTAAGGTTAATTGGTATTTAATTCCCCAACGTCGGCCTTCTCTAGAGGTTTGTGCCCTAGTTCACTATAAAAGGAGGCCTTCCTCTCTCATTTTCACATCCACAATCAACCAATCACATCTCATCTCAAGAAATTTCATGAGAAAGCTCTCAAGTGCAAGCAAGTGAATTCAAGAATTCAAGCAAGCCTTCAAGCATTCAAGTGTTCAAGCATTCATTCATCAAGGAGATCCATTGTTAGCCATTGAAGGATTCAATCTCTTTGGAGCCCCCTTGAAGATCCATCCTTCAACATTTATCCAAGCCCCCTCATATCAAAAGATCCATTCAAGATTGGTGTTGAAGATCAAATGACATTGATTTGAGACATCCTACATTCATTCTACATTCATTGGAGCATCCCTACTTGTGGATTTGAGGATTCAAATTCGCTACAAGGACTTCAACATAAGCAAGGTGAATTGTTTCATTTACTTTGTTTATGCACATTACAATTTCAATTCAATTTCAAGCTTAATTCCTAAATTGGGGTTTGACCAAGGCAAACCCCCCATACAAACAAAAAAACCCTCTTTTCTTGCAGGTACAGGTGTGAAACTTCGGATCTGAGCTTGGATTTAGATACCCTTTTTGGTGAACTTCTGAGATTTGTGAACAAAGTCAAAGTCAACCTTCAGAATATTAATGTAGCCTTTGACCTTTTATTGGGGTCAAAGACTACCTACTGTCAAAAAGATAAAAGTTTTCTAGGTTTTCTTTGTCTCGGCATTTCCAATCCAAAACAAGTTGCAGAATTGTCTGAAACTGCACACAGACATCAGAAATTGGCATTTTCTAAATTTTCCCTATTTTGAGGTTAGTATTTGCCTTTCAATTATTTTAGATTTCAAGCACAACTCCCCTATAGGGAAATATAAGGTTTTCTTCCTCTTTCATATTCTCCATAGATTGATTCTATTGTGCATTAACCTTTTGGTTAATCAATTTGGATCTCTCCTTTGGGAATTTGGATTTAGAAGTAGATCTCATATTTCCCCCATACATTATAGAAGGGAACATTATTTCCTTCTATTCATTTTGGTGAACCCGATGAGCTTACTCTCTTTCTTTTTGGTGTTAGATATTATATTAACTTTTGGTATTAGATTTCTCTTTTATGATAAATCTTGCATGCTAATTAGATTTCAAAAATACAAAAATATTCATGCTTTATGTGTTCTTAGTTTAGTTCATTTGAATTGCATTGGTTTATGAGCTTTACTACTACTAGTCCTACTTATAACATTCCAGTTAGAAGAAGGCATAGACTCATGGGTGCCTTTGATCCTGAATCTTCCTCTCCTTTCCTTAGGATCCTGGATGATAATTTGATTCTTCATGATTCCAATCCTATTATGGAGAAAAAATCTTCTCACTCATCTCATGATGAGGATGATGCTTTAAGAGTTCCTCCTGAACAAGTCCAAAAAATTTCAACTGAACTTGATAAAAAGGGTAATTGGCTTATTCAAGAGAACCATAATCAAGGTTCTATTCAATCTATAGAGGCTCTTAAGAAAGTTCTTCATGATAGTGATCAAGGTGTTAACCTCTTGCATGGTATTACTCACCTCATGCATTCAAATGTTAAACCTCTAGCTCAAGAAGCTCAAGATTTAGGGTTGATTCCTCCTATCACTAGTGTAGAACCCTCTTCTAATCATTCACCTAGTATTCCTACCTATATTCCTTCTTTGGTAACTATGATGGTTCCCTCTATTCCTATGAGTGTTCCTCATGTGTCCTTTCCTACATCACAAATTTCATATCATAATGTTCCTTTTACTTGTTCCAATCCGCTTCCAAATATAGTTCCTAGTGTTCCTCCAGTTGTGTCTTCTATTCCTACAGCTTCTTACACTCTACCTAGTGTGTCTAATGTTTCTATTCCTCCTATTTCCTCTAATGATTCAACAATCATCAATTTGGCTCAAGCTGTGTCATCCTTACAACAACAACTTGCTTCCTTAACTCAAAACAAGTTTAGGATTCCTACATATGACATGGGAAGCCCTTTTTCCTTGGATATTACTTGTACTCCTGCTCCTCGGGAAGTTGATATAACTCAACTTGAGAATTATAATGGAACAGGAGATCTCATTCATCATGTTAAAACATTCCAAATCCTTTGTAGTGATTATGCTCATGACCGTAGGATTTTAGCCAAATTGTTTGCTAGAACTTTTTGTGACAAGGCCTTACAATGGTATTGTTCCTTGCCTCCTTATTCTATTGATTCCTTCCCAAAACTTACTAATGCCTTTATTCAACAATTTCAAAACAACATTGGCCTGCAAGTGTCTTTGACTGATTTGATGCATTGTAAACAAAGTGCTAAGGAAAAATTAACTAAATTTATTGGTAGATTTAAGCATTTGCATGCTCAGATTTCCTATCTTGTTCCTGATATTGATATTCAACATATGTTTATTTCAAATTTGCAAAGGGATATTAGAGATAAGATTCTACTTACTGAATTTACCTCTTTTCAACAACTTTTTACAGCGCTTCATCATTATCAATTACAAGTGAGTCAATTTGAGAGAAACACTCCAATGGCTCCTGTTGCAATTGATAAGAGTGATGTTGCTCCTAATCCAAACAAATTTAAAAAATTCAACAACTATGTCAAGATAAACAAACAAGTGAATGCAGTTGTTGTTGCATCTCACAATGCCACTTCTGCATCCACTACTTTTCGATTAAATCATACGTTTACTCCTCTTTCTGAATCTTTACATGCTATTATGAATAGGTTGTTAACTACTAATATGATTACTTTACCTCTTATTCGACCTCTTTTACTTGCTACAATTGCATCTAAATCTTTTGATCAAAATTATTTTTGTCAATATCATCGTCAGAATGGTCATGATACTGAGAAATTTTATTCTTTAAAACGTAAGGTTCAAGACTTAATTGACTCTAATGCCTTATTTATCGATAATCCTGATGGTAGTGGGAACAAATCTATCTCTCCTCCTAATCAAAACCTTCAAATATATATGAATCCTTTACCTACGCGTGATACTAATACCATTGCTCAGCCATATTCTATGGAAATTGTGTATGATTCAAAGATGGATGATCTCAATCATGTTGTCATCAAGTGGAGCATGTTGGTCAATCTATATCTCCACCTCAACCTCAACCTCAAATTCAACCTCAAGTTTAATGTCAACCTCGACCAAAACCTAAGCCTAAAATGAAAACTCAACCTAAACCTCGACAACAACCTAAGAATAAAAGACCTCAGGAAATTTTGATTACCTTTGATGACTCTGAGACTATTAAGGCTCCTGATGGTCCCCTTTACATTTATGCTAGGATTTCTCATAAACCTACTCATGGTTGTCTTGTTGATCCTACATTGTTAGTCAATGTTATTATTGAATAAAATCTTTTTATGAAAAGCTTACAACATGATTCTTATGATACATTGGATGTGTGGATTCAAACTTGTAATGGTTTTTGTTTATCCATCATTTGGTTCTATTACTTTACTAGTTGAACTCTATGGAAAAATTATGAACACTACCTTTGTTGTTGTTCCTACTTCTGATCAATTTCAAGTTAAGCTAGGTTTTCCTTGGTTGAATGTCATGCATGATGTTGCTCACCTATACATAAGTGTCTTAAATTTATTCATGATGAAGAAGTGAAGAGGTTAATCATAGTTTATATCAACCTTCTAGGCCTAGAGATTTTGTTGCTCTTGATTTCTTTTGGCCTTCATTACCTAATTCATGTCCTCCTCGACCTGATAATCTTTTTTGTTCATATCAAGTTGTATACACTTAACAATGGCTTCATAAATTAATTAAATATTTATTATTTAATTAATAATTATTTCCTCTATTTATTAAATAGATTATTCAATTTATTTAGTAAATTCACTATAGCCTATTCCTTTATCCTAAGTCTTCTAATTAGTCTTATTAAAGTGATTTAATTAAATACACAATCATCTAAATATGACTAAGTCCCCTAGTCCACCTCATCTACCTAGTCACTTGACACATCACGTTCGCTAAAATAAATAATTATTATTAATTATTTATTGATAATTATCCTCACCCACACGTCCTATTCCTAAGGGCTATGTGGCCTCATAGGACAAGGCTTCATGACCACATGTCCTCTCTTAAACCAAGTCAAGAGACAATCCCTATTCCTAAGGGGCTTCTTAAGCCACCTCTAAGGGTTAAAGGTGACTCATGGGACACTTGTACAAAGAGTTCTCATGAGGAAAAGGTCTCTCCCTCTTTCTCTCTTTGGTCTTTGTGAGACACTTGACATGTGTCTTTCCCTTCCACCTTGTTCTCCTCCATGTCAATGTGAGAGGAACATCATCCCTATTCTTCCTCTCACATTTCAACTACATCCCCCTTTCTCTCAACTCCTTCAACCAAGTCAATCCTAGCCCTAGGATCTTCCACCTTTCATTCTCCACCATAGGATTGCACCACCTAGGCCTAGATCCTCCAAAACTTTATAAAAGGAGCCTTATTTTCCCTTTGTGAGCTAATAGGTAATTTAAAATCAAGCATTCAAGCATTCTAAGATAAATCAAGCATCCATATTATCATCATTCCATTTTTCATTCCATCCATTAGTTGCATAATCTATTTGCATTCATCATCAAATCTCCACACTTTGGTGGCATCTTGGGAAAAGGCTTCATTTGGAAATTTGAGAGCTCAACATCCTCAAGAAATCAAGGCTAGGAGAGAAATGGAGACAAGATACATGGTAGGGGAAGGTAAAATGCTATTTTAGCTTCATTTTTTATTGTATTCTTCATTGTAGTTTGCTTATTAGTTTGATTTATTAATCTTAAAGTAGTTAATTTATCATTTAGAATAGTATTCACCTAATTTTGCATACATTTTTGGTGCCCACCATGGGGCAACCCATGTTTTTAACTTTCTATTTTTAGTTTTCCGTGTGCAGGTTTTTCTACAGGTCATTTCTGCGCATTTGTACCTGATTCCTGCGCATTCATCTCATTGTTCTGCGCATTTATTACTTACTATAGTGAAATTAAATTTTCTGTTAGATTTGATTTTAGCTAACATTTTTCCAAGTTTCTATTTGTTCTGGTAGTCTTTAAGCTATTTTTGTAGGACGTTAGTTTGAAGACCCCATTGCTAAATTTCTAACAAGTTTGTTTGCAGGATTCTTAAGGGGTATTGCAAAATAAACTATAACCTTGTTTGGGCTTAAAATATGACATGTTTTTTCATTGTGTGTCTTCTTTAGCATAGCTTAAGTGTCTATTATGCTTTGCTTAATAGCTATTTGTAATCCCAAAATTATAACAACGTATCCTCTCCCCTTGCCATTTGTGGATCTTGGATGTAAGAGAAACTGTTATAATTTTAGAGGGCGGTCTTTGGTGGGAAAAGAGGTACTCACCCCAAGGAATGATCCAATCAGTAACAGGCTAAAGCCAAGCCCTTCCAAACCGGTATATAAAAAATTCTAGTGTGATTAGTCTCACATTAGACAGGTGTGAATTTGTTGTGGCAAACAAAATCTCCTCCAGTACCCCAGTGGTGCATTAAAGTCCTACTGAGTAGAGGTGAAAGCCTTGCTTTGAAAGGATTGAGAGAGCCCCCTTAATTGGGAAAATGACTTGATCACAACCACCTGAATGGATGTCCTTATTAAATACTTTTGTATAGTGGCCAAAAACATTCTATTTGCTGGCTCAAGGGGTCACCCAAGCCCATGAAGACACCCCACATTACTCATGGTTCATAGTAGAGATAGAAGTTCTTTGGGAAGTAATGACCCATTGAATTCAGAACTTGGTGTGCCTGAGAAGTGAGTGCACTATAAGGGGGAGCCCATGCCTCCAAGTTCCTAGGTTGTCCGCTTTGGATTTGCATGGCTGAATTTTATTATCCTAGTGGGGATTTAGCAGATATTGTCCTTGCCAACCTTAGGATTGTAAGCATGTTTGTGCATTCATACTAGAACAATTAGATTAAAATCATTTATGTCTTGCGTGTGTGTGTTTATGCATTTTACATTTTCCAAAAACCAAAACAGTAGAAAATTAAAAAAAAATTAAAAATCTTGCAAGTTCCAATCCATCAAAAACAAAAACCTGCGCATTCATCCCATTTTCCTACGCATATGCTACACTATTCTGCACATCTGTTAACTTTCCCATGCATCAGTTCAAAATTTTAGCGCATTTGTTTCATTTGGCTGCACATTCATCAAACTTTCTTGCGCATTTATCACTGCACATATACAACAACAAACATTTTCGCAAGCTTTGAAAATTTCATAATCACTTTTTCAGATACCCATTTTCTTCCTTAGTAAGATTCTGGAAAAGCATTCGAGCTACACAAACCTCTGATCTTTAGTTTGACCATTTTCATCAATTTTCATCATCCTTCCTTCACCAAAAGTCATCAAATCATTTCTTCTAATCCTCTAAAATTCCAAATTTAGTGTTGAAACATTATCTTATCTATCAGATTTTGATCTTTGTGAGTTTATCCTATTAGGATTTATCATACTCAATCAAACTTACTTAGGTTACTATCTCTTGATTTTTCTTTGTCATATCATAGTGAAATCTATACTTCCTATTGACTAAGATTTTAATCAAGTTGGCTCATCACTTTTCAACACTTTTTCAATATCTTTTCTATCAAACACTCTTTCCATATCTTTTCATCAAACATCTTTCATCCCACAAATCAATTTTCACATTTTTATGGTTCAAACTCAATCTCAGAAACTAAAACAAACCGTTGATTCAGAATCCCTAGACAAGATGGAAGGAAACAAAAGCAATGAAGAAAATCCTTGGTCTAGAATTCCTAAGAAAAGTTCACTTTTTACATCCAAAGAGGAACCCACAGATCAAGAACTTAGGGATGCTACACAAGATCCTAGATTTTATCATGTCATGGAAAGACTCCTAGACCTAGATAGAGAGATGTATTTCCTCATGCTTTCTCAACAAGGAGCCAAACTACCAAGCGATTTTGATATTTCTCATCTTAGAGAACCAACTATTGTAAACAATCAAGAAATTCCTAGTAGTTCTCAAGATACTCATGGAGCAAAGGAAATCAAGCAGCAATCTGATGCTTCTCAAAATGATCAACAAAACAATGCTTCCCAAAACAATGTTTTCCAAACCACTCAAGGAAACACGTTATCTTTGGATCCCATTCTACAACAAATCCAGATGCTTCAACAACAAATCTGTGACATCCAAACTGGATCATCAGCTAAGAATTATTCCTTGGATGATATATGTCCTTATCCTTTTGATAAGAATTTAGCAATGATTCCATTCCCTCCTCATTTTGAGGTACCAAAATTTGACAAATACAAAGGGAATTCGGATGCACAAGACCACATTCATGAGTTTTGTGCTGCTTGAATTGAAGTCGCTCACAATGACACTTATCTTATGTGACTATTTCCATGAAGTTTAGGAGGACAAGCCATGGAATGGTTCTCCAAACTACCCCCAGGAATCAAATCTTTCAATGAGCTTCTTGACAAATTCTTGACAAATGGTTCTCCAAACCCTTCCTTACTTTTTTGCAAATATGGCATCAATTGTTTGCCAAATATCCATGAATGATTCTTGAACAAGAAAAGATGGATATCTTTGTGCACAACCTTACACCAAAAATGAGTTATAGGTTACAATTGCAATGTCCACCAAACTTCAATAAGATCATAGAAAATGGTATCAAGATTGAGGAAGCCATGGTCAGAAAAGGTGAGATAAAACTTTATTCCAAGGACAATGTTGGGTCCTCAAATTCCAATCCCAACAACTACAACAATGACAAATTGAAATTTTGGAATAAAAACAAAAACATTGTCAATAATGGGATTGTTGATAATCGTAATGTCAAACCAACACAACCCCTTCTAAATCTCACAAGTCAGGCCAATGCTACTCAAGCTACCTACAGTAATCAATCAGCAAATCCAAACACCAACAAAGATTCATCTAAACCAAGATTTCCTTTTATGTCACCTCAAAGAAATTTTACTCCTTTAGGGGAATCTCTCGAATCAGTATTACGGAAGTTAATCACAAAGAAACTCATTATGCTTCCTAAAATGAAAGATTTTGAACCTAGAGTGAAACCTTCTTGGTGGAATGGGAATGATTATTGCAAATTTCACAGAGGAAAAGGACATACAACTTATGACTGTCAAAGGCTCAAAAATTTAATTCAAGACTTAATTTAAAGTGGTGAAATTGGTGTTGACGGACATACCTCGAATGAATCACATACGGCTTTTAAAGATCCACTTCTTGAGCATGAAAAAGGAGGTTCTTCCAACACTAAAGGTGAAAATCAAGCCAATTATAATACTACACCCTGTAGATATGTTGGTAACATTTCTGAATGTCATCCTTCTAAGTATTATGCCAATGTCATTACCATAAAGGAAAAATTAGAGAGTCAACTAGTCCCTGTTACTATTCATGCTCAATCCAAAGTTACTCTCCAAGGAGTCTCATCTAAACCAAATGCTTCTCAAAACAAGTCTGTTTATGTCCCAAAGTCTACACCAAATATTTCCAACTAGTATAATCTTTTGGAACAACTCAAGAAAACACCTGCCCAGATATCCATCTTAGATCTTTTGCGTCTATCCCTGTCTCACAAAGATATCCTTGAAAAATCTCTCTTAGAGACCCAGGTCCCCACAAATCTAGATCATGATCAATTTCAAGCTATGGTGGGACATTTAACAACCCCACATTACCTATCCTTCACTAAAAATGATGATTTAGCTATTACCCAACCTCATAATGCTCCCCTACATATCGAAGTTCTTGTACAGAGTCACAAAATCAAGAGAGTACTAATAGATGGAGTAGCTAGCTTGAATATATGCACATTGAAACTAGTCCTTGCATTGGGATTTTCTGAAAATGTTGTAGATCCAAAGAAGAAAATCACAATAAAAGCTTATGATGAAGAAGAGAGCTCATCCAAGGGATCTGTTGTTCTTCCTATCAGAGTAGGTCCTATAATCAAAGATGTACCTTGCCAAGTTCTTGACGTGGATCTTGCTTATAACATTCTCTTGGGAAGACCATGGATTCATTCCATGCAAGCTGTGCCATCAACTTATCATCAGTGCTTGAAATTCCCTCATAATGGTCAAGAGATCACTATCAAAGGAGATACTAATCCTTTCCAGTATTGTAACATAGTAAAGACATCTAATTCTTTGATACCTTATAATCATACTGGATCTTCTACAACTACACCCAGTGATCCTAGTAATTTAGCATCAACTTCTAAATCAAATGGGATCAAGATAGACATAAAAGAAAGAAGTATGGGAGAGTACACTTTAGGTCAAGCTATTTGCATCACAGAGTTACCTTTATCTCCTAGATCATATGGTAGATCTTTGATCACTAAACAACAATTAGAACCCCCTTCAACACTTGTTTATGATACATTTATAAGTGGGGGCACCATATCCAAAGAGGTAGCTAAGTGTAATGCTAATCATTTGCTTAAGTCACAGAAGAATGAAGAAGATATCAAACATGAATATATATCACCTGATGTCTATGGTAAAGGGTATACTTTGCTACAAAAGATGGGATACCAAGGTGCTGGACCTATAGGGTTACAAAGAGAAGGTGTTATCAAACCAATTTTGCAAAATCCAAACTATCAAAGAGACACTATAGGATTAGGATACAAAGGAGAAGGACCAATAGAACCAAAATGAAAAGGAAAGATTACACCTTTTCATGAGATATCTAAAGCTCCTACCTTACAATTTAGAAAGCATGGTATGTATGTAGATCCAAAGAAACAAAGGATAGCACAAAGAATCATTGATAGACTTGGGGATAATGATGATTCTGACTCAAATGACTATGAATGGGATTCATTATCTGATTGTACTGAAGAGATAGGAGTTGATGTTTTCCATCATTATAGTAACGATTACCATGAGGGAGAGAGTTCAAAGACTAACTCACTAGGATTAGTCCCATGTGATACTACTTTTGTTGATTGTGAGGAAAGTGAGCTTTATCTTGTGATAGACAAAACGGATGAGAGTATGGAAATAGACCTCGCTAATACTATCATAAACCTTTACAACTTTTCCATCAATACCATCTCTACCTTTGAAACTGACCTGAATGATCCAATGCCCCTTGTATATCCCAAGCTTATCGATTGGGATTCTCCCTATCATCCAAAACTTGATGTTTTCCATAATGATGATGCAATCATTGACTATATTGGAATTAGGGACCATTTACGACCAGGGGATCACAAGTTAGGATTTCTGATAGAACTCAATGACATGGCCTACTTTGGAGAGAGTGCCAATCCTTTCAGTCATAAAAATATAAAAATAATCAATAGATCTAATGGTGAAAACCACTCAGTGGCAGTATTAGATCCGAAAATAGTAAAAAGAAAAGACACATCTGATCGTGAAAACCTCTCTAAGGTGCCTAATGATGGAAGGATTGACACTCTTCCCAATTATCTATATCAAGAGAAATCTACCATTCTTATAGAACCAACAATACCTCTTAACATTGGAATAGAAGAGTCTCTGCACATTCTCAAAGTAGCAGCATCATTGACAGAATCAGAGAAAGAAGCTTTTGTAAAAAATTTCAAAGAGAGACAAATCAACTTTGCTTGGTCCTATGCTGATATGCCTGGGCTGGACCCTAATCTCATTATGCATCATTTATCTATCAGACCAAGTGTACAACCAGTTAAGTAGAAGCTCCACAAGATGCACCCGCACATTGCACTAATGGTTAAAGCAAAATTGAAGAAGCTCCTAGATGTTGGATTCATTCATGCTATTGATTATGTTGAGTGGATTTCAAATATTGTCCCCATCTCAAAACTAGACAAGTCTATCAGGATTTGTATTGATTTTCAAGATCTTAATAAATCTTGTCCAAAAGATGACTTTCCTCTGCCAAATATTGACATTATTATTGATCTGACAGCTAGCCATGAGATGTTATCATTAATGGATGGTTTTTTTGGCTATAACCAAATCAAGATTGCGCTAGAAGACCAGGAGAAGACTTCTTTTACTTGTCTATGGGGTACATACTGCTAGAATGTGATACCATTTGGCCTCAAAAATGTTGGAGCAACTTACCAAAGAGCTATGACTACAATATTTCATGACATGATGCATACTATTATTGAAGATTATGTTGATGACATTTTAGCAAAATCCAAAGACAGAACTGGTCATTTGAGAGTGTTGGATAGAATATTCACCTAGATGGAAAAGTATCAGATTTGACTCAATCCAAAGAAATGTGCATTCAGAGTCACATTCGGTAAACTGTTAGGGTACATTGTCTCAGCCAAAGGAATTGAAGTAGATCCATAAAAAGTTAAAGCAATAATGGAGATGGCTTCCCCCACTAACATTAGTCAGTTAAGATCTTTGCAGGGATGTCTCCAATCCATCTGAAGATTTGTTTCTTAGCTAGAAGATCGAAGTCATCCCTTTCAACATTTGTTGCATAAAAATATCTTATTCCAATGGGATGATAAGTGTGAGGAAGCTTTCAATAAAATCAAGCAATATCTAGCGAATCCTCCAACTCTGATGTCACCAATTCTAGGTAAGCCACTCTTGCTCTACATTTTAGCTACGATAGTTTCACTAGGTGCTCTTCTAGCTTAGCAAGATCATGAAGGGAAAGAAAAAGCTATCTACTATATCAGTTGCACCCTAGTGGGATATGAGCTAAACTATTCTCCTATAGAGAGAGCATGTCTGGCCATTGTTTTTGCTTCACAGAAATGGTGAAATTATATGTTGTCACATTCAATCAAGCTCATTGCAAAGATTGATCCTTTAAAGTATCTGTTAAGCAAAATAGCATTGACAGGCAGATTGGCTAAGTGGGTCATGCTACTTAGTGAATTTGATATTGAATATGTAGACAGGAAGGCTATCAAAGGTCAAGTGATAGCAGATCAGTTAACTGATGCCCCATTAATGGATGACCAACCTATACACATAGAGTTTCCTGATGCACACATCTTGGCTTTATCTACACAAACATGGCAACTATACTTTGATGGATCATGTACTCAACAAGGTTCAGGAGCTGGTATTCTCTTTGTCACACTGCAAGGATACACAATTCTGAAATCTTACAAGCTGCTCTTTCCTTGGACCAATAATGTAGCAGAATATGAAGCTTTGTTGATTGGGTTAAAGATGGCTTTACATTGGAAAGTAACTATAATGAATGTCTATGGGGATTCTCAATTGATTATATATCAGGTTAATGATGATTATCAGACTAAAGATGATAAGTTATTACCATATAAACATATGGTTGATGACTTCAAACAATATTTCTTAATCATCACTTTTGAGTAGATTCCTTGGCATGATAACAAGGCTTCTGATGCAATGGCGATGATTGCTTCTTTGTTTGATACAAAGGATACTAAGGTCCATTTTGAGTTCTCGGTGGAAGCCCTAACTTGTCCCACATATGATGATCTTGATACGAGTATTATATGTCATCTAATTGCACATGATTCCCCAATATATGGAAAAATCTATTCTTATCTGAAAAATGACATCCTACTCCTTGACCTATCCCGAAATCAAAAATGAACTTTTCTTCACCAAGCCTCCCGCTATGTCCTAATATCCAACACCCTTTATCAACGAGGTCTTGATGGTACTCTCCTATGATGTCTCAAGCATGATGAAGCTCAAACTACCTTGTGAGACATACATGAGGTTATTTGTGGGACACATTTGAGTGGTCCCTCTTTGGCTAAGAAACTCATGCGTATGGGTTATTATTGGCCTACCATGGAAATAGATTCCTTTCATTTTGCTAGGACATGCAAGAAATGTCAGATACATGGAAACCTTATTCATGCTCCAGCACAAGAGTTACATCCTTTTACAACTACTTTTCCATTTAGTCAGTGGGGACTCGACCTCATGGACACTATCAACCCTCCATCTTCCAGTGGTCACAAATGGATTATCACTGCAACTGAGTATTTTACTAAATGGATTGAGGTTGTTCCATTGATTATCACCACAAGGAAACAAGTATCCATGTTTATCCTAAATTATATCATTTGTAGATATGGTATACCTATGTATCTCATTACTGATCATGGGAAACAATTTCAAAATTAGGACATGGATGAATTGTGTGCCAAATTCCATATCACCCATAACTATTCCACCATATACTATCCCCAAGGAAATGACCAAGCTGAGGCATCAAACAAAACAATTGTTAAAATCCTACAAAAGACTGTCAATGGCACTGGCCATGACTGGCATATCCAATTGAATCCAACCTTATGGGCTTACCACACCTCCATTCGTACTCCCACTAGAGCCACCCCATATTCCCTTGTATATGGATCTGAAGCAGTCCTACCCCTCGAGGTTGAGTTGCCTTCACTTCGTGTTACTCTCAAAGATTTGATTCCTGATGAAGAGTATAGAGTTGCAGGGTTGACTGAACTAGAACTATTGGATGAACACCATCAGAGAGCTTATGATCATTTGAAAGTCTATTAATAGCGTATGTCTCATCAGTATAATAGCAAGGTAAAAATTAGAGACTTTTAGCTAGGTGACCTAGTCCTTCAATAAATCCAAAGAATCAACAACATCGCAAGAAGAAGGGCAAGTTTGAACCCAATTGGTTAGGTCATTGTGTAGTTACAACAGTTTATGGTTCTGGGGCTTATCAATTGTCCACACCTGAGGGAGATCCTTTGGATGAACCTCTTAACAACATACACCTCAAGAAGTTCTATCCTTGAAATCCCAATGCAAGGGCTATGTATATATTTTGTAAATAATCAAAATCATAAAAATACAAAAAAAATTAAAAAATTGAAAGAAAATTGCAATAAAAGCATGTGGTGAAAACCTGGCAACAGGCACCATGTGTATCAAGTTGGCTCCTTTATCTATTAGGATTCTTCTAGTGTGTCCATTCATTGTATATATCCACAATAAAATGGCTAGTCAGTCACCATTCCTGCCATGTATATATCATAATAAAATGGCCAGTTTATACACCATCCATTGTATTTACCCAAAATAAAACCCCATCATAGCTTGATCATTTGTTGTGGTCTTCATCCTAGTCTTGTAGCATCCTTCTTCATCCATAATAAGTCAGCCCATCACCTAGCTGGGGGCATGTCCTCGACCTAGTTTGGGAAGTGGATCTATGATAGTCATGACTCTTAGAGGACAGAATGGAGTATTTTCACTAGACAAGCAGACACAATCAAACATTCTTTCACAATGGTATCTTCATGATGAATCGTAATCTGTAATCTATCCTTTGAAACATGGCCGCTTATCTATCATTCTTGATTATACATCATCAATTGAACTGATCACTGTATCTTACACTATCTTTTGGAAAAAGAAAATGTATATTCATGATAGGCATTTTAGAAAGGTTTGTTGTAGGTTATGCATTCATATCTGGATTTCATTGTTATCGTGTTCCCTATGCTATTCCGGGATATCTTTGACATGAGTTTGAAACTCCCATATATCATTGATTAGAATAGCCAGGATGGGGGATGGTATTTTCTTTGATTGCTATTTGTGGGATATTTTCTGATGAAATCAAAGGAACAAATAATTGGGGTGTCTGTGCATAAGTGCCTTCATCAATTTAATAGTATTGACAACATACAAATCATGTTGCTCTACAAATGCTATTAATGGTGATATGCCAACACATACCTTGACTCCAAATATTTTTTCCCCGATGGAGGGGGGGATATTCCTTGTCTGTTATGCAAATGAAACTCAGGTCATCTCAGTTCAATTATACCTAGATGCTTGTCAAGTTTGCAATATTAAACTCCATGCAAGAAGTGCTCAGGTCATCCTGGTTTAATTATACTATGATGCTTGCACTTTCTCACAACATAACGAGCTCAATGATGAATATCAAATTCTAATTATTATGAAGTTCTAAGATGTTACATGAAGTTGTGGAGATATTCTCATTTCATATTTCATTTTGCATTTCATTTAAACAGTTCACAACTTGCATATCAGTGCTCCTTTTATAGGGATTTGTAGGTTGTCTTTCTTATTAGGTTATCTGTTCTCCTAGTCTATTCTTCTTGTGTTAGATACATTGTTATTTAAGTTGAGGACATTTGGACAATAAAAACATTGTGTTTTCACCTCACATCTTACACACATTTAATCAATTCATTTAGGTCATGCATTATTTTCATTAGGTGTGTTCATTTGTATATTATCCATCTATATTACATGCATATTTCACGTGCACAAATTCCATAACATTTAATTATCTTTTTATTATGATGTAAGTTGTTATATTTTAGTCATTTTTTTTATCATGCATTTATTATCCATTATATGAATTTTATATCATTCATTTATTATCCATTCATTATCCATTATCTACATTGTTTTACATCATTGCATTAGTAATCACATAACATTGTATAAAGTAAGCTCATCTAGGACATGCATTTATATCAACATCATATGTTCAATCATTAACCATTAAGCATCAAATAGAATATAACTCATTTTTTTGCATTCTAGGACATACATTCTATGCATATTGAAATATGTCATCACATCCTGCATATGTCAGTATGCACATGTATATAAAATCATCAAAGCAAATCATGATATCACTGCATCATCATATATAGAGAGTCCATAATATAAAGTCCATAAAAACACAACAAAACTATCCAAATGTCCAATGATATAAAGAAACATAACAATATCCAATAGTGTCCATCAAGTCAATAATATAATGATACAATGATACAATGATACAAAAGTGTATACAATGATCTCCAAAATCTATGATCCACTACCTCCAGACTCTGTCTGTTGCTGTTTGCAAGATGCAATGAGACCCCATGCTGCTGAACCACCTAATCTCGAGGCTCCACCCTGATCTCCTAAACTTGTGGGTGCTCTCAGAGGGTGTGATGATACACCTCCACTACCAGCCAATGCCTGTCTATCATATACCATTGTCCTGATAGCCACTAAGCTCTCTCTATAGCTCCCAATCCACTAATCCCTTGGGACCACCTATCTATAGGCCTCTCGCCAGTAGGATATCTCCTTCTTGGCATGTATCATGGCTCTCAAACTGTCTCCATGAGGACCCAAATCCTCTGTTCACTGTAGCTCATTTAATAACATCTCTGACTCCTTGAGTCTCTCTATGGCCGCATCCCTCTCATGTCTCAGCACTCCCATTTGGCTCTCTAGTCTCTCTATCTACCTCTCTAGACCAGGAACATGGTCTACCTACACCTGTGTCATTTCTAGTCGGACTAGCAATGAGTCAATATCTAGATCCTCCTCCTCCACAGCATCTCTATGTAAATAGGGATCATGTCCCCCGATGTCCATCCCTATTGGCTCCTCCTGGGCATCCACATCTAGCATTTGTACATCCTACTCATCCTATACACTATCATGGATTTGTCCACCCTATACCACTCCGCCCTAGGCTAATAAAATATCTGCCTCATCCTATCCCTACCCTACCTATATCAGCACCTGTACCTATATAGCTGGTCCCTGTACTAGGGTAGCTGGTATCTGTACCTACACTACTAGTACCTGTAGTGGAGCTCCTACTACTGACTATACTAGAGGCTATCTCCATCCTTGTCTAGCTGGGGGTGGCATCAAACCCCTCTATCTCACACCACCACCTCTCATCCAAGGTCTAGCTCTATCACCTCTCCCTCCATCTCCTCCATCACCTCTCTCTCTATCTCCTCCATCTCCTCCATCACTATCTCCACCGTCACCTCTACCTCCTCTCCCTTTTCCTCTCCTATCTCACCCTCAGCATCTACCATGAAATCTCTCTACTAGATCCCTCTCTGGTGGCCTAGCTACCGGATCAGTCAAGCATGGTATGGGAAAATCTCTGAGGTACTGCTCCAAATCAGAAATCATCCCTGGGTCAATGACCCCCTATCTCATTGTCCATGCCTGGAATGGCATGTCCAAAAACTCTTGTCTAGCTATATCAAAAGAAACCATAGGCCCCTAGTCATGCCTCTCTTGATGTGTCTGAGAAAACTTCATGACTCCCTATGGCATGCCCTAGATCCTGCCAAACTGACATAGAACCTAGCTGGCTAGCTATCTCTCAATAATGTAGGGTGTCTACCCTATCAACCAGCATGACTCAAAACAAAAACCCAGCTCTCGCTCATCATCCTAGGGCTCACACCCTAGGTAAGGTCTCCATGTCACTATGTCTAGTGTATCAAAAGTATACCACCAAAACTCTAAGTGTCTCAATTTTTCCTAAGACAAAATTGATGAGTATAAATGTATATACAGTTGTCCTATACCCAGGATTCTAATTGCTACTGGCCGTGTCACTGCAATATGCTCCCATGCCCATACATGGAGCAATGTGACACTTGTTGATAATGATGCACCCCTATGGTACACCACTTGATGAAGATCATGGTACAAATGGGCTAAAAGGCATACACCCCAAGAAAATCGGGTCCCATCATCCATCATCTGCTACAATGTGCAGCCCCATCCAACTGCAAATCTGTGTGACCTATGATCAGGGCATATGAATCCCCCAATTGCTCCTACTAGAACCACTGGTAGAGGCTCATATAAGTCAACCATATCCTCCCACCTAATCTCTCCCTCCTCAATATCATCATCACCAAACACAACTCTACACTCTGTCACTCCGTTGTGCTGATCATAGTGTACCAGCTCACCTATGATAGGAAGTCGAAGGATGCGATATACATCCTCTAAGGTAACTATCATCTCTCCTGTCAGGAGATGAAAGGTACTCATCTTTGAGTGCCATCTCTCTGCTAATGCAGTCATCATACTAAGATTCACCCAAATCTCAGGCGTGTAGATCACATGGTACAAACTAGATGCTCCAATCAAGAGTCTGTTAGTCTCTGACAGCACCGGTCTCAAGTTCTGTGTGACGGGATATCTCTCCTATGACATCAGAATATCAGTAATATCCTCCTATCCAAGTCAAACAAAATCAAGCTATCATATTTTGATAAACTAATCTAAACATCTATCTATCTTATTATATCAGCTACAAACATGTTTTATCATGTGTTTCAACAAATGATTTTATCAATTATCTAACATCAAGATTGGTTAACTAGCGACCATGCTACGATGTTGCCTATCTTGACCAAATCGATCAAATTCAACTGCCGATAGATCAAATTGGTTTATCAACATCAAGTTTGACCTAATTGACTATCTAATTTGACCAAATTCTACCATCCAAAACAAATGCGCAGCATAGAAATATGCATGCACAACATCCCTTAACGCTTGTGCAGATTTAAACATTTGTGTAGTTTTATTCAACATTTGCACAGTTTTCCTAGACAAATGCACAGAATCTACCTATGCGCAGATTTCATTCATGCTTGTGCAGTCTAATTCTTATTTCTTCACAAATGCGCAATTTTTCAATACATATGGGTAAAATTACCAGTTTGCTATGCAAACATGGAAAATTGTTGCGCATATGTGTGCTGCAACTACGTATTTGTTTTCCACACTTGAAAAAGAAAATTTTCAAACTTTTCCTAACATTCAATCTAGCCTAAACATGCTATAAATTCTAATCTAAAATGCCAAAATTTACAAAATCACAAAGACGATCGAATCACCTACTGGCTCTCCTGAATTGGGTGGTTGCTAGAAGTGTCTGGCCCTCTCAAAGTAATGATCTGACAATAGGAATGACATCCCAGTAGCTCTGCTCTTCTCTCTCTCGCGCTCTGATCTCTGAATGACAATTGTGCACAATGAGCCTATTGTGGACCCCTTTGCCTTATTTATAGCCTGTGGACTCGATGTGCTTGGTGTGTGGACCCTATCTCCCATTTTTCTTCCATTTCACCCCATTTTCACCCATCTTTTCTTCTGAATCTTTCATGAGATTGATTATCCAACTCGACAAAAACTAAAAATAAACAATAAAAAAAAATCATAAAATTCAAATAATCAATTTTGTCAATCAATCTCTTGAGGGGGCATGCATAGGTCATCTGAGACATTGTCTGGGGTAGGGGCAAAATGCTTGAAATTTTCTTTGAAACAATGTGACATGCACATTATTTCAAAGAGGGGCAAAATGTATACACTTAAAAATGGCTTCATAAATTAATTAAATATTTATTATTTAATTAATAATTATTTCCTCTATTTATTGAATAGATTATTTAATTTATTTAGTAAATTCACTATAGTCTATTCCTCTATCCTAAGTCTTCTAATTAGTCTTATTAAAGTGATTTAATTAAATACACAATCACCTAAATATGACTAAGTCCCCTAGTCCACCTCATCTACCCAGTCACTTGACACATCACTTTGGCTAAAATAAATAATTATTATTAATTATTTATTGATAATTATCCTCACCCACACATGTCCTATTCCTAAGGGCTATGTGGCCTCATAGGACAAGGCTTCATGACCACATGTCCTCTCTTAAACCAATTCAAGAGACAATCCCTATTCCTAAGAGGCTTCTTAAGCCACCTCTAAGGGTCAAAGGTGACTCATGGGACACTTGTACAAAGAGTCCTCATGAGGAAAAGGTCTCTCCCTCTTTCTCTCTTTGGTTTTTGTGAGACACTTGAAATGTGTCTTTCCCTTCCACCTTGTTCTCCTCCATGTCAATGTGAGAGGAACATAATCCCTATTCTTCCTCTCACATTCCAACTACATCTCCCTTTCTCTCAACTCCTTCAACCAAGTCAATCCTAGCCCTAGGATCTTCCACCTTTCATTCTCCACCGTAGGATTGCGCCACCTCGGCCTAGATCCTCCAAAACTCTATAAAAGGAGCCTTATTTCCCCTTTGTGAGCTAATAGGTAATTTGAAATCAAGAATTCAAGAATTCAAGCATTCTAAGAGAAATCAAGCATCCATATTATCATCATTCCATTTTTCATTCCATCCATTAGTTGCATAATCAAGCTTTGAGCTATTTTGCATTCATCATCAAATCTCCACACTTTGGTGGCATCTTGGGAAAAGGCTTCATTTGGAAATCTAAGAGCTCAACATCCTCAAGAAATCAAGGCTAGGAGAGAAATGGAGACAAGCTACATGGTAGGTGAAGGTAAAATTCTATTTTAGCTTCATTTTTTATTGTATTCTTCATTGTAGTTTGCTTATTAGTTTGATTTATTAATCTTAAAGTAGTTAATTTATCATTTAGAATAGTATTCACCTAATTTTTCATACACAAGCTTATAAACATCATAAGATTCTTGAATTAAGCATACCTCCTATGGATCTTAATCATAGTCTTTTAGCTACACCTTCTATACATGCTTTAACTATGGTTTCTAGTTATGTTAATCAAGTTCCTCCTATTACTGATAATCCTATTGATCTTCCTAAAGAACTTGTGAAGGATCCTATGATTGTTCCTCCTAGTTCTCAACCTATTTCAAATAAATCAAAACATAATCAATCTGCTAATGAACTTCGTAAGAAGTGTCATGCTCATGCTAAAGCTTGTAATTCTATTCTTCAAATATCTCTACCTTCTTTGGATAAATCTATGCATGATGTGTTAGAAGAAGTTGTTACTAATAATGATGTTAAGATGCATGATTATGATGATTTTATTCATATCTTAGATCCTATTTTGATTAATTTGGATGAAGAAGATACTCTTGATGATACTGATGATGTTAATGATGAATATGAGACTGTTGACATTGACATTGATTTACCTAATATGCTTTCATCACAATTAACTCTTACACCTAGTGTCGAACATTGTGATTCTCAAGAGGATCCTTGTTTGGAATTGGCTATCATTCCTACTATGTTGGATATAGTCCCTCTTGCAAGTTACACACCTTCCCTAAATGATATACAACAAGATGAGGAGAGTAGGTGGCACACTTGATTGGATTGTCCTTCATGGTAGCTTTATTGTGTGTTTTCCTGTTGTATTGTGCTTCTTCCATAATATGTTTGCTAAATATTTTTAGATTATTTTATATGATCCTTGTTACTTGGTACAAGGTGATAAAGGAATCAAACCTATTGTACAATTCCTCTATTTGTATCTCTATTCTTCTATGCGTTGTTTCATGTTATGTCATAACTATGCTATTGCTCATAAATATTTCCTTGTGTAATCTACTTGGATTTGAGATGTGGTAGCACTGATTCTTTTTGGTCTCCATGTCATGGTCCGAAAAGATTCTCCTTTGTATATCTTATGTGATCTTTCCTCCTTTGTGATCGCAGTTCTACTTTCTTTGGGGAATGATGCCAATTCATTTGTAATAATATCATATATATATATATATATATATATTATCTTATGATCATACTAACCCCATGAAAGGTAGATCCCTTTCATGTTCTCTATATGTTTTTGTGATATTTCCCTTGATTTGTCTTCATCTGGGGGCATCTCGATGTGGAAATGTAATCAGTGGAGTTGTTTATGTTTCTGTTAAAGCCATTGCTCCTGTTAAAGTGTTAGCAATGACTTTAACGTGGGGGCATACACTCTTCTCACCTGTTGCACACACACACTTTTTGATATGCACATATTATTTTTCAAGATACCTTTTCCTCCCTTTTTGGATTAGTGACTAATCCTTAAAGCATGGATTTATATTTTAGGATCTCTTGATCCCTCCAGTTTCAAATATACATATATTTTGATCCCTTAAGGTCAGAGGTGTCCTTAAGACTAGATCTCTTTTGTTTTTGGTTTTATTCTTATGGAATAGAATATTCCTAAGGATGAATCCTTGATGGTTTGACTAGTGAGTAGCCACATTCACTAGGTGGTTCAATTCCATCTTTCCAGTTGTGTCATTTCCTTGTATGGTTCACAATGGGACATAAGTTCTCATTGGGTGAGATAATCAAACCCTTTCTTTCTCTCTCTAGAGATGTCTCTCTTATTGTGATCTGAGAGTCGATGAAGACTTGATTCCTTGGGGGCTTAAGGTTTCTCTTTGTCCCTTGGATTATGATAAGATTATCTTTTCATTCTGATCTCCTTTACCAAGAGTTTGCATTGAGTCCATACTCTTGCTAAAGTGGGGGCTTAATGTATCATCTTAAAATGGAAGCACTTCCATGATAAGAGCATTTAGCCCTCCAAGTAAGTGGTCTGGGGTCATGTTAAGTGCCTTGATTGGTTATTTTCATGTATTTGGCTTTCCCCCCCCCAATTCTGCTTCCTTCTGCACCTGTTTTCCACTTCCTGTCTACATTTCCTAGCATTCTGGATTGAGGTCCTGAGGTTTCTAATTTTCGGGTATCGGGTTTCAAAAATATTCTTTTGCCCACCTCCGTGTTAGCCATTTCGGGTTCTGGGGATGGTAAATATTTAATTTCATTTAATATGGGTCCATTTTTAGGGGTTAAGGTTAATTGGGATTTAATTCCCCAATGTTAGCCTTCTCTAGAGGTTTGTGCCCTAGTTCACTATAAAAGGAGGCCTTCCTCTCTCATTTTCACATCCACAATCAACCAATCACATCTCATCTCAAGAAATTTCATGAGCAAGCTCTCAAGTGAATGCAAGTGAATTCAAGCATTAAATCAAGCCTTTAAGCATTCAAGTGTTCAATCATTCATTCATCAAGGAGATTCATTGTTAGCCATTGAAGGATTCAATCTCTTTGGAACCCCCTTGAAGATCCATCCTTCAACATTCATCCAAGCCTCCTCATATGATAAGATCCATTCAAGATTGGTGTTGAAGATCAAATGAAATTGATTTGATACATCCTACATTCATTCTACATTCATTGGAGCATCCCTACTTGTGGATTTGAGGATTCGAATCCGCTACAAGGATTTCAACATAAGCAAGGTGAATTGTTTCATTTACTTTGTTTATGCACATTACAATTTCAATTCAATTTCAAGCTTAATTCCTAAATTGGGGTTTGACCAAGGCAAACCCCCCATACAAACAATAAAACCCTCTTTTATTGCAGGTACAGGTGCAGAACTTCAGATCAAAGCTTGGATTTGGTACCCTTTTCGGTGAACTTTCAAGATCTATGAACAAAGTCAAAGTCGACCTTCAGAATATTAATGTAGCCTTTGACCTTTTATCGGGGTCAAAGACTACCTGTTGTTAGAAAGATAAAAGTTTTCTAGGTTTTCTTTGTCTCAACATTTCTAGTTTGAAATAGGTTGCAGAATTGTCTGAAACTGCACACAGACATCATAAATTGGCATTTTCTAGATTTTCCCTATTTTGAGGTTAGTATTTGCCTTTCAATTATTTCAAATTTCAAGCACAACTCCCCTATAGGGAAATATAAGGTTTTATTCCTCTTTCATATTCTCCATAGATTGATTCTATTGTGCATTAACCTTTTGGTTGATCAATTTGGATCTCTCCTTTGGGAATTTGGATTTAGAAGTAGATCTCATATTTCCCCCATACATTATAGAAGGGAACACTATTTCCTTCTATTCAATTTTAACCAAGAAAAATAAATCAAGATTGATTTAGGAGCATTTAGGATGGATTAGGATTGGTTAGGTACTGATTGTTGGAAACAATTGTCTGAAGGAAATTGCTACTCAATTATGTATTGTCTTTGATGTCACACTATGTCATAGTCCGCAGCAATCAGCCTCTACCGAGCTCAGTCGGTCTACCAGTCAGGAATATTTAGTGTTTACCAAGTTCACTCGGTTGCCGAAGAAAAGATAGTGTTTACCGAGTTCACTCGGTTGCCGAAGAAAAGATAGTGTTTACCGAGTTCACTCGGTTGCCGAAGAAAAGATAGTGTTTACCGAGTTCACTCGGTTGCCGAAGAAAAGATAGTGTTTACCGAGTTCAGTCGGTTATCAAAGGTAAAGAATTGTCGGTGTTTACCGAGTTCCCTCGGTCACCGAAAGATTATAGAAAGATATGATCACCGAGCACTGTCGGCCCTTGAAGGATTTTTTGCAAATAGAGTTTACTTAATTCAGCCGACTGTTATACTAAATAATGTCGATTTGACTAATCCAAAATCATATAAATAAAAGGTCAAAAGTGAAAAGTAAATAACAAATATAGTAGAAGATTTACAGAAGAAAAGAAGGAAAGGTATATGCGAACTTGTGAAGGATGTTCAGATATCCTTGAGGAGCAGCAGAGATTTATTCGATCAGAAAGGATCAGAATTATGCAGAACAGAGATCTGTAATCAGCAAGACAGTTGCATTATTATACAGGTCACTTTTTCATTGTTACCTTCTTATCATTGTAACAGTGAATTCTAAATCTCTTAACCGAGTTGGTTTAACAGCCATAATATAAATCCTCTAACAAGGTGACAATTCCATTGAATTGTTTTCAAGACCTCTTACCAGGCCACTCCTAGCAGGGTGTTTTAAATCCTCTAACAAGGTCACACCTAACAGTGTGTTTTGTAACCTTTCACCGGGTTGGCTTCTAACCGGGCATCACTTCAGAAAAGTGAAAATCAGTATCTAGATACATTGGTGGTTTTTCCCATATTGGGTTTCCACGTTAAATCTTGTGTCTCTTGTGTTCTTAATTGCTTTCACAATCATATACATGTTTTGATGAATATCTAAAGATAATATTGATAATACTTTTTGCATCTTCAAAGTTACTGCAATCTATTTACCGAGTGCTAAAACAAATAACAGTGTTAAGATATCCTAAGGGATCTGCAAAGAATTAATAATCAAGATTTATGGTTGTCTAATTCACCCCCCCCCTCTCAGTCACTTCATCCATATTCCATCAATTGGTATCAGAGCTTTTGGTGCTTGCAGGAAAGGTTTCAAAGACCTAAGCTAAAGATCAGGATGTCTTACAAGAGGGAAATTCCAAAGCTTAACAGAGATAACTTTTCAGCATGGCAAGGTCTCATGCGACTTCATCTGGCTTCCATTGGTGATTCAGGATGCAAATACATTGATGAAGAATACACAATTCCTAATGGCGCATTAACTGTAGAAGACATTGCAGATAAAAAGACTCACAACACCATGATGATAGACATTGCATCTGCTCTCAGCTATGAAGAATTTGATGATATTAAAGACTGCACTACTGCATATGAAATGTGGGTGGCACTGAAGAAAATATATGGTGGTGATGCAAATGTGAAGAGAGCCAAAGCAAAAAGCCTAAGAGGACAGTTTGACAAGATGAATATGAAGGAAGATGAAAACATCGCAAAATATGTTGAAAGAATCAAAGCAAGTGTAAGTGCAATTAGAGCTTCTGGAGGAACAATCTCAGATGAGACTGTTATAAGTAAGGTACTCAGAACACTACTCCCTATCTATGCAATAAGAGTATCAACTATTCAAGAAAGAAGATGTGAAACAAACCACAGTATAACCTTGGATGCTTTAGTTGGAAGATTGACAGCTTTTGAATTAGACAATTATGACAACTATGTTCCTAGTTCCAAAAATATTGAATCAGCATTTGAGGCCAAGGTTTCACTAAAGAAAAACAAGAAAATTAAAGAAGTTCAGACAGACAGTGAAGAGGAATCAGAAGAAAGTTCTGATAGTGTGTTTGAAATTGTAGAAGCATTACTTGCAAAGAAGTACTCCAGAGGGAAAGGTAAATATAAAGGTAAAACTCCTTTAATCTATTTTTCATGCGAAGAAATTGGACATATTGCAGCTAGGTGCCCAAACAAGCAAGTCAAGGAAGAAAAGAGAAGTCACAAGTACTATGGCAAAAAGAATTTCAAATCATACAAGGATAAAGGTAAGAAATCATGTTTTATGGCTAAAGATTCTGATGATAGTGAAGAAGAAATTGTCTTTATTGCTATAAAAGATGAATCTGATGATGATGAAGATAAGATAGCACTTATTTCTCATATAAGCAAGGATGATATATGTATAATAGACAGCGGATGTTCACACCACATGACTGGTGATAAGACAAAATTTGAATATCTAGAAGACTGTGACAATAGTAATGTAAGATTTGGAAACAATGAACCTTGTTGTATAAAAGGAAAAGGAAGAATCTCATTAACCAAAGAACTCATATGTGATAATGCTTACTGGGTTGAAGGACTAAAACATAATCTTCTAAGTGTAGCACAGCTAATCAACACTGGTTTCAAGGTTGAATTCATGAATGGTCAAGCAAGACTGCTGGATGAAAAAGGAAAACTCATTGGATCAGGCAAACAAACAAAAGGTAACCTATTTTATCTTGATCTCAATGAATATTCATGCCTTATTGCTCAAATAGAAGAAAGTTGGCTATGGCACAAAAGGTTGTGTCATGTGAATTTTGATAACATGATAAAAATAAGCAAATTCAAGAAGGTTAGAGGCATTCCTACTTTGAAGAAACCTGACACTGGTCTATGTAAGAATTGTCAGATTGGCAAAATGAGTAAAACTAGTTTCAAAAGTAAGAACTATCAGTCTAAAGAAATTTTGGAAATTGTGCATACTGATTTATGTGGACCTATTGGAATACAAAGCTATACTGGAGATAAATTCTTTATTTTTTTCGTTGATGATTATTCTAGAATGATGACTGTTATGTATTTAAGAGAAAAATCAGAGGCATTTGAAAAGTTCAAATGGTACTTAGCAAGAGTAGAAAAAGAAACAGGGAAAAGATTGAAATGCTTAAGATCAGACAGAGGTGGTGAATTCATCTCCCATGATTTTAACAACTTCTGCATTGAAAGAGGAATCAAAAGACAGGTATCAGCTCCTAGAACTCCTGAGTAGAATGGAATAGCAGAAAGAAGAAACAGATCTATTATGGATTGTACAAGGACTCTAATGATAGAAAAGAACATCGCTATAAAGTACTGGAAGGAAGCTATCAGCACTGCAGTTCATACCTTGAACCGAGTACAACTGAAGAAAGACACATTCAAAACTCCTTATGAATTATGGTATGGCTATAAACCTAATGTAAGTTATATGAAAATATTTGGTAGCAAGTGTTATATCTTAAAAGAATCCAGAAGAAATAAATTTGATGTGAAAAGTGATGAAGGAATATTCCTAGGATATTCTAGCAAAAGCAAGGCATACAAATGTCTGAACTTATCTACTCACAAAGTCATAGAAAGTATACATGTGAAATTTGATGAGTTTGCAAAAAAGACTGAGGAAGAAAGCAAAAAGGAACCTGAGAACTACAGAAGATTCATGTACATTGAACCTGAAACATTGACAGACACAACTATCAATAAGGAAGCTATATCTACCGAGCCGAGCACAGTTACCGAGTCACAGACCGAGTCGCAGAAAGAAGTTCAAACCGAGTCACAGGAAGAAATTCAGACTGAGTCTCAGCCTGAAGTTACCGAGCAAATATCTACCGAGTCTGAGCAACCTGAAGAAGAGATCCTAGAAGACAACAGCATGATTCATTCAAAAGGCAAGGAACCTATACTAGCCAAATATGTCAGAAGACATCATACACCAGATCAAATCATTGGAAACAAATCAGATGGTACTATGACAAGAAGCAAGCTAAAAGGTACATGTCTACTTACTGATTTTGAACCTAGAAATATCAAAGATGCATTAGAGAATGAAAGTTGGATTGAAGCAATGAATGAAGAATTAGAACAAATACAAAAGAACAAAACTTGGACTCTTGTACCTAGACCTAAAGATAAGAATGTAATTGGAACAAAATGGGTATTCAGAAATAAACTGAATGAAGATGGTCAAGTATCTAGAAACAAAGCTAGACTGGTATGTAAAGGTTACTCTCAAGAAGAAGGTATAGATTATGGAGAAACTTTTGCTCCTGTTGCAAGATTAGAAGGTGTAAGAACTCTACTTGCTTATGCAGCACACAAAGGATTTAAGGTATATCAGATGGATATAAAATCTGCATTTCTCAATGGAATTCTTGATGAAGAAGTCTACATTGAACAACCTGAAGGTTTTGTTGATCCAGACAAAAGGGACATGGTCTGCAGGTTACACAAAGCATTGTATGGTTTGAAACAAGCTCCTAGAGCATGGTATGAAAGACTCCATAACTATTTGATTCAGATTAATTTCAAAAGAGCTAATGATAACAGCAATCTGTATATTAAAGAAGGACCGGATGACAAAATTGTATTGGCAGAAATATTTTTGGATGATACTATATTTACAGGGAATGAGGATCAGTGCAAAGAATTTTCAGAACAAATGAACAGAGAATTTGAAATGTCTATGTTTGGTTTAATAAAATTCTTTGTTGGTCTTCAAATTCAGCAAAGCAAAAATGATATATACATTACTCAATCCAAATACATTAAGGAGATACTTAAGAAGTTTGGAATGGAAGATTCAAAACCAGTTGGTACACCCATGTGTACTGGACTGAAACTTACCAAAAATGATGATTCAAAAGAAGTTGATCAGACCCTATACCGATCTATGATTGGAAAATTACAGTATGTGGTACATACAAGACCTGATATTGCCTTAGCAGTCGGTATAGTAGCTAGATTCTCAGCAAAACCTAAGGAAAATCACATGATGGCAATCAAAAGAATCTTAAGATACTTAAAAGGAACTGAAGAGTATGGTTTGTGGTATAAATTTGGAGGCAATCTAGACTTGAAAGTGTTTACTGATGCTGATTGGGCAGGAAATATTGATGACAGAAAAAGCACAAGTGGTGGAGCATTTTTTCTTGGAAAAAGACTGGTATCCTGGACTAGTAAAAAGCAGAATTGCACATCTCAATCCACAGCTGAAGCAAAATATGTTGCTGCTGCAGTAAACTGTTCAAATATTGTTTGGTTTAAACAGCTATTAGAAGGTATGAAGGTTGAAATCAAAGAACCAGTTTTTATATTTTGTGATAATACCAGTGCAATAAACATTTCTAAGAATCCAGTGATGCATTCCAAAACCAAGCACATTGCTATTAAATATCACTTTGTCAGAGAATTGGTGCAGGACAAGGAAATCAGATTAGAATATATTCATACAAAAGAACAGATTGCAGACATTTTTACCAAACCATTACCTAAGGATGCATTTATGTATCTAAGAGGTAAGTTAGGGGTCATTCCCCTATCTGAGGCTCACTAAATATAGTTTTAGTGATGCATCAACCAGAACATGATTGAAAATCAACTTGTTGATGCAGCATATTAAAGGAATCATTGCATATGAATCAGTACTTGAGGTACATTAATTTTCACCGGTAATATGTGAATTATCTTTGGCATATGTTGTCAAAGAGGGAGTGTTTGCTATGTCTTTACTATTACTTCAAGAAATTTTCAAATAGTCAGAAGGAGAAATTTTCAGGATACAGGAAGTTTGCTGACAGAGGGAGATTTGAATCTAAACCGAGCTAACTCTTTCAAATTTCTTATGATATGACATATTGTGTTGCCATCAATGCCAAAGAGGGAGATTGTTGGAAACAATTGTCTGAAGGAAATTGCTACTCAATTATGTATTGTCTTTGATGTCACACTATGTCATAGTCCGCAGCAATCAGCCTCTACCGAGCTCAGTCGGTCTACCAGTCAGGAATATTTAGTGTTTACCGAGTTCACTCGGTTGCTGAAGAAAAGATAGTGTTTACCGAGTTCACTCCGTTGCCGAAGAAAAGATAGTGTTTACCGAGTTCACTCGGTTGCCGAAGAAACGATAGTGTTTACCGAGTTCACTCGGTTGCCGAAGAAAAGATAGTGTTTACCGAGTTCAGTCGGTTATCAAAGGTAAAGAATTGTCGGTGTTTACCGAGTTCCCTCGGTCACCGAAAGATTATAGAAAGATATGATGACCGAGCACTGTCGGCCCTTGAAGGATTTTTTGCAAATAGAGTTTACTTAATTCAGCCGACTGTTATACTAAATAATGTCGATTTGACTAATCCAAAATCATATAAATAAAAGGTCAAAAGTGAAAAGTAAATAACAAATATAGCAGAAGATTTACAGAAGAAAAGAAGGAAAGGTATATGCGAACTTGTGAAGGATGTTCAGATATCCTTGAGGAGCAGCAGAGATTTATTCGATCAGAAAGGATCAGAATTATGCAGAACAGAGATCTGTAATCAGCAAGACAGTTGCATTATTATACAGGTCACTTTTTCATTGTTACCTTCTTATCATTGTAACAGTGAATTCTAAATCTCTTAACCGAGTTGGTTTAACAGCCATAATATAAATCCTCTAACAAGGTGACAATTCCATTGAATTGTTTTCAAGACCTCTTACCAGGCCACTCCTAGCAGGGTGTTTTAAATCCTCTAACAAGGTCACACCTAACAGTGTGTTTTGTAACCTTTCACCGGGTTGGCTTCTAACCGGGCATCACTTCAGAAAAGTGAAAATCAGTATCTAGATACATTGGTGGTTTTTCCCATATTGGGTTTCCACGTTAAATCTTGTGTCTCTTGTGTTCTTAATTGCTTTCACAATCATATACATGTTTTGATGAATATCTAAAGATAATATTGATAATACTTTCTGCATCTTCAAAGTTACTGCAATCTATTTACCGAGTGCTAAAACAAATAACAATGTTAAGATATCCTAAGGGATCTGCAAAGAATTAATAATCAAGATTTATGGTTGTCTGATTCACCCCCCCCCCCCTCTCAGTCACTTCATCCATATTCCATCACTGATTAGGAATGACATGCAGATTTAGTTGTTTTTAAGCACTCAAATTTTGAAGTGTTCCTAGTTTGCATGAAAAACCCTAAAGCACTTAAGTTTGAATGAATGAAGTTATTTTTAGATAAGAGAAAAACATTATAAGTGAGTTTTATTTCTTTAGGATTGATTAGGAATGATTATTATTGTTTAGGATTGACTAGGAAATGTTTAGGAAAGATATGTAGTTCTTTTCTTTTAAACACTCAAGATTGTATGAAAGGTTCTTTTTAAGCCCAATAAATGAAGGTTTTCAGTTCCTAAACATTCAAGAAGGTTATTGATCCTTAAGGATTTTATGTTCTTGTGATTAAATTGGCCTCCAAGAAGCACCTTCAAGAGCATAGGGTTAGAACTTACAAGTTTTAAGCTTAGGGTCACTAAGATCCCCAAACATGCCCTAAAAGTCAATAAAAACTAGGTTTAGGGATTCATAAAAACCATTTTCTTCCCATACAACAATAAATAATAGGGATTTCTTCAAGTTTCATTTTCATACAAAATTACATAAGCACCCATATGACAATACATGAGTACCTATACGACATTTGAGCTAGAAAGTGGGAAAAATGCCCAAAATACATGCAAAATGGCTCAAACGGTAATACATATGAACCCATACGACACTTGGGGGGTTCCCATAGAAAAATCCATGCCAGTGAAGGAATTTTGTTTGACACTACAGCAAAATTTGTCTGGGATGTTTTGAAAAGTGTGTTTTTGGCTCGAAACCCCCTAAAAAATGTAATTTGAACATGTGTTGTCCCACCGGACGTGCCAAAATGTGATCAATGAAAACATAAAATGTTCAAAACATGAATATAAATTAAAACATTAATCCTATCAGCATATACTAAACATATAGTAAATATATTTGCATGATACCTCAGATAGAGCTTAAACGGGAGCACCATGTCACCGTTTGATTTGCTCTCATATTAGGGATGTGGGTGTGCTCTCAAAACACTAGGAGAATATCCCCAATATATATTAGGAAGGTTTAGGATCAATTATGGACCAAGGATACCCCTTAGTAGAACATAATCAGGTATGGTGAACCATATTTGCCCCTAGAGCCCCAAGGAATCAACTGAAGCCAAAATGCAAAACTGAACTACAAATGCTTATGCTAGGTTGATTTTAACCAAATATGAATGTGATATGATGACAATGATATGAAAAGAAAAGAAATAAGCTATGTTAATCCATTAAGCTAATCTAGGATGTGAGTTAGAAAGCTTAGAAATGAGTTTAATCTAACAAAATTATAATTTAAGCTAAGTCTAGATGTAAATTAGCATGATAACACTACTTAATATGAAATAGGTGAATTGGTGAAATGATCTTGGAATGAAGAGTATTTATAGGATTTGAGGAAGGGCTTGGGTCAGGAAGGGGAGTTAGGGTCAGAGTCATGGTTAGGGGTAGAGTCAGGGGTATGGTTAGAGGTATGGTCAAGGGGATGAGGGTTAAGGGTTGATCACACATATGTTAGAAACACTTGGGAAGTGTTCTTAGGGGAAAATGGTGAAAGAGGAGACATAGACTTCATTAAGAGGTTTTAAGAGCCATTAATGAAGCTTTAAGGGTCCATTAATGAGTCTGTAAGGCTCATTAATGAGGGGGTGACCAGAAGTCAAAGGATGAGGGTTTAGACTAAGGGTTAGGAATCACCCTCTAAGAAGGTTTATGATGGGATTAGGAAAGGATATATAGGCTTAGGGTTTTCTATAAGTTTCTAGGTTTTTAGGGTTTAAATAAATATTTAATTTCTTTAAAGGGTTTTTAGACTCAATTTATCAAATGATTAATAAATTGGTGAGAAAATCCTTGAAATTGGATTTAAATGCTTTTGGGAGGGATTATTTAATTAAAATAGGAGAAGGGATAATGACAATAAAAACTAATTAATTAATTAATAAATGATGAAGTCATCAAGGGTTTTTACAAAATAAAATATTTTTATTTGGCAAAGGGATTTTAGGTGTCTACAATAATATTTCTTAGGCTGACTTGTGGCTTATGAAGGCTTTATAAACTCTTTTAAATTATCTCTTGGGGGTATCATAAAGGATATCAAAGAAAGAAACATCTGTAAAGCTCAATAGC
This sequence comes from Chamaecyparis obtusa, assembly GCA_027943335.1. Classification (NCBI taxonomy): domain Eukaryota; kingdom Viridiplantae; phylum Streptophyta; class Pinopsida; order Cupressales; family Cupressaceae; genus Chamaecyparis; species Chamaecyparis obtusa. The sequence continues at coordinate 69,003 of BSBK01002973.1, read as the reverse complement.
TATATTCTAGGATAGATAGTATAAAAAGATAACCTAAAAATACTTCAAGAAATGGGCCTGTGTGCCTAGAATGTATGACTACATGTTGAAAATCCTTTGTATTTAATTCTTTGATAATAAGAAGGTTGATATTACATTATCTCTCACTATTTCTATAATACTTCTATTGTGTGACTCTTGTTGCAAGGATTAGATTAGTCTCTTTGATTTCCCTTTATCCTTGGCCACATCAACTAGTATCAAAGTGATTTTCTTATAATGTTGAGGCAGATTGTGGTTCTTGAGCTTGTGAAGTCCTAGGTTGATTTTTTGTGTGGTGGAAGAAAGAGTACCAAACCCACAATTGCATAGGATTTGTAAATGATGGTTCATAGATTAATGCTAGAGGTGGAAGGAGAAATGCAGATCTAACTGTGTTGGATATGTTGCAACATATTGTAGCTAGAATTGAAGATATGGATATATCCTAGAGAAGAGGTAGACACATTGAATGTGTGAGTGAAGAAGAGGAGGAAAGAATTGAATAAGTAGCCAAAGAGGGTGAAGAATAGCCAAAGATTGAACAAGGAGATAAAATATTTATAAAACTCCTAGCTAGGGTTAATGCAAGACCACATTACAATCCAACCGATTACCATAGAAAACTAGATTGTGATGAATTGCTTGATTGGATCATAGAAATGGAGAATTACTTTTATTATGAAGGGATAAATGAAGATAAGATGGTAAATTATGCTTGCACAAAATTTAGAGGACATGCATCCTTATGGTGGGAACATTTACAAATTGATAGAAAAAGAAGAGGTAAGGATAAAATGAAGTCATGGGATAGGATGGTAAACAAGTTGAGAGCTAAGTTTTTTCCTACTGACTACCAAGTAAGCTTGTTTAGGAAGTTGCAAAACCTAAACAAAAAGGATCTTAGTGTAAAAGAGTATATTGAAGAATTATTTATATTGGATATCAAATGTAGACATTTAGATGATGATGTTGAAAGAGTTGCAAGGTACATGAATGGTTTGAGGAAATCTATTCAAGATGGGATAAGTTTGGTTAAATTGCAAAGTATGGAATAAACTTACCAATATGCCCTAAAAGATGAGGGTAAATTGAACAAAAGACATGATAAAAGACAAAGAGGAAGAGGTGGAATATGTCAAAGAAGAAGAACCTCAGGAGGTAGAAGGTCTTATTCAAATCAGAATAAGGGAAAGGAAGAATTCAAAGAGGAGAATTTATAGCGAAGAGATGACTGAAATTTATATAGTGGAGGTGGATCACATAGCTATAGGAAATATGATAGAAGAGTGTTTAGAAGACCCTATTTCAAGTGTGGGGGGGAAGGAAACCAAGCCTTTCAATCTACTCAAGGAAGTTCAAGTAATAGGGATGAGAACGATAGAAGAAATGATTTTGTGGAAGAAGAATCTAGGAAAACTTTGAACCATCCCAAAGATAGAGAAGCCCTAATGGTGAGGAGAGTCCTATGGCATGAAGAACTAGACCATGAATGATTACTAAGAATTTTTTGTAAGAAAAGATAAAAATTTGAAGGAAAATGTTTCAAGGTGATTATTGAAAATGGTAGTCAAATAACCTAGCTTCTAAAGAACTAGTGAGAAAATTACAATTACAAAGATTGAGGAATCAAAGACCTTATCAGATTGGTTAGATAAAGGATGACCATAAGGTACTGGTAAGTGAACAATACCTTGTGAAATTGAAAAATATAGGATCTTATCATGATGAAGTTCTTTGTGATGTTATTCCTATGGATGTGTGTCATACCTTGTCAAGAAGGCCTTGACAATATGATAAACAAGATTTTCATGATGGAAGAAAGAATAGGTATACTACTATTGAAAATTTAGTAAATCAAGTGTTGTTTCCTTTGGTTGAGACCCCTAAGAATGAAAATTGTACTAGTGTTAGATTTTTTTGGGTTGAAGGTGTAAAATTCTTCGATGCACTGAAAAATGATAAAGTGTGTTATTCTTTGATTCCTAAGAAACCTGATGTAGAATCTGTAGAAAAATAACCTAAATAAATAAAATAACTATTGAATGAGTATGAGTATATAATCTTAGATAATGCACTTGATGGATTTCTACTTGTAAGAAGTATTTGTCATTGCATGGACCTGATTCTAGGAGAAAGTTTACCTAAAAAGGCATAACATTGATTGAAACCAACAAAGAATGAGGAATTGAATAGACAAGTGAAAGAATTGTTGAAGAAAGGTTTGATCAAGAAAATTTTGAGTCCTTGTGTAGTACTTGCAGTATTAGCACTAAAGAAAAATTGAGAATGGAGAATGTGTATTGATTATAGATCCATTAATAGGATCATAGTAAAGTATCAATTTATTTTTCCTAGAATGGATGATACAATGGATTATTTAAGTGGATCTAGATAGTTCACAAAGATAGATCTAAAGATTGGATATCATCATATCAGAATTAGATAAGGAGATGAGTGAAAAACTAAATTCAAGACAAATGAAGAATTGTATTGATAGTTGGTAATACCTTCTCTATTGACTAATGCACCAAGTACTTTCATGAGGTTGATGAATGAGGTATTGAAGAAATTCTTGGGTAAGTTTGTGATTTTTTATCTTGATGAGATATTGATTTTTAGTAAGAACAAGGAAGATCATTTTTTGCATCTGAGACAAGTATTGTGGAGATTAAGGGAGCAGAAGTTGTTGATAAACATCAAAAAGTGTTCTTTTATGAAGGAAGATATAATGTATTCAAGATTTGTGATATCTTTGGAAGGATTAAAGATGGATCTTGAGAAGGTTAAAAAAATCTTAGAGTGGCCTACACCTATGAATGTTGAAGAATTGAGATCATTTCATTGATTGGAAAGTTTTTACCAAAAGCTCATCATAAATTTTAGTTCAATTTGTGATCCTCTGACTGATATAATGAGAAAGGATAGAAAATAATTCAAGTGGATACATGGATCACAAAGGATCTTTGAGTTGTTGAAGCAGAAAGTGAGTAAACAACCTATGTTATGTTAGAATAATAGTGTCCCAATCAACTGAGAGGGGGACGTGAATCAGTTGACACCAATATTCTATGTACTCAAACTTTTACTTAAAATGTATTCCTTAAAGAAAAAAATCAAACTGAAAAGTGAATGTAGTAACAACACACATACATATGAACACAAATGTTTGTTCTTGAGGAAAACCTTGTTAAGGGAAAAACCTCGATGGGGATGGTACCCACAAATATCTGCACTATAGGTATAATAACCCTATTAAGAGTTATAATCCTTTTAGGAGCTAAGTATTACAATAGGTAGGTTCTGGTTAAAGGACAAACCCTGTTAGGAGTCTATTACAATATGATCCCAATTAAGGAATCAACCCTGTTAGGAGTCCAAACCTGTTAAAGGAAATAAAACCCTATTAAGGGTGTACAATACATCAACCTGATCAAGATATTTAAGAGTTAAAGCCACCCTCAGGTTCTCCAAACCTTTCAACTTCAAGTCTGAGATAATTCTATTTTGAAACTAATTCCAACCTTCAATCATTGTCGAGCAAACTCCACCTTATGCCAAAATGCACAACTACTATTCTTCAAATAGTATCCAATGCATCCTCAAGATTGCATTCCCTTCTGTATCTTACATATGTAGTCACACACATATTTTCCAAGGATTTCAATCCTTATATATAAATTAAAACAATTATATCCAAGTCATCCTTAATAGGATAAATCCTATTTACAAAATATAAATGGACCCATGTGAAGATATAAACAACATCTCTTACAATGTTACAATATTTTAATTATGTCAATTAATCATTTAGATCCATTGATTAAGCTCACATATCATATTACTTGAAATGTGTTCCAAGTTGGCCTTCAAATAGGTCTTTGCCAATGCATACACCATAGCTAACACCACCTATATGATCATGATGCCATATGATTTCAATAAGCTCTCAAGATAGTTTCCATCATGAACCTATGTTTTCACATCATAACCCAAACAACCATGAGTGCTATCCACAAAGTTATGCAATCAAATTTATGAAAACATAATTATTGTCTCTTGAAAACCAGTCATCAGTAATTCAGTCATAACTTTGTCATATCAACTCATAAGTATTTGTGGTCATGGATGGTGATCCAAGACATCATTAAAATTCTCTCTGTAAGTGTGCATCTATTGATTCTCTCTATTGTGTCTGTACAATTATCTACAACCTCTTTTTCAGGCTCTTGAACAATCTAGTCAATAGCATATGTTTCCATCAATGAAAAAATTTGTCATGAATGCAACACATAACCAATGTAGCATGGCTCTATCATAACTATGATACTCCCCCATAGGAATACCATTAGCATTCATGCTAACAATTTCCCCCTTTGGCATTGATGGCAACATAGATGAAAAACATATAAGTTCCATAAATATCAAAAAATATTTGTAGTGTATCTGCATTAGCATCTTTTCAAATCCTCTTCATCAATCATCAAATCCTCCAAAGGATGATCCTTTCATACTATTTTTCATGCGTCATTCTCTCCCCCATAAAATCAATGGCAAAGGTGTCTCCAAGAGTTCTCATTAATTCATCTTAATACATATACTCCCCTTAGGAGAAGCATCAAGCATATAGTCCAAAGAATAAAATAGTGCTCTAATATTTCTGGACTAATGTGATTCCAGTATCAATTACTCAAGGGTAGGCTAGGGCATGATCCCTATCATACCTCTTAGATATTCAAATGTATCCTTAGGCAGAGGTTTTGTGAAAATGTGTACTATTTTCTCCTTTTTACTTACATATTCTAACTTTACTTCCTTCTCTACTACTTTTTCTCTCAAGAAATGATACTTTATTGCTATATGTTTTTTCTTTGAATGCATAACAGGGTTCTTTCACATATTTAATGTGATATTATTGTCACAATGGATAGTGACTGAATCTTCTAGACAAACTCCACTATCCTTCAACATTTTATTCATCCATATGATCTGTGTACAATTGATTACTTCTGCAACATATTTTGATTCTGCAGTAGACTAAGCAATGCAGTCCTACTTCTTGCTAGGCCAAGAAACCAACATTTGACCAAGGAAGAATGCTTCTCCACTAGTACTCTTTCTATCATCTACATTCCCTACCCAATCAACATTAGTGAAGGCATGAAATGTAAAGTCATGTGATCTATTATACCATAGACCAAACTCAATTATACCCTTAAGATATCTGAATATCCTTTTTACTTTCATAAGGTGAGATTCTTTAGGATCTTCTTGAAATCTTGTAGCAATTCCAAAAACATTGGCTATATCAAGTCTAATATGTGTCAAATAGTGAAGACCTCCAATCATTGATCTATACCTTTTCTGTGGTACATTCTTTTCTTCATCTTCCAAAGACAACTTTGTTCCAGTTACCATAGGAGTTCCGACATGTTTACTGTCATCCATGCCAAACTTTTTCAACAGTTCTTTGAGATATTTGGTCTGAGATATGAATATCCCTTCTTTACTTTGACTGATTTGCAATCCAAGGAATAATTTCATCTCCCCAATCATAGATATTTCAAATTCACTTTTCATCTCTTTTGAAAACTTGTTTCTCATATCCTCATTTCCTCCAAATATAATATCATTAACAAAGACTTCAATAATCAAGATACCTTCTTCAGTGATTCTTAGGTACAAATTGTTGGACCATCATTTCCCTTCTTGAATCCCAACTAAATCAGATACTTATCCAATCTTGCATACCAAGCCCTTGGTGCTTGTTTCAGTCCATAAAAAGCCTTCTTCAATTTGCAAACTAGATCTTCATTCCCTGATAAAGAAAATCCATCAAGCTTCTCAATGTGTACTTCCTCTTCCAAGTGTCCATTAAGAAAATTTGATTTCACATCTATCTGATATACTTTGAAATTTTTATGGGCAGGATAAGATAGAAATAATCTGACTACCTCAATTCTAGCAACAGGTGTGAAGGTTTCTTCAAAATCAATTCCTTCTTACTGTAAATATCCTTTACATACCAATCTTTCTTTGTTTCTAAGAACAATGCCTTCTTCATTCATCTTGTTCCTATATACCAACTTGGTGCCAATCACATTTTTGTCTTTAGGCCTTGGAACCAATTCCCAAGTGTTGTTTTTCTAAATCTTCTCCAATTCTTTCTACATGGCAATGATCCATGATTCATCTCTGCATGCCTCCTCTATGGACTATGGTTCTACTTGAGAAATCAGGTAGATGGCATTTGTAGATTGTGACCTTTCTTCTCTGTTTTGCAATCTCGTTCTAGTTCCTTTTTTTCTGTCACCAATGATCTGATCTTTAGGATGATTTATTAGAACATATTTGGGTGTGGTTTCTTCCCTTAATTCCACACTTATTCCATTGTCAATTTACTAATAATCATGTGATGCTTCATTCTCACTTTCTATTGTCTGCATATTGTTTTGATTTGTAATCATGTTTTTAAAATAAATCTCATAGGGGTTAGGGCCACAATATTTTTCTCTAACTTGAAAATTTTCATCTAATATCACATTAGCACTTTCAATCAACTTCCTAGTTCTTAGATTGTAACATCTATAGGCTTTACTTTTAGTAGAGTATCCAAGGAATAATCCTTCATCACTTATAGCATCAAATTTTCCTATACATTAATTTCTCTTAATGTAACATTTACTTCCAAAAATTCTAAAAAAACTAACAGTAGGTGTCTTACCATACCATATCTCAAATGGTATCTTGCATGTACCTTCTCTAATTTGTACTTTATTCATTGTATATACATTTGTATTGACTACTTCTCTCCAATGCATATGTGGGACCTTTCCTTCTAACAATATTGTTCTTTCAACATCAAGAACTATTCTATTTTTTCTTTCAGCAACACCATTTTGTTTTGGTGTCCTAGGTACTGAAGTCTGCCTCACAATACCATGTTCTTCACAAAAGGTATTGAATTCATGTGAAGTGAATTCTCCACCTCTGTCTAATCTTAAACATTTTATCTTTAAACCTGTTTCATTCTCAACTTTTTCCTTATAGAACTTGAAAGTTTCAAATGCTTCTAATTTTTCCCAAAGAAATCCTACCCACATCATTCTAGAGTAGTCATCACTAAAAATAATAAAGTAGCTATCTCCAAAGAATGACCTGGTCTGAGTAGGTCCACATAGATCTGTATGAATTAGTTCCATCTTTCCATTTGTTGAGGAACCTTTTCTTGTAAAGTTGCTTCTTGTCTGTTTTCCCAAGACACACTCTCTACATGTAGTGTTGGTTGGTTTCACAATCTTACGTAGATCTCTGATTGCATTATTAATAGATTCTTTTACCATGTTGTCAAAGTTGATATAACAAAAACTTCTATGCCATAACCAGTTTTCATCAATCTTTGCAATAAAACAAATGACCTAGTGATTTTAACTAAAATATATTACCTCTGGTCTTAGAACCAGATGCGATCAATTCTCCATTAGTTCCTCTAATGGAGAAATGACCATCCTTGAATTATAGATGATAGCCCTTATCCAAAATCTATCCAACACTTAACATGTTATTTTTTAAGCCATACACAAATAGTACATCATTAGTATTAGTTTTTCCATCCAAAGTAATTGATCCTTTACCAATAATCATTCTAGGGGTATTGTCACCAAATCTTACAACGCCACCATCAGAATTCTTTAGCTGAATGAATCTATCTTTGTCACCAGTCATATGATGTGAACATCCACTATTAATTATCCAATAAATTTTCCTATCAACATGAGAAACTAAATATTTTTATTCATAGATAGGATCCTCTTCTTTGATAGAAACAAAACCCAATACATCATTGAATTCATCATCTAAATCTTTAGATCCATCACTAGCATAGTATAATTCCTTATCATTCTTGTATTTACCATATTTAGGCCTATGTTTAGGTACTCTAGTTGGACATCTAGATGAAAAAGGACAAGCCTTATTGCAATTAAAACATTTCAAAGGTAATTTTCCTTTAAACTTACCTTTTCCTTTCATTTCTCTATTGGCGATCAAGGTCATGATCTTCTCATCCACTTGATTGTCTATCTTTTGAATCTCTTCCCATTCTTCAACATATTATCCAAGATCTTCATTATGCTTGCTTACTCTGCTAGATCCATCTTCAGTAGGCCCAATTCTATGAACAATTTCTTTAAATTTTGTCTCCACCTTAGGTAGTGTATCCTTTAGCTTTGCGGTCTCAAATGTCATTATCTTTTCTACTAACATCTCTGGTGAAATCTTTGTATTGTGGTATGGTCTCTTCCAAAGCTAGAACTTTGGGTTTGTAGGAAGGAGTCATAGACCTCAAGATCTTTCCTATGACTTCATCTTCTATATAAGTACCTCCATTGTTTCCAATTCCAATCACACATTGAGATACTCTTTGAACATACATCCTTATTGTTTCATTATCCTTCATTATTATTATCCCCATCTTTGTTCTCCAATTCTGTAACTTTGCTCTCTTGGTGTATTCATCTCCTTCATAGAGTACAATTAGTATTTTCCATATCTCACTTGCCTTTGTAAGATCTCTAACCTTTATGAACTCTCCATCAGATAGTGCATTAACCAAGGCTTCCTTTGTAACAACATTGCATATTTTATTTTCTTTCTTCAATAGTGGAAAGTGTCTCAAGGTATTCTTAATTTATGATAGGCACGTATTTCTAGGTAATAATAAAATATTATAATCCCATACACATCAAATGATTATTCATCTTTTCCTTCCATATGTCAAAATTTTTTGCATCAAACTTAGGACTCTCTTTTCTGAATGACATCATCCTGATCTTTATCTCAAGTTGTTAGGCTTCTTGACTGAGGACCAAAAGCTCATATACCAATTGTTAGAATAATAGTGTCCCAATCAACTGAGTGGGGGGGTGAATCACTTGATTCCAATATTCCATGTACTCAAACTTTTACTTAAAATTTATTCCTTAAAGAAAAGCACTGAACTGAAAAGTAAATGCAATAACAACACACATACATATGAACACCAATGTTTTTTTCCTGAGGAAAACCCTGTTAAGGGAAAAACCCTGGTGGGGATGGTACCCAAAAATATCTGCACTATAGATATAATAACCCTTTTAAGATTTCTAACCCTATTGGGAGCTGAGTATTACAATAGGTAGGTCCTAGTTAAAGGACAAACCCTGTTAGGAGTCTTTTACAATGTGATCCCAATTAAGGAATCAACCCTGATAGGAGTCTTTTACAATGTGATCCTAATTAAGTAATCGACCATGTTAGGAGTACATTCATGTTAAAGGAAAACAAACCATGTTAGGGGTGTACAATACATCAACCTAATCAAGATATTTGAGAGTTAAATCCACCCTCAAGTTCTCCAAACCTTTCAACTTCAAGTCTGAGATAATTCTATTCTAAAACTGCTTCCAGCCTTCAATCACTGCCAAGAAAGCTCCACCTTGTGCCAAAATGCACAACTACTATTCTTCAAATAGTATCCAATGCAACCTCAAGCTCACATTCCCTTCTACATCTTACATATGTAGTCACACACATATTTTCCAAGGATTTCAATCGTTATATATAAATTACAACAATTGTATCCAAGTTGGCCTTAATAGGATAAATCCTATTTACAAAATACAAATGGACCCATGCGAAGATGCACATGACATATCTTATAATGTTACAACATAGTAGTTACATCAATTAATCATTTAGATCTATTGATTAATCTCGCATATCATATTACTTGAAACGTGTTCCAAGTCGGCCTTCAAATAGGTCTTTGCCAATGCATACGCCATAGCTGACACTACCTGTACAATCATGACACCATATTATTGCAATAAGATCTCAATTCATTTTCCAACATGAACCTATTTTCGCACATCATAACTCAAACAACCATAAGTTCTATCTGTAAAGTTCTATAGTGAAAATATAGTTAATGTCTCTTGAAAACCAGTCATCATTAATTCAGTCATAACTTGTCAGATCAACTCATAAGTATTTGAGATCATAGATGGTGATCCAAGACATCATTAAAAGTCTCTCTATAAGTTTGCACATGTTGACTCTCTTTATTGTGTCTGTATAATTCTCTGGAACCTCTTCTGCAAGCTCCTGAACAATCCACTCAATAGCATATGTTGCCATCAATGACAAACTTTTTCATGAATGCAACACATAACCAATGTAGCATGCCTATATCATTACTATGATACTGCCCCATAGGAATACCATCATCATTCATGCTAACATGTTATCCCAACACTATTTCAATTAAGTTTATCAAGTGGATTGTGATCTGAGTGGAAATGCAATTGGAGCAATGTTAACTCAAGAGGGTAGACCAATTTCTTATTTCAGTAAAAATTTGAATGAATCCAAGAGAAGGTATTCATTTTATGATCAATAATTTTGTCATAGTAGAAGATTTGAAGAAATAGATACATTACTTGTTAGCTAAGGAGATTGTGTTGTACACTGATCATCAAGCATTACAATATCTGAATAGTCAAAGTAATTTGAATCGGAGACATATGAGATAGGTTAAGTTATTTCATAGTTTCACCTTTGTGTTGAAATATAGGAGTGGTAAAAAAAAAAAATTTGTTGATGCTTTGAGTAGAAGAAGGACCTTTTTGACAGAGATGAGAATTGAAGTATTGTGATTTGATGAGTTGTAGACCTTGTATCAAGATGACCTTGATTTTTCTAGACCTTGGAAAGATTCTAGAGAACCTATTGTAGAAGAAATAAGAAAATGGTTGGATTATTTCATCCATGATGGCATGTTATTTAGAGGAATTTAGTTGTGTATACCTAGAAGTTCTGTGAGGGATAATCTGATAAAGGAAAAACATTGTGGGGGATTAGCTAGATATTTTGGTATTGACAAGACAGTGGCTTTAGTAAGGGAGAATTACTTTTTGCCTAAAATTCCTAAGGATGCTATAAATTTTGTTCAAATGTGTAGAATTTGTCAAGTTTCAAAAGGAGCTAGTCAGAATACTGGATTGTATACACCTTTGACAATGCCAACAAAACCTTGGGAAGGTATTAGCATGGATTTTGTACTGGGGTTACTAAAGACATCAAGAGATAATGATTCTATATTTGTGATAGTGGATAGATTTTCAAAGATGGCTCATCCCATACCTTGTAAGAAGACAATAGATGCAGATCATGTAGCTAACTTATTTTTTAAGGAGATTGTGAGATCGCATGGGTTACCTAAAAGTATAGTTTTAGACAGGGATGGTAAGCTTGTTGGTTATTTTTGGAGGATGCTTTGGAAGAAGATGAAGACATAATTGAAGTTTAGTTCTACATTTCATCAACATACCGATGGAAAAATAAGCATAGTGAATAGGATTTTAGGTAACTTACTGAATTGTTTGGTTGAAGAAATGATTGGAAATTGGGATTTAGTTCTAGCACAAGAAAAAATTTCATATAACAATTCAGTAAATAGGAGCACAGGGAAGACACCATTTGACATAGTTACTAGTTTTAATCTTAATGGAGTATCAGAGTTGAGGAATATCATTTATGAATTGAAGAGGAGTGAAGAAACAAAAGAGTTTATAGATCACATGAGTATCTTACACAACTAGGTCAAACAACATATGGAGACAATAAAAGAGACATATAAGGAGAAAGAAGATATGAAGAGGAGACATAAGGAATACCAAGTGGGGAATTAAGTAATGGTATATCTAAAGAAAGGAAGGTTTTTTTTTGGAATGTATAAAAATCTCAAGATGAGGAAGTTCAAAACATGTAATAACTTGAAGAAATTTGATTCAGGAAATGCATATGAAGTGGAATTTCCAGATAATATGGATATTTCACCTATATTCAATATTGTAGATTTTTTGAGTATCATGAATCAGGTTTTCATAATAGTGGTGAATCATATGTTGAGAAATAGTATCCTATGAAAAAAATGGATGAGATAACAAAAGCTTTGGATAACATAATTGGCATAAGTACAAGAGGCGAACAGTATAAGGAGTATCTTGTCAAGTGGAAAGACACATTCTTCATGGATTTTTTAGGCTGAGTTTGATCATATTTATTTTTCTTTAGCCCCAATAAAGTGAGAAAATCACTTTTCAAATAACCCTAGGTGTCTGATGTAGGAGAATCTTGGGTTTTTAGCAATCTTGCATCAACCAAAAATTTTTGTTTCTATTTTCTTAGAAGTTCATTATTCATGTTTATGTCAGCATTTTTAATTTATAATCATTTTCCATCTATGAATTTTTTGGCATGTTCATGCAGTATTCTAGGACCTTCTCCTAGGTTTTCATCCTATTTGGTTTCTTCACCTATGAAATCTTGCATATTCTTGGCAGGACTTAACTGTGGTTCACATTTCTTGGCTAGTTTTTATTTTACAATCTTGCAAAGGAATTTTTCAATCGATGAACCTTAATGGTGCATTTATCAATGTTGTAACATTCATGGCTGACCTATTTGAGGCATTTTGATTCATGTATCATCAATTGAAGGAAGATCCTTATGATTTGAGTCTTGATCTATATTTGTAATATGTTTTCTTATTATTGGGGAATGTAATCTTTCTTAGGCTAACTTGTCACTTGTGAATGCTTTATAAACTCTTGTAATTGATCTTTTGGGGGTATCACAAAGTCAAATAAATAAATATTTGTAAATCTTGGCAATTGGATTCTGTAATACCCTCTCCTATGGTGATACTTGGACTTTCTGATTTGGACATTTTATTATGATGGTTAGAACTATATGTTTACATTTATGTTTTATGGATGATGACATGTCTATCAGATGTTTAGATACACTCATTTATGGTTATCATTGATATGTTCATGAAATTGGAAATCATCTATCTTTATATGTTTTATAGAGCTAACCCAAGGATTTGAATCTAACCACTATTATCTATCATGTTTTATGTTTCATGTACATGTGTCTGATGTGTTTTTATGACTTAGGTCGAAGTCATAGTTACTCACTTAGCTAAGGTCCACATGATGTATCGATCCTAGTCATCTACTGCATATGTCTTATTATGTATCTATGCACATGTATCTCTTCTCAGTGATGCAGGCTTGCAAGTACTAGGCATCATCTCCACCTAGTCTCACAAGTCTGAGTGAGCCCTCAAAATCCTCCTTCATTATCGTTGTTATTGAGATATCACAAAGGTTCTATGAGAAAGAACTCTACCTCTAACCCTTTCTATTCCTTAGGTGGGGAGTTCTTGAGTCAGTCCTTGTGTTGATGATGTATTATTGTGTTTTCTGAATTTGTTGGATTATGTGGATCTTGTTGCTTTCTTCTTGCATTTATGAGCATATAATGTTGTGATTGGTAGCTCTAAATTGTGTTTATGGTATAATCTATCTTATGTTGGTAGCTACCCATATATATATATATATATATATATATATATATATATATATATATATATATATATATATATATATATATATATATATATATATATATATATATATATATATATATATATATATATATATATATATATATATATATATATATATATATATATATATATATATATATATATATATATATATATATATATATATATATATATATATATATATATATATATATATATATCATTATTGTATTGTGTATGAAGTATGATTTAGTATTTGATTAAATAATGTATTTTACAATATTTATAATAATAAGATGTTCATAATATTAATAATAATATATGCTTTTAATAATATTATAATGATATATGTACACATAAGCATATGGGTGCACACATATGCCTATGGTTACATATATTTTTATAATTATGTGGGTGTGAAAGTAATTGTGTTTTAAATAATATTAATAAATAAATAAATTATCTACTTGGATGACTAATTAATATATGGTAAAATCTTTTACCATAACCTAAGTAACTAAGGTAATAGTAATTATATTAAAAATAATAGTGACTATTTGCTTTCCTTAAATAAAGGAGACCTAAATTAGATTATTATTAATATAATAAGATTAATATTTTAGTTTATAAACTCCTTTCCCGAGAATGGCTTTAAAAAATATATTTAAGCCTAAACTATTAACCAATTTTGGTTGGGATAGTTGCATCGGTTGGATTTTCCCGTGCAACTACTCCTTAAACCTATTTACGAGAAGAATCCCTGTGGGATGGGGGAGTTGGCTGAAATTTATTCCTCAAAAGCATTATCATTTTGGGAGATAGGAGATCATATTGAAATAATAGTAGTTTTGGAAGGGATTGTGCCTGCATTTGGAAGGAGTTGGTTGGAAATTTATCTCCAAAGGAGGCTTCATTATTATTTTGGGATAGGATATTCTGATTTAGGAAGTCTATTATATTTCTAGAGGAATTTGTGTCTGTAATGAGAGGAATCCAGAGGAGTGCTTGAAGAAGGCTGAGATAGTTTGGATCTTTCCTCTCCAACGATTTCTCCGCAGGACTCCAGGTAGGAGCTATCCTGGAAGATGATCCTCCTTATGTGCTTGATTTATTTGATTGTATTGATATATATATATATTTTATGCCTTGTTGAGTTTGCAAAATGAATATTTTGTTGTACCTTGATTGCATTTGGAATGAGATAGTCTTAGGAGAATGAATAATTATATCTATGTTAGAAATATATTGCTTTCATAAATCATTCTACTTTCTTCTATGAGATGTTTTATTTTCATCCTTGTGTTTGAGGGAGTCTAGAATCTTCCTAGAAAGATTTCTACCCTTTCTTACATGTTTCAAAGGTTTTTAGGTACTCTTAGACCTTAGGAAGATTTATTTTCCTTGCTTGTTTGCATTCTGGATTTTGTACCTTTCTGATCATTCCCAGATTTGTCTCACTAGTCTTTTTGATAGACCTGTACACATTGGTCCATATCTTTTGACTCCAATATTATTTCCTTGATCTCTCTAGTCAAAATTTGTGTAGCTTGACTCTCTAAAACATATAAAAAACACAACCAAATCCAACAGTTAAATTAGGAGATATGGCTCCTGCATCAAGACCGTATTTTCTGCAATAGTCTTTTCTTCATTTTTCTCCAACAACTCACCAACTTCCTTCCATAAAATCTCATTTCTCAATGATACATGGTCTCCAAAAGGGTTAGGATAGTAAAATACATTCTTCCTACTATTTAAATGACCAAATTTTATGTCTTGTATGTTAGAGGCATTCACTTCCCAAATGACTGGTGCCATTCCAGGCTTCCCACCAATCAGCAAACCATTCTTATTTTTGTTTGCAAGCACTTGAGTGTTCTATGATTTGTTTTATTTCATATCTTGTATGCATATGATGTTTGGGTAAGGGTGGAGAACCTAAGAACACTAGGTGAGTGGCTCTTAATGTGGGGCCGGAGCCCTAAGTGGCTAGTACCAAGATAACCCATTGATGAGTTGTTTAAACAAGTGATAACTTAATTAAAATTTATGGGGATGGAAACAAAAAGTAAAAAGATTAATGTATGTCTCACCCATGCCATTAGTGCTAGTGAAGACTATGGATGGGAGTGGGAGAAGGTAGCTATGTGTAGGTACGACCGAAGGGTGATTGTTTGTATGAAAGGCATTCGGTTCTGCATGTGCCTACTTGGGGGCCGGGGCCAAGAGTGGCTAGTACTAGGACAACCCAAGGGGTGAGAGCTATGCGATGACACTCATCTAGCTTGTATCTTAGAATTTCTACCAAGTCTTGTGAACCTTTGGGAAGGGATTTGTGTTTCAATCTTCCTTGTTCAGTTATTGTTTGGGAAAGGTTACCCCAACCCTAGGTATGGCCTAGATATCTCTTCTTGCGTGGATCTTGGTGTTTATCTCCTAGCATGGGGGAGTGGGCCTTTTGGTATCCATGTGGTTGGGTGGTAAATATTTTTATCGAGATACCATTTGCAGTTGCAGTGCTTAAGGATTCTTGCTTGCACATTGTTCTAGTTTTGAAGAAAGAAGACTTCTTATTTATCTTTCACTAATTTCAATCAAATGTAAAGTTGTGTCATTATTGTAACCTCCCAAGAGGAGATGAATTTAATGTAATCTTTATTGTATCTCAAATTGATGTATCTTGGAATGGGTAGATTTAGGGAAAGAAAAAAAGGAAAATGTGAACTTTATGTAAAGCATGTTTGTTGGAAAAGAAAAGGGATTTTAGTAAGTTTTCAAGTAAAGTGGTATGTTATACATTAATGTTGGTTAGGAGAAGTTAGTAAATCAAATGTGATGATTTCATATATGTAATGGCTCAAATTATTAAATGAAGCATTTAGGTGGGTGTAATACTTCAAATGCTATGTTGTTCATAAAGGAATACTTTGAGAATATAGAAGGATCTTAAATGTTAAGTTAAATATTTGAATGAAAGCATTTATATTTTCCTTCTTAAGATCTTCAAATGTTATGATATAGTTGGTTTAAAGTTATTCAAAGTTGTTAGTACATTTAATGAGACTTAAATGGATTGTTAATATTCTAGTAGGGAACCATGGGAGGAATCTAAGTTAAACTTTGTTTATGTTATTATGCATATATGTCTTGTAAAGTTCGAAAAAAAAATCATAGTTCGTTACATAGTTTTTCTTCCTAAGAGAATCTTTGTTCTCTTCCCCGGCTGCCTTGCAGGGCATGACAGATTCTAGGATAGATAGTATAAAAAGATAATCTATAAATCATTCAAGAAACAAGCCTACAGCCTAGAACGTATGACTACACATTGCACATCCTTTGTATTTGATTCTTTGATAATAAGAAGTTTGATATTGCATTTTGTCTCACTATTTTCTATATTTCTTCCATTGTGTGACTCTTGCTGCAAGGATTGGACTAGACTCTTTGAGTTCCCTTTATCCTTGGCTTCATCAGTCATGTAGAATCTCAAAGAAGCATGATTTAGGAAATACTTATGAGGTAGATTTTCCAACTAGATTTAACATTTCACATGTGTTTAATATTTTATATTTTAAATAGTATCGCAGGGGAAATATTGATGACAAAATAGAAGTGCGATTGAATATTCTAGCACCTACTTGAGGAAAGTAGGAGATAGAATACATCTTGGATAGCCATGTGGGTACAAGTACAAGAAATAGGTAATACAAAGGTATCTAGTTGAATGGAAATGAAGATATATTGAAGATTCATCATGGATATCTAAGGTAGAAGTTTATTCTCTTGGTTTCCCTTAGAACACTTGATATGTGACAATGTCACTTCTCAAATTACCCTAGGTATCTGATGCAAGAACATCTAGGGTGTAAGAAAAATCTTGTATCACCCAAAAATATTATTTACTTTTTTAATAAGGGATATTTTTGGCAAGGTTACTATTTTCAGTAATATGTAAGTTTTGCATGAAATATTACACATACCTTCTAAATGGTTAAATAAAGAAAATAGTAAAAGAATCTCCTCATTATCTTGTGGCATTTTAAAATATTTTAGTTTTCTAGGAAAAGTATCCAATAAAACTTTAAGTCCAATTTTGAGGGTCATAGATGCCTTGAATAGGCTTAAATTTTGATTAGAGTATTCTTTTGTACACTTTTCCATCATAGGTCTCATCACAAGCTTTCCAAAATATATGATGATTAAAGATCTAATAGCTAATTTGAAAGATATGATTCCAAGAAGTTTGACTATCAAATTTCCAATAAAATATTTTCTCAGGTCAAACATTAGTCAATGAAGGTTTTGGCACCCAAAAATGTGGATTTTATCTTCTATAAAATTTTAGGTTGGTTATGCATTGCAAATAAAGAAGATAAATGGGGGCTACAGAATATGGTTCTAGAATTATAGATTGTGGCTCTGGCTTGCACATTATTATAATGAGAATGCCCATGTGGTTGAAACATGTTAGTTTTGGAATTCTTGTAATTTCATTTATATTTATATTTATTTATCTATTTATTTATCATTGGGATAATAGAAAAGTATTTATTTCTTTATATTTATATTTATTTATCTATTTTTGTTATGTTTTTGGGTTGGTAAGGGGAGTACACTTCATCAAATACCAATAGGGATTGTCATAAATGTTCATGCATGAAAACAAATTGTTTTATGTAACTATTTTTTACAATTTTAAATGTCAGTTCTAGTTCTTCATCATCCAATAAAAGCCAATGGTCATCATGAACCCTTTTTATTTGAAACTTATCCTTTATCCTTAAAACTACTAGATTAAACCTTTCATTAGTTAGTTTGATGGTCCTACATTGACAAGTATTGAAATAACACACTATTGCAGTTTGGGATATCCTTGGTTGTGTGAACTTGTGATATAAAGGTGGCTTATGAAAATGAGATGTGTGGATCACTTTACACATGGAATAATGTTCTATCTTCATATATTGAAGGATATCTATCTTTCGAAACATGTAGTGTACATGAGCAACATAATCAAATAAAAACTTTCTATTTGTATGATAGTTGATTGTTTCTTAAAAAGGAACTTGGCACAATCTCATGCATTTGCAATTTAAATTTGAGGCCTATCACATGATCTTTCAATGGAAAGGGATATTGTGATAGAAATATGGGCCATTAGATTAAGAAGATGTGACAAGATTTCACAATTTCACAACTTGAATCCTCTTTTTGAAGATGAATAAATAGTGTGAAAAGGGAATGTGGCATGAGAATACCTTGATATATGGATGAAAGTGTGAAAGAAAGTGGGGCCAATCTTACCATTAAAGGGATTAGAAGAACTGAGGTCCACTACATCTCATAGTATCGCATCTTCATCTCCCTCTAATAAATGATAACCTAAGATGAGCTATAGAAAAGTGAAGCAATTATGAAATAACAAATGACACCAACTAGACATAAAGTATAGATCACCGTATAGGCTCATTATCAAGTGATTTAAGATATTTAAAACACACAAGTGGAAATTGAAGATAATAAGTCACTATGACATAGTGGTAGGTTACTTAATGAAATAAAAGGCTTAAGGTTATAACATAAGTAACCAATTATGAATGATGAAAAGCCAATAGGAAATTGAACACAAAAGAAACTAAAGCATAAATGGGTTAAGGATTTAAAGGTAAGGAAAAAGGAAACCCTATTACGCATGCAAAGAAAACCTTAAATTTTGAACAAGCTCTATTAGGGCCTACTAATGTTGTCTTAAATCTTTGTTCCATAAAATTGAAATAGTCCATTCAAGGTTTGAGAATTGTGGATTTTTTCCTAATAAACTCCCGAGAAGTGTTTTAAACATCATTAATAAAATAAAATAAATTTAAAAAAAAAGGTAAACTAAAAGATAAATATCAAAATTTAACAAAGTTTAAATATGGGCACCAAAGTTTAGATATGTGTGTTAGGTACAAATCCATAGAACTAGGTAAGTGTATGGAAACATGAGATAAATGTTGGTATGTGGTGACTAATCAAGTTGCAAGGATTAGATTTTGGTGACTTTGTCAGCTACCTTTCCCCCTTAAATCAATTAATGGAAGAGTGTAGGAGGCAGAGCCCCTACTGCAGGAAGAAAACTATCTCCCAATTGGGGGCTTAGAGGCAATTCCCACTATTGGGGTCTAGGGGAAATGCCCCTAGTGGGGGTTGATAGAGGTAGCACCTATGAAAATAAAATTCTATTATTTAATAAAAGATTCAGGTATTATTTTGGCATGCAAACCTACCTTTGTAAACTACCAAAAATGATTGATAAATAATTGAGTGTGTAATGAAAAATCATTAGATTCAAATTTTCTCTTTGTTGGATAATAAAAGAAAGTTCACAATTCTTTCTTTGTAGATGTAGCACACATTGGGTGCACCATGTTAAATTTGTGTGTTACTGTGAATTGTTATTTTTTCTATTTTATTATGTATTTTATTCAATATTGTTAACTTCTCTAGTTTTACTAAACCCTAACAAAAAATTAGTGGTGATCCTTGATATTTTTGATTAAATACATATGCATTATGTAAAACATGTGTGGTCGATAATACATATGTACTACTATACATACATGGTATTCCTTGGATTAAATCTAACACATAATTTATACACATTTTTAATACCTTGAATTTAAATGTTTTATGATCCTACATATTTAGGCTTGGACATCTAATTTGGCTCATAATTTCATGTTTTCAACATAAATAATAATAATTCAAATTTCAACTTCATCAAATTTAATTATTTTTTTATAAAATTTAATGAAACCTTAACCAAAACAATTAGCTACTTAGTTTTCCAACCTTGCATTTTTTTATTAACATGTTTATTTATTATTTATTTTAAATCATTTGTTTGGATTCTCCTAATACATATGTATTGATATTTTTATAATTTTTGATCCACTTATCCAAATTAAAATATATATTTTATATACATTGAAAAAATTACATTCTCGATTCATTTTGTGAGAGTTATGTGAGGTGCATGCTTAATGATGTAATTTTCATGATTCATTTATTTTGAAAAATCGTTAAAAATAATCAATATAAATACATAAATTAGAAAAAATATTAAATACTCGCCTTTGATTATATTTCTACTAGATAAACTTCTTAAAATATCAAATACAAGATAAAAAATAGGGAGTTTACACTATACACTATGTTATATTTCAATGATAAAAAATAAAGACAATTGTGTATGCACTTAGCATTTCATCCCCATAATTTTAACTATTTTTTAAATAACTTAAATAGAAATAAAATTAGTTGTTTTGTTCAAATTTTAAGTACACACGTCCCAAATTACTTATTCAAATTCAAATTTAAACAATTTTTTTCATTTAAAAAAACAAACATTTTTTAACCATCTTTTATTCCTTGTTTCCGTACACTTAACTCCATAAATCATTTTCAAATTCCAACATATTTGTTTAATTGATCCTTTTTCGTATACAAATAAATCACCTTCAAACATATCCCAACATATTTATATCAAATTCCTAACTAGATATTCCATTCATTTAGCTTAAAATATTTGCTACTTATTCACCTGCATGTCTTATGTAAATATGTATTTTATGTCCTTATACTTATCACTTTTCTTGTGAAAACATCATATAAGAATTTGAAGTCATTATTGCAATGATTCTAATCCTTTTTTTTCATTAATTTCTTAATATGAATACAAATTCATTTACATTAATTTAAATTAATAATTATATTATATTATATATAAAATATGATATTGAGTAATAAACACCTTTTTCAAAAACACAACTCGTTTCTAAGGAAGCTTTACTCTTTCACAATTGGGTGGACTTTCTAGAGTGATCAACCATTAAGGTGCCACAATACCCAAATTATTTTATTGATTTATTTCCAAAAGAATAATGTTATTTTATATCTTAATTGAGTACGTCCATGAACATATGCATTGACAAGATGTGATGGGCACACAATATCATAGGAAACATGAAAAGTGGCTTATGGTCTATTTTACTCATTCAAGTATCCTTTGAAATTGGGAAGTGTGCATTATAATGTTTTCTAAAATCCAAGGAATATTCTTATATTTCTTGACTAATAATGTTGGTTGAAATTTGCATTTGTCTTAATTCAATGATTGAAGCTCCTACAAGTGTGAAAGCCATGATATTCTTAGTGTAAACTAAATTCAAATTTCAATTAATGTGGCCGGTCAATTAGGCTTTTTAAAGCATAATCTTAGTTTAGTAACACTTTTAAGACTTTTTTAGTTGTATTGAAGTGGATCCCAAGTTTGATTTCCTATTCTAATCCAATTAGTTTGATAATAAGGTGGGGAATTATAATAGGTGGTGACAAAGGGATAGGTGGGAACATGGGGAGTGTCAGATAAATGTAATATCTTATCAAGGGAATCATTTAAGAACATCATACCCATTTTTAAAAAGAGAGAATACCCATTTAAAAAATACTTATCTCAATGATGGGCTTCTTGGGGTGTGTGGTAAAACAAATAAAAATTAGGGGTATGTAAGACCAAGCCTTTAAGTTACTCTAACAAAAATAGTCACCGACTCTACTTTAGTGAATATAGGAAGTGTGACAACCAAGCATATATTGTTTTGCACCAAATGTGGCAGGAGATGCGTTCCAGAGCCAAAGCTCCATAGAGATGTCAGAGGCCGCCTCTAATGCGTGCTCAAGGCATCTTTCTTAAAGATATTTCATCTACTTTTCAAATCTACTCTCCATAACAATATTTTAATGGCACGAGCTTGTTTTTCTTGTTTTTATATTCATGGAGGTTAATTCTAGAGTAGAGAAAAGGAGTATAGAGATAAGATAACAATGTTCTTGAAAAATTGGAGTTGAAATTTATCATTATAACATTTTGGGGGAAGAGATTTTGAAAGTGTCTAGGTGATATAGGAGCTATCTATTAAGGTTGAATTTTCTCGATATGGGTTCAAATTTGTAGAAGTATATTTGTGTTAAGTTTGATTCTTATGTAAATTTGGCAGATTGAATCCTCCTTCATGTGGTTGCTTAGTTGAAAGAGGCTTGTAGTTTAGATATATGCTTACTCAAATAATTATAATATGCTATAGAAAGGAAAAGATGCCAACATCTATGTGTTGACATTTTTCTATTGAAAAAAACTGTCTAGTAAATTTGGAGGTTCAATCATTGATAAAATATATTTAAATGTGTAATATTGTTTAATTTTAAGTTTTATGGTTAATACTTTATTTTTTAGTTGTTTTGTTCTAATTATGAAGGGTTCTCTATGAGTATTATGCAAATAGTTTGAATTTGCCTTTTGTTCAAGTTCACTTTAGTTTTGTTTGCATAGTTAAGATAACGGAAAATATCAAAAATCTATTTTTTTTTTGTATTTTCTATGTTTCAATAAATGTAACACCTTTGTTATCCCAACACAACAAAGCAAGTATAATGACCTTGAACTTATACTTAGATGCTAATGGGGTAAGTCTATTTGATGTTGTAATAACCTTTCATGTTTTTCTTTATATGCTTATGTGGGTGTGATACTTTAATAAGTGTGTTTGGAGGTACTTAACCAATCTTCTCTAGTGGACTATTCATGATGACTATATTTCAAGACTTGGCCATGTTATTGATGACTTATAGTTTGTGGACATATTGATATTGTTAGGTATATTGTTGATGATTCCTTTAGAACTTTGTTCTATGATGACATTTACTATTATTACTACCATTTTGATTATGATGTATTCCAATACTGTATTGTGTAGCTTTATCTTATGTTTTAAGATGATACCATTGAGGATGGACTAAGTGTGCTAATGTTTTTTGATGTCGTTGGATAGACATGATCATTACTTATGGTTTCCTTATGATTATGGACTATGATGGCTATGGTTTAGGTTGACGACACATAGTTATGGACTAATCCATCATTCAAGTGATGCTTTTAAAGATGGATTAGGATACTAACATACTTAATGTTGTTTATTTGAGTTGATCCTTTCTATGATGTGTTTGTGTGAAGAGGGATGATGTTGTATTGCTCATTTGTGAGACCCAAACAATATTACAATTCTCCCTTCATTGGTTGTGTTAGTTGACATATGTATATGTATATGTGTTATTGTCTTGTGTAGGTGATTTGTGCAGGTACCAAGCATTGAATCCACTGGCTTCACAGGTCTGAGCTCTCCTTTATAATCCCCAATGGTGGTTGAAGGGAGATAGCATAAAGGTCCATTTGAACTTGGTCTTTTCATTGTTGTACTTAGGAACGATATTGATCTTGAGTCACCTTATCAAATTTTCATGTTGATAAAATCTTATTCACCCAATTTCCTTGCTTGTGTCTTGACATGGTTTGAAGTATTGATATTGTTGATTTAATTATAGTTATAATGCATTCACCTCTAGATTAATTTATATTTATTTATTTATGCTTTGGGATATATTATTTTATTGATTGATTTTATTTAATCATTATTGTTATTGTAAATACTATTTTCCCTTTCTGATTAATGTCTAGATTGATATATTTTATTATTCTCCTTGTATATGCATTGTGTGGGTTGTCTTATTTTATAAAATATGAAATATAAATATACTTGTGTGTATTATTATAAATAATAATAAATATTTATATATTTGTGTGTGCGTATTATATTATTAAATAATTTACATACTTTTATTAGTGGGTGAATATTATTTTGAGAGCATATAATATAGATTATTAAATAAACCTTTCATTAGTTTGTTTTATGGTTGAGAATTGGTTTCCATTCATGTACACGTTTTGGGAAGACTTTTTGTATTGGATCTATTTTCATTTTGGGGGACATTTTTGGTAGGAGTTTTGGAGGATTAATTTCTAAAAATTGGTGAAGGGACTTTGGGATTGTATTCTTCAAGATTTTGAATATTCTTGTGGGAAGTTTTATTTGGATACTTCCTTTGTTGATTGGAGTGAGATATTTTTGTCTTTGATTGGATTTATTTTGGTCTTGGATTGTTGGAGATCATTGTTGGAAGATTGCTACTATGCATTGGAGATTGGATTGCATCTTCAATCAGTCTCCTTCATTCTTCTTTGATCTTCATAGGACCCAAGGTAGGGATTGAATCCCTCTTAAGTTTTTCTTTTCCATGGCTCTAGAAATGGTTTTGATGTTATAGTATCATTTTAAATATTTATTTTTATTTACATTGATATTCTAAAAGTATTGTTTCAAATTTGTGCCTTTTACCCTATTTCGTTTCTAGTTTTCCAATAGGTTGTTTTGGGAAAATGTTATTAGTTTTATATTTTTTATTTATGGGGTCAAATAGATGGGGTTTATAAAATTAAGATAGGGAGATCTCAAATGTTCCTAATTTTTCTTCTAGGGCCAACTTGATTTTGAATTTGTACTCATAACTCAGGACAATCAGTTGTGTTACTTGGTTGATGTTTTACCAGGAAAATGCATTGCACAATTATAAATTACACTAAATGACTTAAAAATTGTGTTTCATTCCTATAAATTTCATTTATTACTCAAATAATTGCACATCTTCATTTCTAGACTAGGGTATTGATATTTTTAGTTCTTAGAAGCATACTAGCTACTTGGGGGCCTACATACACCTTATTTTATTAGTGAACTGAGCTTGATAGGTCATAATGATGTTTATTTCATGTTTTATATGCACAATGTCCCTATTGTGTTTAAATTCATTCAAGTATTCTTGGTGTTTATGGGTTTAGGACTTGCCTATGTGAGAAGCTTTGTTAAAGGTTCCTAAATCAATTTCATATGATTATATTTGGTGTTAAGAAGGTATAATGCTATGATTCATGTTTACATTATTTGGTTATTCTTTTTTTATATTTTTTTTAGCATTAGGGGTGGGATATCTAGATGTATTATGGGGGAAGGGGCTCTAAATGGGATTTGAGGCCTAAAGTGGTTACTAGGATAACCAATTGATGAGATATAATCAAGTGATAAATTAATAAATAAGTTGGGTTATACATAATAAGCAAGATAATAATGATGTCTTGTCCATGCCTTGAGTTATTTTATAGGATAAGAATGTTAACATGATCATGTTTGTCTATCCATGGGATGTGTGGAGCTGGTATGATTGAACTTACTTGTCTTCACAAAAGGATTGTTTGATTCCACATGAGTTCTCACTTGCGGTTTAGGGTATAGAGAGACTTCCAAGATAACCCAATATGGAGTTCTATGTGATGACACTCTTCCTACATGTATCCTAGAATACTCTTCATAGGTTTTGTGGTATTCCTTTGCTAGTTGGTAATCCTTTCATTTATTTTGTGTCTTTGGAGGTGTGGGCATATCCTTATTTTTTGTATTAGTTTTCATGTGTGTGGGGCCTTGTGTCTATCTCCTTAGCAAGGTGAGGTGGGATTGAGGGTTCAACATGGTTGAGTGATTGTGATATTCCCCATCAAGGTCCAATGGATTGTTTGTGAGCATGGATAGATCTTATTTTTAGTACCTTTATTCTTGAGGCCCAATGATCATCATTTGCATGTTGTATCATCTCATGGATCATTTTTTACTTGTATTGACATTGTAAATTAGACACTCTATGAGGATTATGATGTAGTTTCAATTGTATTGATGACATTGTAACTGTGTTGATATAATAGTAATCATATAATAAATGGATTAATGAAAGGGTAGTTTAGAGTTGGATAGATTGATGTCGGTATCAACTATCAAATGAGATTATATGTTATCATTTCTATATTGGAAAATGATTTAGGAACATTTGAAATTGGTGTTAAAAATTAACCTAGTGACAATTGTAATGATTTTCATAAAAAATTGAGATGTATTTCATTATTTTTTTAGTAAGTTAGAGATGTTCTACATTGTGTTGCATTGGTAACTAGCAATTCTAGGGAACCCATAGAGGACTCGGTTTCCTAATATAGTTTATCTTCCAAATGTGTTTTGTAATGAATGTAAATATGATGTGTAATTATATCTTTAGTTTCATAATCTTACTGAGTAAATGAAATCATAATGTTTATATTAAGAAGTAATTGTACTAAAAAAAATCCTATGTTCTCTTAGTTGTTAGTAGTTTCCTCTAGGGTTCCTTAGAAGGGCATTAAAATAAATCACATTTTTAGTCTTTTAGAGCAAAACTTGGCTTTGAGGTTGTCATTTTTCCTTTTAAATAGATTGCCAAAGGCATACTTTCTAAGGGATTGAACCTAAAACTCTTGGAGATCTTTCCAATAACATAAAGAATTTCAAATCTTAGCCAATGGGCTAAGAGTTATTGCCCTGCCATGTTTGGAGACCAAAATAAACTTTTTTTTTTAATTTTCTATTTTTTTGGTTATTTAATTCATTTTGAATCCCAAAGAATGTCTAATTATTGACATTTTTCTTATATGTACAATCTTTAAAACCAGAAGGTAATGAAATAGATTTTGTACCAACATACATCTCATTTCAAATTTGTTATTCTATGTAATTTATGTGAACATTTACAATACAATGTATATGTTGGATATTATTGTTTAATTTATTGATTTGAACCAATTCTCATGTTTCTTAGTATTGTTTTAATTTATGGTTGTTCAATTTGATTCCCTACACACTTTTCAATTTTGGCATGAATATGCATGTCATCACTAAAGTGAAATAATGAAGTAATTATACAGTGTAGGTAATAACTATCCTTATGCATTTAATCTATGTATATTATGTTATCTCTATTTGAGCATTAAAGATTGTCATTAGTATCAAAGACAACTAGTCGGTTACCTATGCAATCTAGTTGGTAAAAGCAAGTACTTCAAGCTACTCAAGCTAGTCAGTTAAACTTCATCGAGCACCTGAGAATTCTTACCGAGCATCAATTTACACTGATACTGAGCGTCAATAAACACCAAGTAGACTGGACACTGAGCACCAGTGAAACTACCGAGTAGTATTTATAGTGTTTACTGAGCAATACAAAAAATGGCATAGTATTCAGGAATGGCACATTTATCTATGCAGACAGTTACAACATAATCATAAAACATTTTACCAAGATCGAGGATCATTTATTGTAAATATAATCATTAATTGCAATGATGATCTCTATGTAATTGCTAGATCTAGGTTAATTTTCTACACTGTAGATCTTAGGGTTTTTCCTAAGACATTGTAACCTAATTTTATTAAGCGGCAAAAGTAGTATGCTATACATTTGTATTTCATGTCATTTGACATAAGATTGACAAGGAAGTTATAAACAAGTGAATAATTTATTGAAGCATCAAGCCAACTTCAAGATATCAGTTATCAGATAGAGAATATCAGAATTCAGAGACATTCAGATTGAGCAGAATCAGACAAGGCTACCGAGCAGATCAGAGACAAGATCTACACATACAAAGGTGATATCTAATCTATACTACATTGATCTATATCAGAAAAAGTTGAGTTATCATTTGCAGATACATCCTATTATTTTCTAATCATTGTAACAGAGTTTGGTAAAATCTCTTAATAGAGTAGACCTAACAGTCTTTTATGTAAATCTCTTAACTGAGTGCACACTCAAGTAGTGTTGTTGAAATCTTATAACTACATAGATCTAGCTGATCTAAATTGTTACTTCTAATAGGGTAAGATCACCAGAAGTGATCACATCTTGTAGCCTTAACCAGCAAACTTTATTATCTGTAGTAGTGAAGATTTATGGGTGTCATCCCCACCGTAGTTTTTACTTTCTAACAAGGGTTTCTACGATACCAAAATAATTGTGTTATGTGACTGATTTATTTTTAATTTCATGCTATTTACTTTTGCAAGTTAATTGAATGAATGATGCATGCAATGGATTCTAGTTATATATGAAGGTTACTACTGTTTGTTGATTAAGTTTTGGGAGTTAAAGTTTTTGAAGGAATTGATTCACCCCTCCCCTCTTAGTACCCTATCTCTCCATTCCAACATATTAATCTCCATATTTTTTCCCATAAAATTGGATCATAACACATTAAACCTCGATCTCTGCATTTTTTTATTTTTCCATTGATTTCTCATTGCAATTTTCTACATTCATAAGTTATTTCCTCATACCTTAAAGATAATGAAGAACCACGAGTCTCATGATAAGTCTCATATTTAAAGGGTAGGAGGAATTGTCAAAATCCACATTACAAACTTTAGTCTTATTATCTTTAGATGATGTGTTGAGGAAAATCGAGGTATACTAATAATGAAAAAAAATTATTTCTTGTGTGTAAATTGGACATCTTAATCTACTCAAACATTAGAATATAAGTCATTAAAAAATAAGGAAAAAAAACTATTGTTATTGTTTAAAAGTGAAAGATTGTTATAATTCTTTTTAAAGAACTAATAAGGAAATTTACATTTTGAATCATTGGAGTTGAATTCCTCACATAAAGTTTGAATATCATTCATTTTTTACTATATATTGTAGATGTACTAAAGATTGCCTTAGATGATCTTGCATCAATTTCAAAGGGACGTATTGGTTACAACCACAAGGTTGGTGTTTGAAAATAGTCTTGATGTTCTTTTAAAACTCTTTTTGAGTTGAATCAAAAAATTTGATATGATTTTACACATCTTACAAATACTAGATACGTTTATTGGTTGGATTAGAGCTTGTACTCTATAGAAGTTTTGGAAAATTTTCAATAAATATGTTAGAATAACTGAGAGGGGGGGTGAATCAAATATCTAGTGTCCCAATACAAAATGTATAATTCAAAACATCTTCTTTAATTTATGCTCATCGGTAAGCAATAATAACTCTCACTGTCTGTGCTTTTACCGACTACCAGTCTAATACTTATAATAGTTTACCGATCAAATCTAACATGTAACATGTAAAGAATGATAACAAACAAATATCACAATCAACACATAACAGAAGAGATTTAACGTGGAAACCCTATAAAGGGAAAAACCACCTGGGACCGGCAACCCAAAATTGTTCACTCTTCTAAAGTGAGGTCGATTAAGACCCAACCCTGTTAAAGGTTACAAACACACTGTCAGGTGTGACCTTGTTAGAGGATTTTAGACTAGAAGTTATCGTCCAACCAGCATTCACTATGGGGTTGACAGGATAAAAATGTTCATTCTATGAATGATACATCATAAGACTTTCAGAGTCCACTCGATTAAGAGATTTAGACTGTATACAATGGTTAAATTTGTAATAGTAAAATGACCTACCTTAATACAACTTCAATTGTAGATTACAGATCAATATTTAGTCCATAAAAATCCTTCTAATCAATATTTCACTTTAGATTCAATACTGTATCAACTTACTATCCGTTAGTAATTACTCTTTGTAGCTCAGTAATTGTTCTGCAGCTCGGTTCTCACTAACTAGTATGATCAGAATGCATGAAAGCTTGTTCATGCAAAATTCCTGTAGCTTCTTCTTCTTCTGACTCATCTCATAAATAAATTTTGTTTCTTATATAGATGAGTAAATTGTTTTCTTCTCCACCATCAAATTTTTCCGCTTAATCACATTCATAGATTTTGTTGCTTAAAACTTTCTTAGTACTTGTGTCAATAACACGTTTCAATCTAATCCATTAGATCTTCCTTGAATTTTGTCAGTTGTTGATCTGTGTAACAAACTTTATCTGTTACCTCAATGTTATACTCTTGCCAGCTCATCAATCTTATTGGCTAAACTAATCATTTAATTCATTATGTCCTCCTCGGTTAACAAAGAATGTGTTGCTAAACACTACTTGGTTAATACTATGATTAGTATACACTACACTCCATCGGTGTATACTAGAAATGCTTCATTTACTGACAACACTGCTTTGTGTCTTTCAGCTCTATACTTCATTATAGATGAATGCAACATAATAAAGTCAATATCAGCAAGTCATAGACTCATCAAAAAGTTACTCAATGTGTTCCTTATCCTCATCTGTCATGTACATCTTTCCTCATGTAGATTTCTATGTTCTTCATCTCTTTCACCTTTCTTCAGATGTCTCGCTGTAGTAACTTACAAGATAAATGTTGTCAAACTAGTTGACATCAATGACAACATAATACTGATTTAATCATATTCCATATATAATCAGAAACTTCTCAGTGATCTTGTAATCATAGATTCTTCAATCAGATTCCAAATTAGTTGTAGTCCAACAAAATATTATGTTTTGTTGTGAGGGTGAAGATTTCATAACATACTTCCCATCCATTTCAAACTCATTTTAGTAGGATTTCTTAATATAATTTTCATGTATAAAAGGAATGTTTCTACATAAAGTTGGTGATTGAATTTAATACTTTCATTATCCCACCCTAACATTTCCCAAGGACCTATCCTAACCTTGATTTTATTAATTGATTTCCATGAATCAAGCCCGTGATGTAGAATTACCCTTAAGTTAAAACCACAAAACATAAATGAGCCCCTAATCCTAAAATTCAAATTTTATC
Organism: Chamaecyparis obtusa; assembly: GCA_027943335.1. Taxonomy (NCBI): domain Eukaryota; kingdom Viridiplantae; phylum Streptophyta; class Pinopsida; order Cupressales; family Cupressaceae; genus Chamaecyparis; species Chamaecyparis obtusa. Next base: position 38,046 of record BSBK01002973.1, on the reverse strand, counting down.
TCAAGCCCAAGCCAACCCCATTCCAACTAACCACTTTTACTAAATTGAGTTTAAAACTATTAATCCTAAACTCTAGGGTGTTGCATAAAATAATAAACCATAACTCATTATGATCATCTATATATTGGGTAAAATATAATTAATTATATAATGAATAATGCTTTAACATCAAAATCCATGCATTGCATTAAAGTGTGGCATCAATGTTGATTAGGATATTGCATTATTACTTGGTGTATCTTCAATTTTGTCAAAATAATTAATTAATTCTAGGAGCTTGAAAAATGAGAAGAACCTTACATATATAGCTCCCACATGTGTTTGTCAATTCTACCAATCATAGACACATGTTTAAACATCCAAGTTTTGGATATTAAGGTTCCTAGAAGCTATAGATCATTTATGTAATTAGAGGTTGTATTCATTAAAAAAAAAGATTAAATGTGTGACCATGAAAAAACTCAATATAGGGTACAATAAGTTTTCTAGCTTGATGAACATCATCTAACAAAGTTTTGAGCATAAATTAAAGGGATAAATGACCAAAATCCATATATTACTAATTTTTTATATTGAATCCCAAAGAAAAATACCCTTATCCTCTTTGTTAATAGGTGTGCTTATTTATAAGCATATTTTTATATTAAAATCTATCCTATCTCATAGTTACAACATTATCAAATATTTTTATTATTAATTAATTAATTTACCATAAGTTATTTGTATATTATCAATTATTTTTCATACACGAATTGTTGAAAACATCTAAGATTTTATTTCAAGGTTTTGATTTCTAATATTAGCTTTCATTTCTATTTTTTAGTTCTATATTTGATTTTAAATTTATAGTGGATACACATATAATTTTTAATGATGATTTCATTGAAAATAATATAAATTCCATCTTAATTCCTTATATTATAACTTGTCTAGAATTCCTTGGTAGGTGTATAAAATTCACCATGTATATATATTTTACACCCCTAACTTGGATGAGATAGATGATGTTTACATATGTATGTGATTTTACGTGTATATTTTATTTAAATGTATAAGTTATTAGATCACCTTCTATGTACATGAGGTCTTATGTGTTGTCATTCTATGATGTGTTCTTTAATGTTATTATCATTTGTGTCCTTATATATGACCTAGATTAGTATCCACCTATGCTTCCTTGCTTTATTTCTCAAGGATATACCCTAATAAATAATCCATGATTTATTATGATGTTATTTCTTTTTATAATCCTCTAGCTTGTGATGTTCATTAAAAATTTACCTATTTCCCACTTATATTTGATACCACACAATACATACTATGGGTGTTTCTCCTTTTGTGACATCATTTTCTATCTAGTATAGTACTTGACCTACCTGATTTATCTAAACATGGCTCTATTGATTCACATGCATCATCTACATCATAAGGTTACCATTCAATTAGGGTATACTCATTAGAGAATGGATAAGGGGAACTATTTTATGTCAATTTCACTAAGTTTTCCATCCAAAGATCTTGTTTGTATCCACCTAACTTGATAGAAAAGGTACATAAAATGAATGATTTTATTGATAAAATCTAATCAAATATTATTTATTTATTTATTATATACATATAAGGTATGTAGAGATTCTTAAATAAAGTATTTAGAAGATAATCAGTGTAGTGTCAAATTTCAATCATCTCAAGGTGACCATCATTCTATAGTCCACTTATCAACATAGATCTAAGATTTTGTTTTGGTAGCTTGACCTACAAAGTCATATAGTTATTTAGGAACGTTTTACATCATATGTTATTATTAAAATTGGGGGAAATAACATTGTTTTTACCTAATTGATTTGGATTGAATATTTTTTGCAACCCCCCCCCCAAAAAAACAAACAAAAACAAAACATAAATTCAACAAGATTTCAACATTTGATGTCACTATTAAAATATTTGATAATAGGTGAGAATCACTTGGATTATTACTTTGCCTCTTAAAATTGTACCACTTATAATGGATACATTATTCTATTTGATGGTGAATATAATAGTGTATAAGGATATTTTGAACATCCTTAGATACATGCTATTTAAGAAATACCATCTATGGTTCACTGGAATACAATTTATTGATAAACATAAGACATACATGTACATATTGATGATAAACCATATCATTTTTTCTAATTACCCAAAAGTACAATTCATTAGCTCATCCAGTTCATTTGACTACACATTATTTAATATAGCAAGAGTTCACATCATCATCTACAATTAATACATTTTAATTTGAAATGAAGAACATGGATGTCAAAACTACTTTATTACATGTGGATCTATAAGGGGATATTAATATGATTTATCCTAATAAGTCTATAGTCTAGGGAAATAAAATATGGTTTCTAATTTAGAATGATCTATAAAAGGTTTAAATAGTCTCTAAGAATATGTACCACAAATTTGATGCCTACTCTTCAAAACTAGTGTTTGACTTTACTCAATCCAATAATTATGTTTATGTTAGAATGTGAATTTGATGCTATTCATATCCTATGCATTTTCATGTTCTATTTGTATCAGTCAATGTGTACCGATAGTCTTAGTGGTATCAGTAGTTGTACCAATAGTTTGAGTGTCTCAATAGAAGTGTTCACCGAAAGATGTTCTTTGGCTATCTATCCTTATTCTCTCTTGTTGTTGGTTATCTATTGTGTGAAACATTTGGTGGATTAGTTGTTTGGGGTCAATCCTACTTGGAGTGTGTGCATTTGTGTTTCAATCCCAGGTGTTGTTATGTAATGTGTTCATCATGTCCATTGGAACTGATGGCTTTGGAGATGGTTTTACATGTTGGCTTGTGTGAGGCAAGTTGTGTTAGTTGAGGTGGTCCACATTTCATTCCCTATCACCACTGGATTCTCTTGGCATAACCTATTTCAAATTATGTTTGGCCAACATGGTTGATTACACCAAGATGTATAAGAAGAGCAAGGATTTTTTTTTCACGTGGCTTCTATTTTTCTTGTATGCAAAGTGAATTTGAATCTATTTCTGGAGATCTATGTGTTTTTTATCATGTACATGGAAGAGTGTTAGTGACATTGATCTCAGTGGTGGATTCAATTTTATTCAAAATACTTTGGTAGCGGGCCTCTTTATCTTGGCAGTGAGCCTCTTTGTATTGATAGTGATTCTTTTCATATTTAAGGGTAGTTAGCCCAACTAGTAATGAGACTTACCTACAATAAGAAAAAATGAAAATGAGCCTTTGTAAAAATTACCTTAACTAGTGTCACCTTAACAGGTGTTTTCATTTCATGATAATTAGCTTCTTCATGGTTTTTCCCATTTTGGGTTTTCCACATAAATCTTGGTGTTCTCTATGTTGGTGTTTCTAAGTTTACATGTTTAAATTTTTTGTGGATGTTTTATATTCTTAACTAATAAATTATAAGTTGTTAATATTTTTGTTCAATAGTTTACCAATAGAGAAAAAAAATTCAAAGTGTGTGGGAATAATTGATTCACCCCCTCCCAATTATTCAACCTGTTCAACAATTGGCAACAGAGCTTAGTTCCTTGATGAAGAAATTAACCCCTTGAGGAAGATCCAATGGTGCATAAATTGAATGTTCCCACATTTGATGAATCAAACTATAGTTCATGGAAAGATAAAATTAAAATATGTTTGGTTTTAGTTGGTTAAAAGACCTAAAAGCATGTGAAGATAAAGTATGTATTTCCTCAGAATGATCTTAATGCTCCAAATGAAATTGAGGTATATGAGGAGAATGAAAAAGAGAGGTATACTATCACTAGTGCTTTATTAAAGACTAAATTAGCTAAATTTATTTCTTTAAAGACTAATTATGAAGTTTGGGAAAAGTCGAAACAAATCTATGAAGGAAATGATATGGTTATTTTTATCTAAGAAACTTACCACTAAAAGACACTATGAGCATATGAGAATTGAAGATGGTGAGGATATTAAAATTAATTTTTAGAGAGTTTATAACTTGCGTTGAATGAAGTAAAGAGCCAAGGAAGCATTATTATTGATGATGATTTCATGGAAAAGATCTTGATGACATTGATAGATAGTTATAATTATAAGATATTGGTAATTGAGGAGGTGTATGATTCGAATATAAGTTCACCAAAGAAGATTTATTTTCCACCCTAACCACATTTGAGCTAAGAAGGTTTGGTAGAGAGATGAAAAGATCATAAACAATTTTCAAGTAACTAAATTAGATGAAGATCCTAACGGTGATGATGAAGAAGAATTCAAAGAAAAATTTGCAAGAAAACTGAAGAAAGGTACCAACAAGTACAAAGGTATGATACCTATGAAATGTTTTAGACATGGTAAAATTTGTCATTTAGCTACTAGATGTCCAACGAAGGGTCCTAGACAAAAATTTAAGAAGTTCGATAAGAATGTTTACTATGTGAATGAAGATGTTAGAATTTTAGATGACAAGTCAGAAACAAAATATTATTTGTTTTATGTTGATGAAGATAAGAAATAGGAAATTGATATTTCTAAAATTTGTGTTGAGGCTAATGATAATGTAGAAACTAATTTATATGTTAGAAGAAAGAAAAATGAATGGTTAATTGACAGTGGTTGTTCTCATCATATTACTGGAGATAAGAGAAATTTTGTTTCACTTGACAAATATGATGGTGTTCTTGTTAGATTTTGTGATGATAAGTCTTCTTACATTGTTGATAGAGGGTCTATTTATTTTGATGGAAATAATAACACTGACAATGTCTATTATGTGAAGGGTTTATATCATAATTTGTTGAGTCTTGGACAAACATGTGAGAATGGATATGATGTTATTTTTAAGAATGAAGGATGTGAGATTAGGAAGAGATTTGGAGATATGATTACAATTGGAAAGGGGATAGGAAGGCACATGTACCAAATTGAGAGAGATTCAAAAGGATGTTTTTTTCTATCACAAACTGATGACAACTAGCTTTGGCACTAGAGGATGTGTCACAACAACTTTGAAAATTTGGTAAGAATAAGTTCATCTCGAGCAGTGAGAGACTTGCCTAGATTGCAAACTGGATAATGTGATATGTAAAGGATGTCAAGAAGGAAAATAGAGAAGAGAATCATTCAAAGAAAAAGAATATTCATCTACCATTTTTCTAGAGTTAGTGCAAATTGATATCTGTGTTCCTACCAGAACAAGAAGTTTTCAATGTGAGATACTTTATAATTTTTATCAATGATTATTCAAGATTTACTTGGGTTGCATTTCTTAGAGAAAAATCGGAAGCATTTGAGAAGTTTAAAATTTTCAGGGCTAGAGTTGACAATGAATGTGGTAGAAGGATTAAATGTTTAAGATCTAACAAAGGAGGAGAGTTTACTTATGATGTGTTTGAAAGTTACTATGAAAAAAAGGTATTAAGAGATAGTTTTTAGTGGCTAGAAAACCACAGAAAAATGGTGTAGTGGAAAGGATGAATCAAATAATTCAAGAGGTGGAAAGAACCATATTGAAGGAAGTGAGTTTACTATTAATCTATTGGAGAGAGGAAATACATAATGCTATGTATACTCTAAATAGATTTTTGTACCAAAATAAATATGGAAAGACATCATATGAGTTATGACATGGGAGAGTGCCTACAGTTAAGTAATTCAAAATCTTTAGAACCAAATGTTACATTTGGAAAGATGAAGACAATCTTGGAAAATTTGACAACAAATCAAATGAAGGTATATTTTTTGGGTACTCTAAAAGAAGAAAGGGTTTACTAGTGTTACAACAAAAGGATGAACAAAATTGTGGAAAGTGCAAATATGAAGGTTGATAAATATTTTTATAAAACACTTGAGAGACATATTGATTATGAATCAGGTACAAAGGACAAAGAAAAATATAATAAGAAAGAAGAGGAGGAGACTCAACTAGCATTGTCATCTATAGATAAGAAACTAAGACTCAACTAGCATTGTCATCTATAGATAAGAAACTAAGGTATGTATAGAGAAATAATTTTGAGAATAAGATTATTGGTGATAAGAATAGAGGAGTTGTTACTAGAAGAAGAGAAACACAAGATCATGCTTTGTTGTGTCTACTTTCAAAAGTGTAACCTGAATCTATAGAAGAAGCATGCAATGATCCGAATTGGGTAAATGAAATGAAGGAAGAACTTGATCAAATTGAGAAGAATTAGACCTAGGAGCTTGTGCCTAGATCAACATATAAGAATGTGATTGGTACAAAGTGGGTGTACCAAAATAAGTTGGATGAGAATGGTAAAGTGATAAGGAACAAGGAAAGAATAGTTTACAAAGGTTATACTTAGATTGAAGAAATTACATTTGAGGATACTTATGCTCATGTTGCTCAGATAAAGGCTATTAGAATATTTTTAGCATTTATAGCACAAAAGGATTTCAAGGTTTATCAAATGGATGTGAAGTCAATTTTTTTGAATTGAGAACTGAAGAAAGAGGTTTACATTGAACAATCGAAAGGTTCCAGATCAGAAGAAGAACTAGAAGCAATATGTAGATTAAAGAAGGCACTGTATAGTTTGAAGTAGGCACTGAGAGCCTTGTATAGTAGATAAGATAAATATTTGATTAGATTAAATTCTTAGAAAGGTTATGTTGACAATAATATATGTTACAAGAAAGATGCAGATCATATCATGATTGTTGTTGTGTATGTGGATGACATTATTTTTGGAGGCAAGGATAAATTGTGCAAGAGATTTACAAAATAGATACAAAAAGAGTTTGAGGTGTCTATGATAGGAGAGTTGAATATCTTTCTTTGATTGCAGGTAAATTAGAGAAGAAAATATATTTTCATTTCTCAGTCCAAGTATGTCAAGGAATTATTTAAGAAGTTTGGGTTGGACAATTCTAAACTACTATGTACTCCAATTGTTACTGATTATAAGATAACTAAGGAAGATGAGTCACCAAAGATAGATGCAAGTAAGTAACAATCAATGATTAGTTGTTTTTTGTACTTTATTTCTACTAGACTAGCTATCATGTGTGCAGTATGCTTGGTAGCTAGATTTTGGAAAGAACTAAAAGAATCACATGTCATGGTAGTAAAAAGGATATTCAAATATTTGAAATGAATATAAGAGTTTAGTTTGTGGTATTCAAAATATCTAGATTTCACACTAACAACTTATACTGATGTAGATTGGGTAAGATGTTTGGATAAACAAAGGAGTACTAGTGGTGGAGCTTACATTGTTGGCTTCCGGTTAGTTGCTTGGTCAAGAAAGAAGCATAATTTTGTAACTTTGTCAACTGATGAATTAGAATAAATTGCAACACCCCCATCTTGTACTCAAGTATTATGGATGAAACAAACTTTGAAGGATATAGGAATTACTTTTGAAGAGACAATTTTGATAATGTGTGATAATACTAGTGCTATAAGCATGTCCAAGAATCTAGTACAAAATTAGAGAACAAAGCATATATCTATCCAATATCATTTTATTAGAGAGAAGGTTCTGGGTGGTGATGTAAGTCTTGAGTATGTGCCTACAAAGGATCATATAGTAGACATATTTACAAAACCCTTGTGCAAGGATACTCTTGAGTATTTTAGGGGGAAGCTTGGCATTCTACCCCTTCCTACTACTCACTAAAATGCACCAGTGTGTGCATAAGTCCAACATGTTGCACAACTATTCCTTTCTAGATCTGTGCTTGGTGGATTCCTCTTAGGGAGAGGTAAAGTAAGTTTTTCAAGGGGAGTTTGGCCCTTTTTCATTGTTATTAAAGGGGGAGAAAGTCAAAATGTTGGAGAACTATGAACTTTGATGCTGATATCATTTGGAGTTGTTTTTCTTTTCTATTGATGAATGTTTTCATCAATGATAAAGGGAGAGATTGTTAGAGTGTGAAGTTGATGCTATTAATATTTTTGTCATTAATGGTTGTCATTGATGTCAAAATACCCTATAAATTTCATGTTCTAGTTGTATCGGTTGATGTGCACTGACAGTTTTGGTGGTATCGGTACTTGTACTGAAAGTTTGTGTATCTTGGTAGAATTGTTCACCAAAAGATGTGCTTCAATTTTCTATCATTATTATTATTCAGTGTTGGTTCTACATTGTGTGCAACATTTGGTGGATTGATTGTTTAGGGTCGATCCTATTTGGAGCATGTGTATTTGTGTTTCGGTCCCAGCTATTGTTAAATAACGTGTCGATCATGTCTATTGGAATGGATGGATTTGGTGATGGTGGTGTGTGTTGGATTGTGTGAGGAAATTTTTTTTAGTCGAGGTAATCCACATTTTATTCCTTACCATGGTGGGAATGTTTGGGTGTAACCTATTTCAAATTACATTTGGCTGACATGGTTGATGGAATCAAGCATTATAAGAAGAGAGAGGATTTCTATTGTTCATATGGCTTATGTTTTTCTTGTATGAAAATTGATTACGAATTATTTTAGAGATCTATATGTTGTTTATCATACGTGTGGCAGAGTGTTGGTGAAAGTGATCTTAGTGGTCAATTCAATTTTATTTCAGATATTTTCGTAGTGAGCGTCTTTGTCTTGGCAGTGAGCCTCTTTTTATTGACACTAAGCCTTTTCATATTTAAGGGTAGTTATCCCAACTGGTAGTGAGCCTTACCTAGAGTGAGCACAACCGGTATTGAGCCTTTGTACAAATCACCTTAACAGGTGTCATCTTAACTAGTGTTTTCATTTCATGAGAATTATCTTCTCTATGGTTTTTCCTAGTTTGGGCTTTCCATGTAAATCTTGGCGTTCTATTTGTCGGTGTTCCTAAGTTTACACATTTACATTTTTTGTGGATGTTTTATGTGCTTAACTAAAAAATCAAAAGTTTTTATTGTTGTTGTTTAATAGTTTTCCAACAAAGAATTTTTTTTGTAAAGTGTGTGGGAATAATTAATTCACTCCCCCCCTTTTAGTTATTCAACCTATTCAATAATTTATTGTAAGTAGGTTTATGGTCATCTATTAATCATAATCTTGTATGTTGATCATATAGTTGTCATTATAAATAATAAATTTATGAGTCTTGAACAATTGGAATATTGAGAGGTGGGGGGGTAAGGTAAATTAGTGTTCCAATAATTTTTGTTAACCAATTCACTTAATATTTTATACATTATTATTAATATGCATGTAATAGAAATAAATATATAATCAAATCAAAAATTGAATTAGAGACATCACAAGAGAACATTAGTTTTTATTGTAGAAGACCCAAAATGTGAAAAACCATTGAGAGGGTTAACTCTCAAAATAGCATAACTAGTTATATTATATTAAAAACTTCTCACTACAAGGATCATTATTAGAGGGCTTACTGCCCAAAAGATGAAGGCTCACTTCCCAAAAGAGAATAAGTAGAAAAAATAAACTATTATGATTGCATCTACCATATGCATGAATTTAGTTTCTTTGAGGCCCAATAAACTGACTTTGTACACTTCATCATCTCTTTTGAAATTTGTATCAGATTCACTCAAATAAAACTACACATTCTGTCTTTATATTCACATTCTATATCTATAAAAGTAAAAAGGAGTACGCAAAACATATATATTTATTCAAACATATTTCAAGTTGGCCAAACACGCTTCAAAAATTAGTTGGAGGAAAGAGTTCCAAGAATTGATAGTTGATAGTAGCATTGTGTGGTAACTATTGTACTAAACAAGTAGGTCAATAGAACCAACCAATTCATCTATTACAATCAATCTTAACTTGTCTTTCTATGCTTCTTCTAGTAGATTGTAAAAGTGGTTCATTTTAGCTTAAAATATCTCCTTAACTTTCCAGAATGTTCTGGGAAAACCATCTCAAGTTGTCTCTGAATCTAAATTAGGTATAACTGAATTGAATTTATTCCTTTTTCTACATAAACCATCTTTATCTTTAAAAATGTCAAATGATTGAGCCAATTTGTTCAACTTGAAGTCAATAGGGCCAATCCTTGTCTTGCGATTCTCAATGGTAATAGGCCAACTGAGACAATATTCATAAGTTATAGAAATTGCACCAACACATTCCCTCATTTCTTTTCTATGTTCAGTTAGTTTCTTTTATGCAAAGGCACTTTTTTTCTCAAGGCTCTTTGTTATCTTTCTTCTAAGTCATCTCCTTCCCTTCTTTTGGCATCATCATTTATTTGTATAAATATGACATCTAGGAGTAGGCTTTCAACATCACTGGGGGAAATGTTGTTCCAGAGCATATAGATATATACACTTCTTCAATTCTTTCCTTGTCATACAATGGTTGAGATATGTTAGGAATGGGAACACTGAAGGGGGGGGGGGGGGGGGGGTTAATCAGTGTTCACTGTATTTTATCTTTTTAGTTAATCTCAAACTGAACTTAAATACTTAAGTACTGAAATGAACATCCACATAAACATGAAACATGAAATCAACACATAACACCAATATGGTTATGGGGAAACCAAAATAGGTAAAAACCCTAGTGGGAATTGACACCCACTAATATTTTGTACTAGTGTTTTATGATCCTTGTTAGAAGATCCTTAACCCTGTTAGGAGTTTCTTTACAATGTATTAAGTACAATAGACCTTGTCAAGGGTCGGACCCTGTTAGGAGTCTTTTACAATAAACCCTATTAGGGGTGTGGAATCATTGTCCTAGAGCTCACTTCTCAAGTGGTGAAGGCTTCAACCTTCTGATCTTAGATACACACTATATCTATTGGATGAACTATTACTATCACACTACTTGTTTGATCAGTTCCTTTGATGTGTTATTGCTTTAACCTCTTGCAAAGCTCTAATACATCTTATAGACTCTTCCCATACTTCTTCTCTACTTATCTCAACTCTATTACAACTCTATCACTCATTGCAATGGGTGCATCTCATATTTATATGTGCATACAAAACAAATAACTAGGTCGGCCCTTTAACCGATTACATACAATGCTTCCAATTGAATTAACTCAAGCGTGTTTAAAAACAAACATAATTACATGCTGAAAAACTAATTACAATAGGTGCATGGCCTTTAAATCATAGTAATATAACCGCAAATCAAAATGCCAATAGTCGATTTCTTACTCTGTTCTTCTCTGGCACACACTAGCTATGTAACTTCAATTGTCTGTAACTTTGTCATACTTGCATATCTGATCATGTGCTCATAGAATAATCATGAATATAGTATAACCAACTTATCTTCTATCATGTATACCATAATTTGGTCGTATGCACATGATTTGATCCTCTGAGCTTCAGGTACTCTGTATACTGTCTAGTCTTTAATACTTAGCCAGTTTTTGATCTTCTCATCAAGTGCACTGACTCCAAACTACTATATGACTTTGTTTCCATAATGAAAACACTATAGCAAGTCATATACACTAGTATATCCAACTTTCCAACAATCTCCCCCTTTTTCATTGATGGCAACAAAGGAATATGGCCAAGTTGCTAACTGTCCCTTAATACAAAAAACTTTTGTCTTATATCTCCCTTATACATAAACTTCTATCTTATATCTCCTTATATATATCTATAACCCATATTCTATACATACTCCCCCTTTCACATTAATGAAAAAGGTGCTTCAAAATTGTATCTACAAAGACTTACTGTGAGAGAACATCTAAATATGCTATCTGCAAGTTTTGGATCTCCTTCCAAAATGTAATCAATGAATTTACAATCTGGAGATGGGCACATAGTGCATACTGTAGCTTCTCCATCTTCTCCAAATGTATACTAGGACCTTGATCATATGTCACCATGGTGGCATCGATCTCCTTGATATTCTGATAATAATTATCCCAATTGGTAGTGAGCCTTACCTACAGTGAGCACAACCGGTATTGAGCCTTTGTACAAATCACCTTAACAGGTGTCATCTTAACTAGTGTTTTCATTTCATGAGAATTAGCTTCTTTGTGGTTTTTCCCAGTTTGCTCTTTCCATGTAAATCTTGGTGTTCTCTTTATTGATGTTCCTGAGTTTACATGTTTACATTTTTTGTGGATGTTTTATGTGCTTAACTAAAAAATCAAAAGTTTTTATTGTTGTTGTTTAATAGTTTTCCAACAAAGAATTTTTTTTGTAAAGTGTGTGGGAATAATTAATTCACTCCCCCCCTTTCAGTTATTCAACCTATTCAATAATTTATTGTAAGTAGGTTTATGGTCATTTATTAATCATAATCTTGTATGTTGATCATATAGTTCTCATTAGAAATAATAAATTTATGAGTCTTGAACAATTGGAATATTGAGAGGTGTGGGGGGGGGGGGGGGGCGGTGGGGGGGCTGGGTAAGGTAAATTAGTGTTCCAATAAATCTTTTTAACCAATTCACTTAATATTTTATACATTATTATTAATATGCATGTAATAGAAATAAATATATAATCAAATCAAAAATTGAATTAGAGACATCACAAGAGAACATTAGTTTTTATTGTAGAAGACCCAAAATGTGAAAAACCATTGAGAGGGTTAACTCTCAATATAGTATAACTAGTTATATTATATTAAAAAATTCTCACTGCAAGGATCACTATTAGAGGGCCTACTGCCCAAAAGATGAAGGCTCACTTCCCAAAAGAGAATAAGTAGAAAAAATAAACTATTATGATTGCATCTACCATATGCATGAATTTAGTTTCTTTGAGGCTCAATAAACTGATTTTGTACACTTCATCATCTCTTTTGAAATTTGTATCAGATTCACTCACATAACACTACACATTCCTTCTCTATATTCACATTCTATATCTATAAAAGTAGAAAGGAGTACACAAAACATATATATTTATTCAAACATATTTCAAGTTGGCCAAACATGCTTCAAAAATTAGTTGGAGGAAAGAGTTCCAAGAATTGATAGTCGATAGTAGCACTGTGTGCTAACTATTGTACTAGACAAGTAGGTCAATAGAACCAACCAATTCATCTATTATAATCAATCTTAACTTGTCTTTCGATGCTTCTTCTAGTAGATTGTAAAAGTGGTTCATTTTAGCTTAAAATATCTCCATAACTTTCCAGAATGTTCTGGGAAAATCATCTCAAGTTGTCTTTGAATCTAAATTAGGTATAAATGAATTAAATTTATTCCTTTTTCTATGTAAACCATCTTTATCTTTAAAAATTTCAAATGATTGAGCCAATTTGTTCAACTTGAAGTCAATAGGGCCAATCCTTGTCTTGTGATTCTCAATGGTAATAGGCCAACTGAGACAACATTGATAAGTTATAGCAATTGCACCAACACATTCCCTCATTTCTTTTCTATGTTTAGTTAGTTTCTTTTATGCAAATACACTTTTGTTCTCAAGGCTCTTTGTTATCTTTCTTCTAAATCATCTCCTTCCCTTCTTTTGGCATCATCATTTATTTGTATAAATATGACATCTAGGAGTAGGCTTTCAACATCACTGGGGAAAATGTTTGTTGATGTAATTAATTATTCCTAATTACACTTTACTTAATCTTACTTAGGTTAATGCATTGCATAGTAGTTAGTGATTGAGACACCTAGGAGTGTGCACATCTATTAAGCACATGATGGTGTAGGAGAAATTCCACTTTTGGTGTGATAGCTGTCTTCACATACCTCGTTGTGTGTGAGATCCACCTTTTTTTCTCTTATCACATTATCATCCTAATCCAATGCACATACTTTATTGCATATTGGAGGATGATCCACATTTGGTGGACATGTGATTACACCTAGCATAGTTGATAGCTTATCAGCTCCTTATAATTCTCTCATATGGCCTTTCCTATATAAGGAGGCTATTATGTAATCATTTCATTAAGCATTGAGCAATTCATTGGATCTATTCAATCCATCCTTGCATTCATATTTTCTCTCTTGTGCTTTTCTTCAACCTCTAGATCCTTGGTTCAATATTTTCTATTTGCAAATTCTTACATGGTATCAGAGCCATTGGAGCTTTTAGATCAGCCGATTTGAAGAGAGCTTGATGCAAGCTTTGAAGGTCCAAATCTCAGATCTCACAACTAGCATGTGATAGAGGCATCTTGGAGTAGATCTGACCTCACCATTGCATCCGGGAGGCTGTTTCGGTTAAAATAGACTATAAACTCACCCATATCCAGCGAAAGTCAAATCCGAAGCAAAAAGTTTTTGCAAATCAGACCATAGGCCCGATCTACACCTCTACGGTATGAATTTGAAAAAAAAAAAATTATATTTTTTTATTTTGTATTTTTGGAATTTTTTTCTATCATTTTCTTTGCAAAAATTTTGGGGTTGGTACGGCCCCTTCCATAGAGAATATTCTCAGAATTTTGGTGTTAGCATGACATCATCCATCACATCGCAACAAGTGAGCAATAACCTAGGCCGAAGTGCATAGACCAAGCCAGACTGTGCTACTTTGTTTGTGATTTGGGCGGTTGCTATTAAAAAAGGGCTTACAACCCCACAACCTTGCACATGTGGGATTAAACCCAAGCGGCCATCACCGCTCCTCCATAGGATGTTGATGCCATCTCAGATCTACCCACCACAGCCATGTCGTGATGAGCTCTGTCACTGTGATCCATAGCAGCTCCCTCTGCTCAACCCCTTCGCTTGGTCTTCGTTCCTTCAGTAGTAGCACTGGCTGCTCAGCTTGGTCCCTCTCTCCCGCACCCACTGCTCCACCACCAGTCCTCCCAGCGGCGCTGCCGAACGCCCAACCCTCCACCACGCGGTGATCTCTAAGCCCCGCATCGCACCACCATGGATGCTTAGTCACATAGTCATCCCAGTCACTAAAGCATGGCACCAACACGGACAACCTAGCCTAATCAGCAGCATCGTGGATGCCCAGTCAACCGCTTACAGATCCTGCCACCTCACTCTACCATATCGGACGCCTAGTCAGCAGCGCCAGACACCTCACTATCATTGCAACCTATCTAGTCCTGCCACATGGCATAGGCAACATGTCACCTGCCACATCATCATACAAATCATACAAATTGACACGTCAGCTACCACATCAGCAAAGGGGGGATTTTTTTGCTTACATCACCTATCCACTGTGCTAAATTTGACGGTCGTTTAGCCATTGCAACAGGGAAAAATTGGGTGTTTTTGATGGCCATATGACCATCAAATTTAACCTTGTGAAATTCTAACGTCATCAAGGTTTGGAAAATTCTCAGCCTTCACCATTTGCATTTTTTATTTTGCTGTCCAACTTTGAGAGGCCATAACTTGGTCATCTGGGCTCCAAATCGGGTGCAATTTTTTTTGAAATTGGGTAGAATTTCCTAAAATTTTTAGTGGTGGTGTTGATTTTGCATTTTGGTGACCTAATTTGTCATAAATTGTAGATATTGTTGACTATTCTTGTCTATTCCTGATTTCTACAACTTCCAAGGCTTCGTTTGGGCACATACGATAACATTTTGAGGTGAATTGTTTTTTGAAAGTGTTTGATTTTTTGTCTACTTTCTAAATCTGCAATCAGATTTGAGTGATTTTGGGTAGACATATCACTTTCAGCAATAGGTCATTTTGGGGCTATAATTGCACTTGGTTAATCCTTGGATTTCAGTTTTCTAATTTGCATCAATCATTTGAAGGAGTTATCAGTAGTTATCAATCATTATTTGGTGGAGTCTTGGATTTCTTAGAATGACTCTTGGGTAGGATCAAGAACCTCAAACAGGTGTTGTAGAAAGGTGAAAATGGTTTGATGAAAGGGATAAAGCACTTGGATCTCTTAGATCATCCATCTCTCGCGACGTGCTCTTTCATATTGAATATTGCACAAATCCTCATGATGCTTGGATCACATTGGAATGACTCTTTGGTAAACTTGATAGAATGAGAAAATTTAGATTAGAGAATGATCTCATAGGTCTTAATCCTAGGGATTTTGACAATATTCAAGATTTTTTTTCTAAGTTCAATACTATTAGATTGGAGCTTTCTTCATGTGGCATTGTTAAAGGGGATGAACAATTGATCTTTTCTATTCTTTCCAAGCTTGGTCTTGAATATTCTATCTTTGTTTCTACATTCTATGCTACTATGGATGCTCTTGGTAGTGCATACAAATTGCCCTCTCTTGATGAATTTACAGCGCAGCTCACAAGGGAACAAGCAAAGTTGGCACACATGGGTCAGTTGAAGCCTTCCACACATCAAGCATTGATTGCAAGTGAGTCTACATCAAAGGCTTCTAATGGCAAAGGAAAGAAACACAATAAGGATCCTAAGCCTCATGACAAAGGTAATGAATCTTCTTCACCAAAAAGTATTGAATCCAAGTCCTCTTTAAGAGAGGAATCATCTAGAAGAAAGAGAGATAAATGTGCATATTGTCAAAAGTTAGGACATGATGAGCACAAGTGTTTTCAAAAGAAGATTGATGAGCTAACAAATGTTTTCTTCTCTCTTTTTTTTTTGGGGGGGGGGTTTTCCCATGAAGTTTTCCCTTTTATCCACTTTATGAGAGTTTTGCATTTCATGTATTTTGTACATGGGTACCTAACATGGCCTAGTTGCTGGGACCCATCTTGCATTGTGAGTTTAAGTGCATTCCCCTAAGTTTCACTTAAGGGGGGGTGTTGGTGTAATTAATTATTCCTAATTACACTTTACTTAATCTTACTTAGGTTAATGCATTGCATAGTAGTTAGTGATTGAGACACCTAGGAGTGTGCACATCTATTAAGCACATGGTGTAGGAGAAATTCCACTTTTGGTGTGATAGTTGTCTTCACATACCTCGTTGTGTGTGAGATCCACCTTTCGTGCTCTTATCACATTATCATCCTAATCCAATGCACATACTTTATTGCATATTGGAGGATGATCCACATTTGGTGGACATGTGATTACACCTAGCATAGGTGATAGCTTATCAACTCCTTATCATTCTCTCATATCACCTTTCCTATATAAGGAGGCCTATTATGTAATCATTTCATTGAGCATTGAGCAATTCATTGGATCTATTCAATCCATCCTTACATTCATATTTTCTCTCTTGTGCTTTTCTTCAACCTCTAGATCCTTGGTTCAATATTTGCTATTTGAAAATTCTTACAATGTTGTTTCCACAGCATATAGATATATACACTTCTTCAATTCTTTCCTTGTCATACAAGGGTTGAGATATGTTAGGAATGGGAACACTGAGAGGGGGGGGGGTGGGTGAATCAGTGTTCATTGTATTTTATCTTTTTAGTTAATCTCAAACTGAACTTAAATACTTAAGAACTAAAATGAACATCCACATAAACATGAAACATGAAATCAACACATAACACCAATATGGTTACGGGGAAACCCAAATAGGTAAAAACCCCGGTGGGAATTGACACCCACTAATATTCTATACTAGTGTTTTATGATCCTTGTTAGAAGATCCTTAACCTTGTTAGGAGTTTCTTTACAATGAATTAAGTACACTAGACCTTGTCAAGGGTCGGACCCTGTTAGGGGTGTGGAATCACTATCCTAGAGCTCACTTCTCAAGTGCTGAAGGCTTCAACCTTCTGATCTCAAATACACACTATATCTGTTGGATGAATTATTACTTTGAAATTGCTTGTCTGATCAATTCCTTTGATGCGTTGATGCTTTGATCTCTTGCAAAGATCAAATACATCTTATAGACTCTTCACATACTTTTTCTCTACTTATCTCAACTCTATTACAACTCTATCACTCATTGCAATGGGCGCATCTCATATTTATATGTTCATACAAAACAAATAACTAGGTTGGCCCTTTAACCGATTACATACAACACTTCCAATTGAATTGGCTCAACTGTGCTTACAAACAAACATAATTACATGTTAGAAACCTAATTACAATAGGTGCATGGCATTTACATCATCATAATATAACCACAAATCAAAATGCCAACAGTCGGCTGCTTACTCTGTTCTTCTCTAGCACACACTGGCTGTGTAACTTCAATTGTCTGTAACTTTGTCATACTTGCATATCTGATCATGTGCTCATAGAATAAGCATGAATATAGTCTAACCAACTTATCTTCTAGGGTGCATACTATAACTTGGTCATACGCACGTGCGCTGATGCTTTGAGCTAGGTACTCTATATACTGTCTAGTCTTCAATACTTATCCAGTTTCTGATCTTCTCATCAAGTGTACTGACTCCAAACTACTATATGACTTTGTTTCCATAATGACAACACTATACCAAGTCATATACACTAGTATAGATAACTTTCAAACAATCTCCCCCTTTGTCATTAATGGAAAAAAAGGAATATGGCCAAGTTGTTGACTATCCCTTAATACAAAAAACTTTTGTCCTATATCTCCCTTATACATAAACTTCTATCTTATATCTCCTTATATATATCTATAACCCATATTCTATACATACTCCCCCTTTCACATTAATGAAAAAGGTGCTTCAAAACTGTATCTACAAAGACTTACTGTGAGAGAAAATCAGGATATGCTATTTGCAAGTTTTGGATCTCCTTCTTCCAAAATGTAATCAATGAATTTACAATCTGCAGATGGGTACATAGTGCATACTGTAGCTTCTCCATCTTCTCCAAATCTATACTAGGACCTTGATCATATGTCACCATGGTGGCATCGATCTCCTTGATATTCTGATAATAGTTATCCCAACTGGTAGTGAGCCTTACTTAGAGTGAGCACAACCGGTATTGAGCCTTTGTTCAAATCACCTTAATAGGTGTCATCTTAACTAGTGTTTTCATTTCATAAGAATTAACTTCTCTATGGTTTTTCCTAGTTTGGGCTTTCAATGTAAATCTTGGTGTTCTCTTTGTCGGTTTTCTTGAGTTTACATGTTTACATTTTTTGTGGATGTTTTATGTGCTTAACTAAAAAATCAAAAGTTTTTATTGTTGTTGTTTAATAGTTTTCCAACAAAGAATTTTTTTTGTAAAGTGTGTGGGAATAATTAATTCACTCCCCCACTTTTAGTTATTCAACCTATTCAATAATTTATTGTAAGTAGGTTTATGGTCATCTATTAATCATAATCTTGTATGTTGATCATATAGTTCTCATTAGAAATAAAAAAAATATGAGTCTTGAACAATTGGAATATTGAGAGGTGGGGTGTGGGGCGGGGGGGGTGAGGTAAATTAGTGTTCCAATAATTTTTGTTAACCAATTCACTTAATATTATATACATTATTATTAATATGCATGTAATAGAAATAAATATATAATCAAATAAAAAATTGAATTAGAGACATCACAAGAGAACATTAGTTTTTATTGTAGAAGACCCAAAATGTGAAAAACAATCAAGAGGTTTAACTCTCAATATAGTATTTAACTAGTTATATTATATTAAAAAATTCTCACTGCAAGGATCACTATCAGAGGGCTTACTGCCCAAAAGATGAAGGCTCACTTCCCAAAAGAGAATAAGTAGAAAAAATAAACTATTATGATTGCATCTACTATATGCATGAATTTAGTTTCTTTGAGGCTCAATAAACTGACTTTGTACACTTCATCATCTCTTTTGAAATTTGTATCAGATTCACTCACATAACACTACACATTCCTTCTCTATATTCACATTCTATATCTATAAAAGTAAAAAGGAGTACACAAAACATATATATTTATTCAAACATATTTCAAGTTGGCCAAACCCGCTTCAAAAATTAGTTGGAGGAAAGAGTTCCAAGAATTGATAGTCGATAGTAGCACTGTCTGCTAACTATTGTACTAAACAAGTATGTCAATAGAACCAAGTCATCTATTACAATCAATCTTAACTTGTCTTTCCATGCTTCTTCTAGTAGATTGTAAAAGTGGTTCATTTTAGCTTAAAATATCTCCTAAACTTTCTAGAATGTTCTGGGAAAATCATCTCAAGTTGTCTCTGAATCTAAATTAGGTATAACTGAATTGAATTTATTCCTTTGTCTATGTAAACCATCTTTATCTTTAAAAATGTCAAATGATTGAGCCAATTTGTTCAACTTGAAGTCAATAGGGCCAATCCTTGTCTTGTGATTCTCAATGGTAATAGGCCAACTGAGACAATATTCATAAGTTATAGAAATTGCACCAACACATTCCCTCATTTCTTTTATATGTTCAGTTAGTTTATTTTATGCAAAGACACTTTTTTCTCAAGGTTCTTTGTTATCTTTCTTCTAAATCATCTCCTTCCCTTCGTTTGGCATCATCATTTATTTTTTATAAATATGACATCTAGGAGTAGGCTTTCAACATCACTGGGGAAAATGTTGTTTCTAGAGCATATAGAAATATACACTTATTCAATTCTTTACTTGTCATACAATGGTCAAGATATGTTAGGAATGGGAACACTGAGAGGGGGGGGGGGGGGGGGGTGAATCAGTGTTCATTGTATTTTATCTTTTTAGTTAATCTCAAACTGAACTTAAATACTTAAGAACTAAAATGAACATCCACATAAACATGAAACATGAAATCAACACATAACACTAATATGGTTACGAGGAAACCCAAATAGGTAAAAACCATGATGGGAATTGACACCCACTAATATTTTTTACTAGTGTTTTATGATCCTTGTTAGAAGATCCTTAACCCTGTTAGGAGTTTCTTTACAATGTATTAAGTACAATAGACCTTGTCAATGGTCAGACCCTATTAGGAGTCTTTTACAATAAACCCTATTAGGGGTGTGGACTCACTGTCCTAGAGCTCACTTCTCAAGTGGTGAAGGCTTCAACCTTCTGATCTCAGATACACACTATATCTATTGGATGAACTGTCACTGTGACACTACTTGTTTAATTTGTTCCTTTGATGCAATGATGCTTTGACCTCTTGCAAAGCTCTAATACATCTTATAGACTCTTTTCATACTTCTTCTCTTCTTATCTCAACTCTATTACAACTCTATCACTCATTGCAATGGGCACATCTCATATTTATATGTGCATACAAAACAAATAACTAGGTCAGCCCTTTAACCAATTACATACAATGATTCCAATTGAATTGGATCAAGCATGTTTACAAAAAAACATAATTACATGTCAAAAACCTAATTACAATAGGCGCATGGCCTTTACATCATAATAATATAACTGCAAATCAAAATGCCAATAGTCGGTTGCTTACTCTATTCTTCTCTGGCACACACTGGCTATGTAACTTGAACTATCTGTAACTTATCATA
Organism: Chamaecyparis obtusa; assembly: GCA_027943335.1. Classification (NCBI taxonomy): domain Eukaryota; kingdom Viridiplantae; phylum Streptophyta; class Pinopsida; order Cupressales; family Cupressaceae; genus Chamaecyparis; species Chamaecyparis obtusa. The sequence goes on along the minus strand of BSBK01002973.1, from coordinate 16,850 downwards.
CTTGCATATCTGATCATGTGCTCATAGAATAAGCATGAATATAGTCTAACCAACTTATCTTCTAGGGTGCATACTATAACTCGGTCATATGCACATGCATTGATGTTCTGAGCTTCAAGTACTCTGTATACTGTCCAGTCTTCAATACTTAGCCAGTTTCTAATCTTCTCATCAAGTGCACTGACTCCAACCTACTATATGACTTTGTTTCCATAATAACAACACTATACCAAGTCATATACACTAGTATAGCCAACTTTCCAACAATCTCCCCCTTTTTCATTGATGGCAACAAAGGAATATGGCCAAGTTGCTAACTGTCCCTTAATACAAAAAACTTTTGTTTGATATCTCCCTTATACATAAAATTCTATCGTATATCTCCTTATATATATATATATCTATAACCCATATTCTATACTTACTCTCCCTTTGACATTAATGACAAAGGTGCTTCAAAACTATATCTAGAAAGACTTACTGTGAGAGAACATCGAGATATGCTATTTGCAAGTTTTGGATCTCCTTCTTCCAAAATGTAATCAATGAATTTACAATCTGGAGATGGGCGCATAGTGCATATTGTAGCTTCTCCATCTTCTCCAAATGTATACTAGGACCTTGATCATATGTCACCATGGTGGCATCGATCTCCTTGATATTCTGACTGAGTATATCTAGTGAGGCCGCAAGAGCATTCCTGAGCTGTGTTTGCCTTGCCCTTATCTTTGACATCTCTTTCTCATCTTTTTCAATCTTATCAATTTGTCCTTGGTAGACATTATTACACATGTTGACATCAATGGATGGATCTTCCCCTAATTTCCTTATGTTGTCTATCATAGCCTCTACCTCTTGTATCTTCTTGTATAGATCACTAGTCAACTTGTCCTGGTTCATACAGTCAAGAATAATCTTTTTGCCCTTTGCTACAAACTCCTTCAAGGATGCTTGACCGGTCTTTAGTGAGCTCAGGTCAAGTGAAAAATTTCTAACCAATTCACTTAGCCTTTTCTTCAAATACTTCTCCTCTACAACTAGGGATGTAGATTCTTCCAGGCTAGATAAATTACTCTTGAATTATGAAATAACTGCACTCACATCATCAATGGAGTCTACCTTGGACACTTTCTTGTGTGCTAGTAATAGGTTGTTTAAGATGTTTACTGATTCTACGATGGGATTCCTCATTACCTATTTCTCCTTGGCTTTCTCCATAGCTAAGACGTTGAATTTGATCAGGTCTTCTTCTCCCCATGAATCCAAACTGGTTGTTTTGTTGTGGGAGTGATAGGAGTGCTATCCATCACTTCTTGTTTTACCTTGATCATTTTCAATTGATGGTTCATCTTTTTTCTCTCTTCCTTTTACCTATTCTTCTCCCTTTTGTTTTCTAGCTTCTTTTTCTTTTTCTTCTTCTTTCTTTTCTTCCATCTTTTCTTCTTCTTTCTTTTCTTCTTCTTTTTCTATATCTGTTATGTCCTCAATCAATATTTCTTGTTGATTAGGAGGAGTGTTACTACATAAGTTATTAGCCTCTTGAGTGCTTACAAAGGCTTCTTCAAGCTTATCCAAGTCCATTTTTGTGGCTGCCAAAGTGATTTTTACATTATCAATGAAAATTGAGTCATCTTTGAATGTCTCTAATATGGGCACTGACTTATCTTCCTCTGATAATGTTTCAACTATAGGCACAGAGTCTCGGGGACCTATCATAGGTACATTAGTAGTCTCTAACTCTTTTGCAACCATAGTGGTTACTTGAGCTTTGGGCACAATAGATGGATACATGTGCCTATTCATGAAGACTTTCTCAAATGCCTTCTGTGTTTCCTTAGCAATGAATTCATAGTTCTTGTCCATTATGTGTAGGGTCCTTAACTTGGTTCTAAGATGTGGTTTTACTAGATCTAGTAACAGAGTTTTCTCCTCTAGAGAACATACTGGAAAACTTTCATCTAAGATATTTTCTCTTATTCTTAGATCTTCTTCAATGGCCTATCTTTTTAGGAACTCCAAGATATTCCACACATTATCAAGAATTGTAGTCTTGAGTTCTAGGACTATCTTCTTAAACTTCAACATGTGTTTGACAATCATTCTATGTATCTTTGATTTGTCAATCTCACTTTATTTCTTAGAACTTTCCTACTTGATCAATTCTACCTTCATTAATGACTCTTGCACTCAACACACTAAGATTAGGTTTGAAGCTTACTTTTGGAGGTGCTTGAGTGTTCATCTTGTTTCTTGTTACTCGCAAGGATGGATGACCAATGCTAATCTCTTTCTTCCTCTTAGGCATTTCCTTATACTCAGGAGGAGCAGTAAGGTCAATGGTTTCCTTGGGTGCAGAAGGAGTAACATCAGTTTTACCCTTCTGAACATCAGATTTCTCAATTTTCACCTTCTTCAGCTTAGGATCTTCTAATTTTGTCTTTGCTATTGCTACGCTTTCAATTTCCAAAGAAATATTCTCTTACCTTGCTTTGTCTAAGTCTACTTATGATACACCATGGATTCTTAAGATCTCTGAAGTAACCTTGGCAACTTTTCTTTTTGTTACTGCGTTGTTCAATACAACATCTACTTCTCTTGTTTTCTCTTCATAAGTTCCCCATCTAGGTTCATTGGGGTCCTTAGGTGCTGACAACAGAACCTGATCATAAGCTTCTAAGATTGGTTCTTCAACCTCATATGTAAGTGGATGAATCCACTTTGTCCTTGGTTCAACTACCTCCATGCATGTTGTGTCTGTCTCAACCATGAAACAAATAGTATCCTTGTATTTTTCAACTATCTTCTCTAGAATTTTGTATCTCATCTACATCTTGACTCTAAATGTCTTTAAATCTAGTGTGTTGGAATTAAGAGAGATAGATACTAAGAGGGGAGGGGTGAATCAGTGCCTTCATAACTTGTAAAACCTTTCAGATCTAAAACTATAAACAATGATAACCGACCAATATAACTTGAATCAAATTGCATGAATCATTTATCCACTTAACATAAGTAAGTAAAAAACATGAAATCCATAACACAATCACGACACAAGTATTCTGGTCATACAAAAACCCTTGTAAGAAGGTAAAAATTGCAGTGGGGATGACACCCACAAATTCTTCACTACTGTAGATAGAAACGGTTTGCCTATTAGGGCTACAAGTTTTGATCACTTTTGATGATCTCACCCTATTAGGAGTGACATGTTATATCAACTAGATCTACCTAGTTATAGGATTTTAGCAACACTAATGAAGTGTGCACTCAGTTAAGAGATTTACATAAGACTGTTAAGTCTACTTTGTTAAGAGATTTTATCCAAAAACTCTATTACAATTGTCAGAAAGCAATAGGTATTTATCTGCTATTTGACACTCAATTGTCTATTACAGATCTATAAGCTCTGATAAAAATATCACCTTACTTGTGATGAATCTCTGCTCTAAATCTACTCGGTAGCCTCTGCTAATTCTGCTCAAACTGAATTCTACTGTGCTCGGTTCTATTCTGTTAATTAATAGACTTGAAGATAGGCAAAATGCTTCAAGTGCTTCATAATTCATATATCAGTTCTCTCTCTAAAAATGATGTGAACACATAAATATATAGTGTTCTTTTTTTGCCGCTTTAACACAATTAGGTTACACACTATAATCATAACCCTAAGATCTACGATGTACAATAATAACCTAGATCATCTATTACAAAAGATATACATTATATTTAATGAATATCATTACATTAAATGTTCCTTGATCTTGGTAAAATGTTTTACAAACTGTTGTAACCGTTTGCATAGAAGAATGTGCCATTCCTGATTACTATGCCATTTCCTATGATCCTCGGTAAACACTGTGTAAAATAATTTTTGTATACTGCAATGCTCGGTGTTTACTGTCTATCACTGTCAATGTCTTCTGGTACTCGGTAAACTGTCTGTTGCTCAGTGTATAGGCTTTACTAACTAGTCTGTTCTACTTTTCATTACTGATTAGCTCATTGTAAGTAACCAACCGATATCTTTACATACCTTTGGTACTAATGACAACCTTAGAAGGCTCAATAGAGATAACAATCACCCCCTTTGGCATTATTATCAAAACTTCGAATGTATAAAGACAAAAATCTCTATGTGACTTATATCTCCTTATATCTCCATCATATACATATACACATCAAAAAATTTCTAAGTACTAAGTACTCCCCCTCAGTGCATGCTCCCAGTAATATAGTATACATAGCATCCATGTACATAATATTTGGCATAATAGCATCTTGATACATTGTTTTCCCCCTTTTTGATAGTAATGCCAAATACAAAATTTGAGGTAGTATACTTACAGCTTATAAAAAATTGACTGATGGGTTTTCTTCAATGACTCCAAGAGGTTTTCCCATTCCTCTTTCAAGTTGGTGAGAGCAATGTGCTCAAGACCGACTTGTGCATGCATGTCAAAGATGTTTTCTAACACTGAAATTTCTGGTGTTGCAACTAATAGCTCAGCTTTGACAATGTGGGATTCAAAAAAATTTAGGTACAGAATGAGTTTGGTTTGCAACTCAGTAACCTGATCTGTTAGGTGCACTTCTTGGTTCTTCAATTCTATTATCAACCACCATAGTTCCTAAAATTGGTGAATATGCTTTAGGAAAGCTTGTGGCTAAGTGATAGCTGCATTTGTACTCAACTATATTTCTGCTTCTAAACCTTTGATCTTTTCACTGACTTCAACAGTAAAGATGTCTAGAGTACATAGCTTCAATAAGTATTGATAAATTGTTTAGGTGATGGATTTTGTGTCAGTAATTAGCTCAAATAATTTGACCTTAAGTAATGCCACTTCTTGGCTAATTTTCTCGGCTAATTTGTGTTGTATTCTAGATTCTTCCCTTTCTTCAATTCTTTTATTTGCATCGGTGTCCGGGGCATTGATCTTCTCAGCAAGTGTAGCAAGTTGATCTATAATAGGTGTATCCTCATCAATATGTATCTTAGGTACTACCTGTTGGAGGATATCCTGCACATCATTTAGTACTTCTTTGTGTTTGTGCTCTTGCTTTAGTTTCTCTTGCGTTGCCTTTCTTGAACATAACTCCCCATATTTACTCAATTCCTTAGGGCTTAGGGTCCTTGGGTCACACTCAGGTAAAATGATCACTTCATCTAGGGTGACTGGCCCTTTTCCTTTCTTCTTCTTCTTCTATGCTAGGGGTGATTTATTCTTAATGATAGCAATGGATCTATCTCCAGTCCTTAGAGTGTCCTTCCCTGTTAGCACTTGTTCTTCCTTCTTCTGCTCCTTAGTAGTGGTGGTCTCAGTTGTTGTAGTAGGAGTCTCGGTTGTGGTGTTCAGTGGGTTTACCTCGATTTCCTTTGGTTCTTGTGTGTCCTTTGCTTCATCTATTTCCTTTGGTTTAGTAGAAGGTGCCTCTATATGTGTAGGCTCATCTATTTTTGCAGGTTTCTTTGTGTGTTGATCTCCAGTTGTATCTTTGTTTTTCTCAAGATCTGAGCTGTTAGTTTGTACTTGGGAAAGAATTTATGCTACTTTAGCAAGTACAAGAAGTTCACTCTATAGTAATGTAAATAGACTGTCAGTGTCTAGTGCTTCATCTTTATTTGGTGCAATATTTACATCTTCATCATCTTGGTCATCAGGATCACCATGTGTGATGTCTACAATGAGTACATCATCATCGCTTTTGTTTTCCAGTTGGATTTCAACTTTGTCCAGTGCATCCTGTGAAACTTTTATTTCTTCCTTGTCCTCAGTTATATCAATTGCCTCGGTAACTGATATATCGGTACTCTTTGATTTCTTTGCTGGTCCTTCATCAATGTAAATACCTTTACCTTTAGAATTTTGTCTCTTCTTAGACAGGTTCAAAAATGCTTGTTGCTCAACTTTTTCTTCTACTTTCAGAATTGATGTCCATATAGAATCTGTAGTGACATCCATATCTGCTACATTGTCATCCATGATCATTAAGGCTCTATTCTTGATCATAAAGTTTTCTTGGTACTTGGTCAAGTATTCACTGACTTGCCCAAAGCTTAAGTATGCGGCTACCCGAACTAGAGAGCATTCTCTCTTTCTCTTCTTGATGTCTAAAGCAACAGCCCATTTCTCAGTAATTATATCATCCAACTTCTTCAGTAATGCACATGCAAAATCCATTGGAACTTTCTTAAACTTTATCATCATTTGGATGACAGCCTCTTTAATTTTGGTTTGATCTTCTCTTGACATTTTGTCAAATTTGTCTAGCAAGGGATCAACGAGGTATCCATGTTTAATTATGTCCTCAATGACTTCATCTATTATTTTGGCCTTGCTACTGACCACTTTAAATTGATTTATATCATCCTCTATTTTTGTATCCTCTAGATCTTCCTTATTTCTTATGTATTTCCTCTTTTTCTTCGGTGCCTCAGCTACTGCCTTGTTCTTTCCCTTAATGTATTTCTTCATCGGTGTAGTTGATCTTCTTTTTGTTACTTTTACTACTTCTTCTTTCTTGGTAGGTGGTGTTGCAGTTGATGAACATGTCTTCATACCTTCATCTATAAGTGATTGCATTTTTGTAGGAATTTCAGGTGGAGGAACCTATGTAGGATCTACTTCTTTGTCTGACTCGGTCTCCTCACTATCATATTGTTTGTCAGCTAACTATAGCTAACCTTCGATTGCCTATTCAATCAGTATCACTTTAGATGTTTCAAACTTATCTCCATATTTAGCAGTGAGATCCTTCTTCATTTTCTTTACCTTTCTAGTTATTTCACTGATCTCAATATTTCTAGATATTCTAGATTTAGCTTCTTCATATACTCCAAACCTAGTGGCTATGGGATCCTTCGGTACTGCAAGTAGTACATTAATATATTTCAATGCAAAATCATGGTCTATTTCATATCCCATTGGTGCCAACCATTTTATCCTAGGCTCAACTACTTTTATCATGGTATAATCGGTGTCAACCAAAAAACATATGTCATCTTCAAATTTTTGAACTAATTCCCTTGGAATTCTACTTCTCTTTTGCATTTTAGATTGAAATTCAGTAAAGTAAGCATTGAAATCCACATTCAACTTATCTCCTAACTTGTTCATCATTTCACCAATTTGTTTTGTTATCAGTACATCCAGTATCCAATTTACTTTACTGATGCCAGGCATAAACTTTTGTAAATAGAAGAATATGCATGCAAGTAGAGATTCATACTTACATGTGTTAGATTTCTTTTTCCTTATAGTCTTCATATTCTCTTGGAGTTAATGTAATAGTACCTTGGCAAGATCAACTTGGTGACCTTTCATTACAATTTTGTGTGCCATGTCTACTGCACTACAGGGTACACTATTGAGTCTGCTCGATTGAAATAGCTTATACCCGATCACATGTGCTGCAAATTTTATTGTTGGGTCCTTGATTGTTGAAATCTTCAATGCCTGACTGTCCCATTGTGCTCCAGCATATTTCTCAACATCTGGTTTTGAAGAACTTTGGAAAGCCTTAGCTTTGTCAGTTGTAGGGAGCCCAATAACCCTACTGATTACTTTCTTGGTGACCTTAATCAGTTTATCTAGCTAGAACTTGTCATCATGATATCTGCTCAAAATGATTCTAATCCAGTCCGATTTGAATGATTGCAGGAAGTGTGTAAAATATGATAAACTTGATTCCTCAATCTTCTTGTAGTCTAATTTCATTTTTCCATCGGGACCACAGAGTGGTTGATACACTGCAATTGTTTCAAAGTCCCCAACTTCTTCGATTTTGTAGTGAATATAAGACCTTACATCTTCTGTCAGTAAAACCCTTTTTGCTATGCTCAAAAATGTGCCCATTGTATCTTTCTATGCTGTGACCTTAGGGTGTGGCTTAAACTTTGGTTCGACAAAATTTTCTCTAATGATTAGATTAACTTCCTCTTCAACACTTTGATTTTTTCTTGCAGACAATGTTGATGCCATAAATTAATTCTAGGGTTTCATCAAGCAACAGGATAGGAAGTGTTTGATCGCAAATGAACTTACTCGGTATCATGAAGAGTGATGTCGGTTTGATCTAGCATAGCCTTGAATCCTTCAAAAAATCCTTTAGCTCAAACTCTGCTCTTTGAATTCTCCTCTCTTTGAAATTGCATTGTAGAAATGAACTTTGTTCCCGTGTATTTAGAGACTTTCGATGTTCCCGCTCAAAATTTTATGTAATAAATGCTCCATCTAACCTTTGGTATGACACAACTGTCAGTTTGGTGACTACTAAAACTTCCATCCACTTGGTTAACATAGGTTTTCTTCATCAGTTGATACATATGCTCGGTTAATCTTAGATAGTGATTACCGATGGGTAACCAACTCTTGGTCTCTCTTTTACCAACTGTATAACATTGTTAGCTCATGACAATTAAACCATAGTGCATCTTTATTCATGCTAATTTGGTATAAGAACATTATGCATAAGGAATTGTATGTAAAATGTGATCTTTTGAAATATCAGTCCCATACATACCTATTTCACTTTAAGTGGAGGTACCGATGTCGCCCAATCCAGTGGACGAGGTTTCACCGACAACATTACTTGACTCATCATTCTCATTAGATGCCTTCTTCCACATAGTGTTCCTTAACTTCATCATATCAGCAATAGTATATCCACTTTCAGATATATGGTTTTCATCTAGTGCTCAATCTCTGTAGTTCTTGCTTAAACGACTGACCTTATAGAAGTGCATACAAGCCATCCCAGAGTTTGTCCAGTTTCTTGATTGTCCAATCTGACTCTTTCTATAATAGTTTTCTACAATGTGTCCATATCTACCACATACAACATAGTTAGTCCATGTATTATAATCCCAAACATAAGAGCTACCTTGTCTCTTCGGTTGATATGGCCTGCATTCTGGTTTCTCCTTAGGTGTCCAGACTTGCTTCATTTTTTCCTTGTAGTCTCGTGCAGTGTGTCCAAGCTTGTTACAAGTATAGCATATTTTCTCCATATTAGTATTATTAGCAAGATCATTTTTCTTAGCTCTACACTCATAAGCAGGATGTCCAAACTTTCCACAATAGTAACAATGTCCATTAAACTTAGGAGTGACAGGAGGTTTACCTTGTGCTTTTCTTCTACACACATTAGATGTATGTCCCAGTTTGCCACAATGATAACATGCCAACACTTTAGGTTTTTGATTTTGACTGATGTTGACTTGTTCAGCTTGTTGTGATGTTTCTCCTTCACCGGTGTAGCCTATACCGGCTTTGCTCCCAAATCTTCTATGATTGGTTAAGAAGTCATCAATCTTCTTGGAGCTATCCTCAGCAAGTTTCTTCATTTCATTTTGTTGCTATTGATTTTTCACTTCATTTCTCAACTTCTCATTTTCTTCTCTGAGTCTTGCAACATCTTCTAGTTTTCTTGACAATTCTACATTCACTCAGTTTACCTCTTGATTCACAGTCATCACTTGATTAGTTACTTGGAAATGTCAGTTAGTGAGTCTTTGTATCTCACTTTCTTTAGTTTGAATTTGTTCACTCATCTGTCTTCAGTCATCGATTGCTAGATTTCTTTCTTGTTCGACTTGATTTTCTTTGTTCATTGTTTCTATCATTCTCACCATCTGAGATTCTTGACCAATTTGTAGTGCTTTCACTTGATTAGTTAAATATTGATTCTTTTCAGATAGATCAGTGATTATGCTTTTAGATCCATCAAAGATTCTTCTAGAACTAGATCCAGTGTGCTCGAATATGTCATCAATAGGTTCTTCATGATAACTGATCTCATTTTGTAGTCTTGCTAGGTTCTTCCTTTCATCTAGTAATTTCTTCAGTCCTTCCTTGGCTTTCTTATACTATTCCACAAACATTTTCATTTGTATCTTTTGATTCTCAATAGTCTTGTCAAGCTTGTATCTCTCCATGACTTAGATCTTTACCCTTCAGTGGTTAAACTGTTCAATAAGAGAACTGTGCTCTGATACCAATTGTTAGAATTAAGAGAGATAGATACTGAGAGGGGAGGGGTGAATCAGTGCCTTCATAACTTTACTTGTAAAACCTTTCAGATCTAAAACTATAAACAGTGATAACCGACCAATATACTTTGAATCAAATTGCATGAATCATTTATCCACTTAACATAAGTAAACAACATGAAATCCACAACACAATCACATGACAGAAGTATTTTGGTAATGTAGAAACCCTTGTAAGAAGGTAAAAACTATGGTGGGGATGACACCCACAAATTCTTCACTACTGCAAATAGAAAAGGTTTGCCTGTTAGGGCTACAAGTTTTGATCACTTCTGATGATCTCACCCTATTAGGAGTGACATGTTAGATCAGCTAGATCTACCTAGTTATAGGATTTTAGCAACACTAATGAAGTGTGCACTTGGTTAAGAGATTTACATAAGACTGTTAAGTCTACTCTGTTAAGAGATTTTATCCAAAAACTCTATTACAATTCTCAGAAAGCAATAGGTATTTATCTTCTATTTGACACTCAATTGTCTGTTACAGATCTATAAGCTCTAATAAAAATATCACCTTACTTGTGATGAATCTCTACTCTGAATCTACTCGATAGCCTCTACTAATTTTGCTCAAACTGAATTCTACTGTGCTTGGTTCTATTCTGTTAACTGATAGACTTGAAGATAGGCAAAATGCTTCAAGTGCTTCGTAATTCATATTGTGAACACATAAACATATAGTGTTCTATTTTTTCCTCTTTAACACAATTAGTTTAGACACTATAATCATAACCCTAAGATCTACGGTGTACAATAATAACCTAGATCATCTATTACAAAAGATATACATTGTATTTAATGAATATCATTACATTAAATGTTCCTCGATCTTGGTAAAATGTTTTACAAACTATTGTAACCGTTTGCATAGAAGAATGTGACATTCCTGATTACTATGTCATTTCCTATGATCCTCGGTAAACACTGTGTAAATTGATTGGTGTATACTACGATGCTCGGTGTTTACTATCTGTCAGTTTTGGTGTCTTCTGGTACTCAATAAACTATCTGTTGCTCAGTGTATAGGCTTTACTGACTAGTCTATTCTGCTTTTCATTACCGATTAGCTCATTGTAAGTAATCGACTGATATCTTTACATACCTTTGGTACTAATGACAACCTTAGAAGGCTCAATAGAGATAACATAGTGTCATGTAGTCCTTCAATGTACTCTTAGTACATGCCTTGAGAGATATCTGTGGCATTGTGGTGATAGATTTATCTATATATAAATCAGACACTTTTCCAACAATATGGAAGTACATATATATGATCAAAGACCCAAATCTGAATATCTTGGTCTTGTCATGCTTGATGGCCTTAATGTTATCTATCAGTTGTGTGCATAGGATCTCGCACAGATTGAACTCTCCATTCTCTCTCACAAGTCTTATAGCTACAAGAATTATGGCCGCAAACACACTGTTCACCCTACTGGTGTGTTGGAACCTATATCCTAGTATCATGGACATCAATTTGATGTCATCTTTCTCAATAGGTTCTATAGTCATTCTGCACCTATCACTTCTTGACTTGCATGTTTACTCAACTAGTTTCCTTACATCCTTGCTCATTGGAAGAACGATGCCTGTCTTTAAGAGGCCTGTCATCTCATGAATTAGGTCACCTGTAATCTTGATCAGCAATTCACCTATCCAAAATAGGTCATCATGAATCCTACTAAGTAGAATCTTTATCCATTCAGACTCATAGAACTCATATGCAGTAGCATACTCCACTATAGGGTGATTATTCCACTATGCATACTCATCCATGAAGGTTTTGTCTGGTTTCATCATTGTTTCCATGTGCACCCTAATTCTATCCAATCCTACTGGCTCTTTCTTATAGTATATGTATGCCCTAATGTCTTCGACATGCATAACACCCATAAGCATGCGGGAGAATGCCCCTTCTAGGTCATCCAAAGTGGATTTGAACTGGTGCCTCTTAAATACATATCTCTTCTTTTCCGCAACATCAAATACAATAGGAGTAGCCATCACTTACTTGTAAATCATTTTCTTAATGGTTTCCAAGATACTCTGAATCGACGCGACGAAATAGGGTTTTTGCGACTGATCAAATGCATAGCAAGTCACTTGATGAATCAAACTATAATCCTTCACAATCAAATTCTAGGACTCTTCTTCTCTCCAATCGCTCTGAATTTGAATGCAATGAGATATTTACAAACTTCTATGTACTTTAAAGTAGAAAATCTACCATTAATGCTTGTCACATAAACCAAGCTGTCATTTGAAAATTTCTAACTTTCATTCTGCAAACAATCAACTAGTGCCCTCTTGCATGAAGGTTCTTCAAGTCTCCAAAAGCTTAAGTCCAAAGGCACATACTTTGAAAGTGAGTATACCAGCCACGTAGGGGTCTAGAGCTGAATTAGCTCCCCCTATGACCCTGAGGGCCATTCATCTAGATGTAGAGGGTGTGTCCACTATGGATGCATCCAATACATTCTCATCAACCTTATCCTTCTTTGCTTCTGACCAAATCAAGCTCACATCCTCTGAAGCTTTCACAAACTTGACTTCTCCTTCGAGATCCAATACTGGTTCTTCGAGCTTTTTAGGGCTTTCCTAACCTTGCGTCCTTCATCTACAAAACTTTGAGATTTGTCCAGCCTTGTTACAAGAGTGACAAATAACTGGAGGCCTTATATTCCTCAACACATTAACATGGGTTACCATTTTACATTGTCTAGTTGAGTGACCATTATAGTTACATATCTAACATGTAATATTCTAAGAACTTCTTACATTTGGCTGATTCTGATTTCTCTGGTTATGTTGAATCTTGTTCTTCTGACTTGTCTTATAGTTCATACCTATATGACCAAATTTATTGCATGAATAACAATAACCATTGAAAGGTCTTACCTCTATGTAGTTCCTTACTATATGTCCATGTTTATTACATGCATAACAAGTTTGATCTACTAGCTTGCGCTCAATCTTGGATGGTTCAACATGATCTTTAGTCTAACTTCCAGTCACCTTAGCATCTGAGGTGTCTTCTGGTGCTTTCATTCTTGCTCGCATGTTGTCAATCTGATTTTGTGCTTCATTGTATCTAATGCAGCTAGTATCTCCTTTAACTCTTCTTGCATACAACTGAGATTCTATCAAATCATAACTGGTGTGCAACTTATCAATGTGATTCTTTACATCTTTCAATTCAGATTCCAAGCTTTCTTTGTTGTTACTTAGCTCCAAGATTTCCATGTTTTCTTGCCTCAATTCTTCATTCAGTTGAAGGTTCTCTTTAATCTGTTCATCATAGACTTCTTGATTGTTAGTCAACTTATCATCTAATTCTTCAATCTATTCTTTTAGAGATGAATTTTCTTCACTGATCTTTTTGATCACAATCCCTAAATCACTGGTAGAGCATTCTTTCAAATCTTTTCTTATCCTTTTGATGAGTACTTGGGCATCACTGACTTTTTCTTTAAGTTCTTCAATTTCTTTTTTAGATGTATCTAGGTCTTCAAGAGCATCTTCAAGATTTCTTTTTAGATGTTTCATTTCTATTTTGTCCATGATCTCCTCAAGTGGTTAAACTTCTTTTCTAAGGACCAGAGCTCTGATACCAATTGTTAGGAATGAGAACATTGAGAGGGGGGGGGGGGTGAATCAGTGTTCACTGTCTTTATCTTTTTAGTTAATCTCAAACTGAACTTAAATACCTAAGTACTGAAATGAACATCCACATAAACATGAAACATGAAATCAACACATAACACCAATATGGTTATGGGGAAACCCAAATAGGTAAAAACCCTAGTGGGAATTGACACCCACTAATATTCTATACTAGTGTTTTATGATCCTTGTTAGAAGATCCTTAACCCTGTCAGGAGTTACTTTACAATGTATTAAGTACAGTAGACCTTGTCAAGGGTCAGGCCTTGTTAGGAGTCTTTTACAATAAACCCTATTAGGGGTGTGGACTCACTGTCTTAGAGCTCACTGCTCAAGTGGTGAAGGCTGCAACCTTCTGATCTCAGATACACACTATATCTGTTGGATGAACTGTTACTTTGATACTGCTTGTCTGATCAATTCCTTTGATGCATTGATGCTTTGACCTCTTGCAAAGCTCTAATACATTTTATAGACTCTTCACACACTTCTTCTCTACTTATCTCAACTCTATTACAACTCTATCACTCATTGCAATGGGCACATCTCATATTTATATGTGCATACAAAATAAATAACTAGGTTGGCCCTTTAACCGATTACATACAATGCTTCCAATTGAATTGGATCAAGCATGTTTACAAACAAACATAATTACATGTTGGCAACCTAATTACAATAGGCGCATGGCCTTTACATCATAATAATATAGGCACAAATCAAAATGCCAATATTTGGCTGCTTACTCTGTTCTTCTCTGGCACACACTGACTGTGTAACTTCAACTATCTGTAACTTTGTCATACTTGCATATCTGATCATGCGCTCATAGACTAAGCATGAATATATTCTAGCCAACTTATCTTCTAGGGCGCATACTGTAACTTGGTCGTATGCACTTGTGCTGATGCTTTGAGCTTCAAGTACTTTGTATACTGTTCAGTCTTCACTAATTAGCCAGTTTCTGATCTTCTCATCAAGTGCGCTGACTCCAAACTACTATATAACTTTGTTTCCATAATGACAACACTATACCAAGTCATATACACCAGTATAGCCAACTTGCCAACAAGATAACCATACATATCCCATCTTCCTCATTCCATCTGACTGCTGAAGCATCTTCAACACTTTGTTAGTCTAATAGGGATCTTCACCAGAAGAACTAAAGTTTTCTTAGACTTATCTTTTTATTTTAAATAACAATATTTTTCTATTTCAAATCAATCTTAGTAGTATGGGGATCATCAATATTAATTATATCATTCTTTTGTTTGCTATTAATATTATTTTCCTTTTTTGAAATTGGAGAGGGGGCCTTAATAGATCTTCTATGTCTTTTATTACTAGATTCAGATCCTTATAGAGCTTTATGTTCCATGCAATTTGATCCAATTAATTCCTCATAGGTTCCAAACTTGTATTTTGTCAAATCAACTTGACACTTAAGTAGCTCCTCTACATACATCATGCAATCTTCTATACTAATCTCATATCCAAATTTTGTTAATCAAATATTTTAGGGAAATACTACTTCCATGAAACATTGATATGTATCAACCAAAAACATGATGATATCCATGTACTTCTCATCATAGTTTTCGAGGATACTAAATTTTGAAGTCAATTTCTTCCAGAGTTCAGTGAAATAATCTTTGCATACACTGTCTTTGTCATTCAAACCATTCAAGTATCTATATATTTTATTTCCTATAGGTAATTTTTCATCCCATACACCATTATCCTTCATTAGTAACAAGTTTAGAAAGTAGAATGCAAAGAATACAAACATTGATCCAAAATGAAAAACATATCCCTCGTTCTTGGTTAGCATGAGATTGTTCAATAGTGGCCTTAATAATTCACACAAATCATAGTCTTTTCCTTCTTTAACCATTTGATGAGAAACATACATGGTAATAGAAGATGTAGAACTTCCCTATTTTGAAAGTGAATTTTGTAGGTAATTCCAAGAGCAACATATCTAACCAGAGGTTTGGTTATGGTGTAAATTCATAGAGCTCTTTGATCTCCTGTCACACTTGTTAATTAACTGAGAAAAAGACCAAATTTGTTTTTAAGAACTTCCTTTGTAATCTAGTACGACCTATCCAACCAAATGCAATCATCATGAATTATGCTCAATACAATTCTGACCTATTTCTCATTAACTATCATCATAAATTCATTGCAAACATTCAAACCCTTATACCCTAGATTGATGATAGACTGTAAATTTTATCTGAAGAGAACCTTTAAAACTCTTTATCTTTTCATTGTCATATTCATCAATTTGTACCTCAAAAAACTTATAGATATCCTTATGACATACTACCCTGGTTGATAGTGATGAAAAAACACCAACCAAGACATCTCTTATCAGTTCTTTCATAAACTTAAATTTAGAATGGGGTTCATATTTGCAATTAACAAGCTTATTTGAATCCATAAAAATTTCATAACTACCTAATCATATTTGACCATATCTTTTTCTCAAAATATCTTTCCACTCCTCAAATTCAACAATTTGTTGATGTTGAAATGATCATAATTTTTCTTTCTATATACGCTTGATGAATAATCTATGGTTTTATCATCAAAGCTACCATATCACCAAAACGCTACTAAATACTTTTTCTTTGAGTATACAATCACTTTCCTTATCTTCACAAACCTCAACAAGGTAATATATTCTACTATAATCTTCACTAAGAGTTCAATTTTATCAAATTATCAAACATAAGATCATGTTGTGATGAAAATGAATTCCTTGGGAGGGGAATAAGATCTTCATTGTAGCTCCTCCTAAGACAAAGATTTAGAGAATAGTTTCCAGAGGGATTCTCTTCATTAGAGCTAGATTTAGTAGCATTTTTTTGTTGTGTCCAATTCTCTCTTCTAGATTCTTTTCATTTCATTCCTTATTCTATGTCAATCTTCTTTATAGGCTCATTTATTTTCACTAGAGTATCCTTTTTCATGTTCCTGTATTTCTTAGCAATGTGCCCAACCTTATTACAATTAAAGCATTTGATATTTCTATATCTAGAATTCCTTTTAGTCATTCCAAATCTACGTGGGCCAACCTTATTTCAAAAACTATTTCATAATTGACAGTAACTATTAAAGGGTCT